>JAJLVU010000001.1:600000-966963 GCA_030570395.1 Saturnispora gosingensis
AAACAATTATTTCTCAGCTAAATGGTTATGAGTATGGTAATCGTAATTTGAAGATTTCATTCGCAAAACCACCAACCGAAGAAGAACTAGCTACGCTTAAGGCTGAAATTGAACATATTACAGCTGAAAAAGCTGAACAGGGAGAGCAAAATGAAGGAAGTGAACATCAGCAACCACCAGCACAAGAAGAACTTAGTATTGCTGGTTCTGCTCCAGCAGTTGATCCACCTGTTGCTTCCGTCATTGATACGGGTGATATGCAAGTTGCTGAATCTGCTGAAGCCTTTTCGGAACCTGCTCCAGAACCTGCTCCAGAGCCTGCTCCAGTTGAAGATGATACTGATATGATTGAAGAATAATCATTATTTAAGTCTTGTACTATTATATACGTTTCGTTTTATATCTATTTTAGGTTTGCTTGAAATAAACAAACTTGAGTGCTTTATATTTTTTAAAAATTGGGCTAATGAATATAACTAGCTTTTATATAGATATATACTTCAATAAAAGTTTTGAGCAAGTATGATTAATGAATCCAGGGTATTTCTGCACACCACTGATAAAAATTAGAATATGTTTATTTTAGTTTTGAAGTTAACGTGAAAAGTAAAAGTTTGCACTATGCTTTACTTACGTTGTGTGTCAACAATGTTAGTAAATGATGTAATTCAGTGATATATTATATCTCTAGAATCGGAGAAAATGCTCTATTCTTGCTTTACTGCCTTTTTGATACCAGCTTTAAAATTCTTTACGCCGTTGCTCCATTTGTGTTTCTGCTCTCCTATTTGTTGTTCACCGGGGACTTTGATTCCCGCAAACATGAATTTCAAAAACCGTGCTCCATATTCTAAAGGTGGGATTGCACTGATTTCAGACCTATCATGTTTCAAACTTCGGAAAAATGTTTCAAGTCTCTTGATTGTGTTGTAATTTGTTAAACAGTCGATAACACCTAAATAGTACACCACATCCATCTGATTGCCTGACTCATCTATAGCTCTAATGCCACCATCAGTGTCCAAAATACTATTACGATGAAAGTCATCCACGCGGGGAAGTAATGGCATACCAAAGGCCTGTTCGTCTAGGACTGCCTGAGACATTTCGTGAATACCAACTAAAAGTGAATAATCCATAATGTTTAACCTTTGCAACAATGCAATATCTTTTTTCAGTTGAGTTTCAAACTGATTTCTTTTCTCTACTGACATATAAATAAATTCATGATCTTCAAGGAAATTAAGATCTTTGCCCATAGGAGACCCTTTCTGTGATTTCCGTCCGTAAGTTGAGCCTTTTAAGTCATATGAACGGTGAATTTTTTTACACGGAGGAAAAATATTGTTCATCACCAAAATGTGAATTTTTTGAGATCCAGTTGCTGTTGGGACCTTTAATCTATGCAATCCATAAAATTGACATAGAAATGTGTTTGGATTAGCTCGGACATGATCATAGTAATCCTTTAAAATTCGACGTAAATGCAAATGCTCAGCATGGTGAACTGTTTTGACTATGAATTTTTGATCATTCGAGAAATAAAAACATGAACCACTTTTGCCAGAAGATCCATATGGCCTGACACCAACTTCGTCTTGAAAAGACATCAAATATTCTGCTTGACTGATACCGAACATTGATCTCAAATCCCTAAAAACTTCAGGAGCATAATCTTTGAATTTAAACTCATATTTAGTTGGAGGAGCTTGATTATTACCAGATCTGTCAAATATTAGCTTAGTAGATTGCGTAAAATGTTCGCTGTTGATCTTTGGAGGTGCTTTAGAACACCTTGAGACCGATGACCTAATACCCGTGACTAAATCATAGACTTTGACATAGTCACTTTCAGTTAATTTTTGCTTTTCTTTTGAAGCAGCTGGTATATGATAAAGTGCATCTGCTTTTCTTTTTACATTAATAAATGATGCCGTCTTGCTTGGACGGTGATGGTGCCTATTTCCAGAACTTACACCTTTATTCGATTGGGTAGATTTTCTGCGATCTGTCCCTTCTGACAACTCTGCTCTCTGATATCTATCAGGTATCTTAATTGTATCAATATCATTGAACTTGGCAATAGAACTTTTGTCAGTGGCAGTTGTCATCATGGAATGCCTGAGGGGAACTGGATTATTTGTTATTTGTGGAAACGTATTATATCGACTAACAGTCGGTTTGTCGATATTCTCATTACTTGAAATGTTATGGCTCGGAGCAGAAGATATAAATGGTCTTGCAACAGCAATTGGCTTATCGGCAGTATCATCTGCTATCTTTTCTTGTTGCGGGCTTGATAAACTATAGGGTTGAGGAGAGGTTTCAATGGAATCAATCAACTTCAGGGGATCTGCTGATGTATCCATGACCTCGTGCGAGCGGACAACATAGGATGTACGTAAGGAGGCCGATGCTGTTTTCTGTGCTTCTGAATTTGGATGCTCTAATTTATAATTTTCTAATTTGAGTGAATCATCTCTAGATAATGTTCTATTTGTAGATTCTTCAAGGGGAGTAGATGGATGAAAAATCATAGTCGGCGAGCTGATTTTTGTTTCTGTGCTGTTAGGCGCATTCTCTTCGATAGAAGTGCTTGTTGATGACGGGATATCTGTTGATGAAAATCCTTCTGATGATGATTTTGAGACTATAAACGTCTCCTTGCTTTTAGAGTCGAATATCTCCTGTTCTTTAGAATCTCTAACTAGCTTATTCAGCTTGTCCTTAGATCCCGGAGAGTGTTTAAGCATAAATGAAAATCAAGGGAGTAATACAATATTTTCCCTTCCGAAAGAACTGTGAAGTATTCTGGACCCTCGTAAACAAAAAAGGTCTTTAAAAAATGTGCTTAAGCTTCGGGTGTTGATCTAATGTTGTTGCGATCGCACAAATGTATTATACACTTCAAACGTGTGATATGTAAGAATAGAATATTGATTGCTATAGGCGTTAAAGAGCAATATTTTTTTTTTCTTGTAACTGCGGGTAAAACCCTATTGTAAATTCACCATGGTATGCTGAAGAGTCAGTTTATCCAGCTTACCCAAACTCGGAGGGTTGCATTAAACAGCTCATTACCTCTCTTGGAAGGAGTGATTATACCCAGATTTTTGAGCACTAGAACTGCATTATTGCAAATATCGAATCAGCAAACTGAAACAAAATTCACATTAAATGATATAAAGGTTATCAGAAGATCTGATATAGAAGGGGGTGTTGCAATTCGACAGTCGTGTAAACTAACTAACGAACCTTCAAATGGTGAGATTAATATATTGCAGCAATCCGATAATCGAGGAGGTAGAGCCAATTTTTATCAATTTATCAAAGATGTTATTGATAAGTTTTCCAATAGGATAGATGGTGAGTACGTGGTACTAATACAGGTTGGATCATTTTATGAGCTTTATTACGACCAAGTTGAGAAGTATGCAAGTTTGTTAGGTTTGAAAGCCACTCAAAAGCAAACTAAGGAGGGAGCCATCCCATTTTCAGGATTTCCTGATTATGCCTTGAATAAGTACTTGCCTTTGATTCTAGACAAGGGTTTGAAAACTGTGATTTGTAAACAGGTAGAAAATCCTGTTACAGGGTCAATAACGCGGCCTGTGGATCGTCTTATAACACCGGGAACAGTTATCGATGAAGTTTTGAGAAACTATCATAAAAACAATTTTGTCATGGCATTATCTTTTCCTGATGATCTTTTAAAAGATCCTGAAGGTAAAAAAATAGGTATTTCATGGTGTGATGTAAACTTGGGTATTTTTTCTTATGCTGAAACAACTTTCAACGAACTATTGCCTACAATTACGAGAATTGATCCATCAGAGATTATTATTTCTAGCAAAGTCAACGTGGAAGATCTTTTAAGCGGCAGGTGGTTTTTTGAGTTTGCTGACCTTAAAAGGTATTATATTACGAAATTTAACATGCCTTCAATGAAAAAGTCCTTCGATAACTTTTTGAATAAATTCAGTGATAATGAACAGTTGATCAAATCAACCTGGGATAAATTTACTTTGAAAGAAAAGAGTGCTAGTTTGCTTCTTTTGCATTTTTTGGAATTTTGTATACCAAATCACAAACCGGCATTTAATGTACCAACAAAAGACCTTCCCAAAACAATTATGAAAATTGACACTCGAGCAGCTCAGGATTTGGAGCTAATTCAGACTCTTCAAACGAGAAATAGAGTAGGTGCATTAGCACACATTTTAGATAAAACAGTCACAAACCCAGGTGCTAGGCTTCTTCATGCTTGGTTGTTAGCACCTTCTACAGATTTGAAAGAAATTGTACATAGACAGAATTTAGTTGAATCTTTTTCGAGCAATTTAGGATTTGTTCAAGAAATGACAGCAATTTTAAAAAAGACGTGTGATTTTAATAGAATATTGAAAAGAATTGATAACAGCAATAGTGACTTTCTTGAGTATTTAGAGTTAGGTAGGACAATTGATGCGTTGAGGAAAATAGCAAAGTCAGCTAAAGCTAATCAAGACCCTATTCTCTTTGAAAGGCTTGATGTAGTGTTCAACAGATTTATGAAATCAAAAAAACTTCACAATTTGTCCAAGGATTTGATACAAACTATTGATTCCACTTTGGTTTATAACAAATTAGACTCAAATAATGGTGATAATATAGTTAGACAGTCATGGAGTATTCAAAAAACTGCCAGCGAAACTTTAAATTTCTTTAGGGATGAATATGATAAGTTAGTGGAAAATTTTCAGGAAATTGAACAGTCACTCACTCAACGCTTCAGAGATCAAGGCTACAATGGTTCTATCAAATTTATTAGAGATACTAAAACTTGGGAATTTGTAGTTGAAATCAAATCACAAAGCAAATTGTTACCTGAAATAATTAAGAATTTGGGACTTCGAGTAATAGAAAAATCAAAATCTAACACGAAAATTCAGTATAGTAAGTGGTCAATAGTTGGCGATAAGTTGTATCAAGTTGAACAAAAAATTGTTAGTGCAGAAAACGAAATTTTAAAGAAATTTCAAAATAGAGTTCAAAACATGTACAAAGAATTGCGGTTAGTTTCTCCTGTTATTGAGTACTTGGATGTTATTCAAAGTTTTACACAGGTCGCATTGGAAAAGAATTTTATCAAACCAATTTTAGATAAATCTGATATCTTTGTTGTTCAAAATGGACGACACATTGTAGTCGAGGACGGCCTCAGGAATAATCATAAAATAGAGCCTTTTATTGCTAATGATTGTCACATTTCTTCTGCATATGGTTGGATTATCACAGGGCCTAATATGGGAGGTAAATCAACATTTTTGAGACAGAATGCCATTATCGCAATTCTAGCTCAGATTGGCTCTTTTGTCCCGGCACAAAAGGCACATATTGGGATAATTGATAAAATATTTACTAGAGTTGGATCCTCTGATAATATTTTCAAAAGTCAAAGTACATTTATGGTTGAAATGAACGAAACCGCTGTCATATTGAGGGAAGCTACTTCGAAGTCACTGGTCATTGTAGATGAGTTGGGTAGGGGAACCGCAATTAATGAAGGTATTGCTATTGCTTATTCCGCTTTGGTACAGTTATTGAATAAGAATAAATCTAAGGTATTGTTTGCTACACATTTTGGCCCAGAGTTGCACGAACTTATTAAGAAAAACAAAAAGATTACTGAAAAAGTGGAGTTTTATCGAACAGAACTAAGAAAAGTAGAGGATGAAGTTGAAGGCGTTGATGAAAAAAAAGTACTAAAACCTATTGATCAAAGAATCAAATTTACCCATAGATTATTTCGTGGAGTTAGTGACTATTCTCATGCCCTTGATATTGCCGATTTAGCAGGGTTTCCCAAGGAGGCCTTAAGTCTTGCAAAAAAAACTGTTTATAGTTTACTAAAGGTTAATAATAAAGTTTAGAAAATGTATAAAGTTGAACTTTCATGGATTTGCAGGATCGTATTCATCATCGTGTGATTGTAATTGAGACGCTAAATTATTTGCTTGATTTGAAATCTTATTACTTAACTGAGCCAAAATCATTGTTGTGTCTGTTTGGTTTGGACTAATATTGTGCATGGCTGTTTGCTGTGGCGCCTGGTGTACATCTTGTTTTTGAGTTTGTAAATGCTCTTGTTGTTGATATGCATTCATCTGAGGAAATTGTTGATAGTGAATATTTGGTTGCTGTTGTGGCTGAAAATGATGCTGTTGTGGCTGTTGTTGTTGCTGCTGCTGTTGTTGTAAAGTTGAGGACATGTGATGTCCTGGTTGGACTGTTTGAAATTGAGAGTTGTGGCAGTATTGTGTGTATGGGTTAAACACAGGCTGGAATTGTTGATACCCAGGTTGTTGATATCCTTGCTGCAAAAATGGTATACTAGGTTGATTTAATTGCTGCTGTGGTAATGAGTTATTAGGTTGGTGATAAAAATGCTGTGGATGCGCTAGCTGTTGTCCAGGTTGTATATTGGGAGAAAAGTTCACATTCTGAGGTGGAATCTGGGACAGCTGAGGAAGCTTTTGTGTTTGTTCAAATATCTGAACAAAAGTTTTCATCATTTCAATGGCATTTATATTATTTGATGTTTGGCCTAATGTGTTATTATTGGATACATTGGTCATCCCATCTTCTAAAATATTATTTTGTCCATGATATTGAGAATCATTCTGTTTTTCAACGTGATTTGTTGGTAAAATAGAGGTTGGTGGTGGTGGAAGTGTTTTCTTATTAACTGATGGTAAGGATGTAAATAAACCAGTTAGCTTTGGTCCACTTTTGGTCTTTTGCTTCTTTTCTTCATTGGTTTTGGAAAATTTGTTCTTTCTTTTGTTCTTCTGTTTCTTGGCAGCAGCTTCTAATTCGTCATCAGAAAACTCTTGTTCCTCTTCAGGCAATTCTTCATCATTGGCATTACTTGCATCTGTTCCTTTCATTGATCTGATTTGCTTAGTCCATAGATAGTTTGCGCTAGGAACAACAAAAAACACTTTTTGACCTTTCAAGTCTCCAAATTTGACACATTCTTCATCATTGTTGAACTTTATTCTGTAAACTGGCGATTGTAATCTTCCAAAAACTTCGTAAAGAAATCCTAGGGGAGTTCTATCTTCTAAACAAAGAACGGTACCATTATTCAATACCTTCTCCTCAGCACTAATTTCCCCTTTCACAATAATGGACCGCTCCACAACTCCTGTCACTGTGCCAACATAGTTGATTGGAATATCTTCTTCAATTTTAAAATCGTGTGGAAGTGTTTCTACTTTCTCATTCACAATTTCATTTTTAGAGATGATAGGGCCTTCCATACCTTCATCTTCCAAATCATCAACAGCGGTTTCTTGATCGCTGTTTGCTTCATCACTGTCACCGCCACTATCGCTGCCACTATCGCTGGACTCTGAAGAACCGCACGAGACTTCATACAAGTTATCACTTTTCTCTTGATCTCCCTTTTTGTTGTCTTTTGCATTTTCATCGGCATCTGAGTCATAAACTACTCTCACGTCAGGATTAAACATATCATCAAGTGTTACTTTGTCGCTTTCCTTTACCTTTTCAACACTGACCAAATGTTCTTTTTCATCATTTGACAAACATTTTGTTTCAATTGATAAAGAAACACCCCTTTCATCATCGCTTTCCCTTGTCCGAGTCTCAATTTTCTCCTGTGTATCTTCTTTGATACTTTTTTCTTCTTCTAGTTCACTCATATGTCCCCTCTAGCAATTCCACTAAAGAAACTAGTCTTAAAAGCTATAAAAAACTTTTCATCTGACATAAAGCTCATGTTGCACTACCATAAAGATAAATACTGAAAGAAATCTGTGTCTACTTCCAAAAAAAGCAATAGAAAACTCATACGGATAAACTGTGGGTGTAGATATAAATTATAAAATAATAGCAAGCTAGTGGCAGTTTTGATAATTAGATTGTTTGATTTGAAAGCTGTTTCCTTATAGAGAGCTCTAAAAAAATTTATCAAATAAAAAAATTTTCAGCTTTTTTATAGTATTTATAAAGGTATCTATATCTGGAACAGATAGATTATTAGTAGGGGATTGCAGTAGGGATATGTCGACGACAAATATCAACAATTCTCAGAAGAAGAAGGTTTTGGACTCTCGTGTTCCTGCCTTAATTAGAAATGGTGTTGATACAAGACAAAGATCTTTTATCATCATGGTAGGTGATAAATCAAGAAACCAGATTCCTAATCTTCATTACTTGATGATGAACTCTAACTTGAAGATGAACAAGAACGTTATTTGGGCATACAAAAAGAAACTTATGGGCTTTACATCAAATAGAATTAACAGAGAGAAAAAGATTAGAAAAGACGTCAAACGTGGTACAAGAGAAGCGAATGATTTAGATCCGTTTGAGGCCTTCCTTTCTAATCAACAAATCAGGTACGTTTACTATAAAGAGTCCGAAAAGATTCTTGGTCAAACTTGTGGTATGTTAGTTTTGCAGGACTTTGAAGGTTTGACTCCTAACCTTATGGCTAGAACAATGGAAACCGTTGAAGGTGGTGGTTTGGTTGTGATGCTACTCAAATCCATGTCTTCTTTGAAACAACTGTATACTATGACAATGGATGTACATTCAAGATACAGAACGGAAGCTCACAGTGACGTTGTTGCAAGATTTAACGAGAGATTTCTTTTGTCTTTGGCAGATTGTCAAAACTGTTTAGTTGTCGATGATCAGCTGAATGTGCTACCAATTTCTGGTGGCAGACATGTCAAGAGATTGCCACCAAAAGATGAAGACGAAATTTCTCCTGAAGAACAAGAATTAAAGGAATTAAAAGAATCGCTTGCTGATACTCAGCCTGCTGGTGCCTTGGTCTCTCTTGCAAAGACTGTCAATCAAGCTGAAGCAATTTTGAGATTTATAGATGCCATTGCTGAAAAGACTTTTGATTCAACAGTGGCTTTGACTGCCGGTAGAGGTCGTGGTAAATCTGCGGCTCTTGGTATTGCCATATCTGCGGCCATTGCTCAGGACTATTCAAATATCTTTGTCACTTCTCCTACACCAGAGAATTTAAAGACCTTGTTTGAATTTATTTTGAGAGGTTTTGATGCTATGGGCTATAATGATAAGTTAGACTACGATATCATACAATCAACCAATCCTGCGTTTAACAAAGCTGTTGTTAGAATTGATGTCAAGAGATCTGGCCACAGGCAAACAATCCAATATATTGCCCCAACAGATTCACATGTGTTGGGTCAAGCTGAATTGCTAATCATTGATGAAGCTGCTGCTATTCCATTGCCTGTAGTAAAAAAGCTTCTTGGTTCGTACCTTGTTTTTATGGCATCTACAATTAACGGTTATGAAGGTACCGGTCGATCATTATCATTGAAGTTGATTCAACAATTGCGAGAACAAGCAAATGGTTCAGCTTCAAAGTCTGATGAATTGCATATCTCAAATAGAAGTCTTATTGAGGTTACACTTAATGAACCAATTAGATACGCTCCAGGCGACCCAGTAGAATTCTGGCTTAACAAATTACTTTGCTTAGATGCTAAAATTCCAAAGAACTCCAAATATACCACTCGTGGATGCCCACACCCAAGTGAATGTTCTCTTTATTATGTTAACAGAGACACTTTGTTTTCGTATGATCCAGTTTCAGAATCATTTTTACAAAGAATGATGGCTTTGTTTGTCTCATCTCATTACAAAAATTCACCAAATGACTTGCAATTGATGTCAGATGCTCCTGCTCATCAACTATATGCCCTTTTTGGCCCAGACGTTGGAAAAGATGCGTCTATTCCTACACCTCTTTGTGTCATCCAATTAGCCCTTGAAGGTGAAATTTCAAGGGAAGCTATCAAGAGTTCGTTAGCTCGTGGTATCAGAGGTGGTGGTGACTTGATCCCTTGGTTAGTCAGTCAACAGTTTCAAGATGATGACTTTGCATCTTTATCTGGTGCAAGAATTGTCAGAATAGCCACTCATCCTGATTATCAAAAGATGGGATACGGATCAAGAGCTTTAGAGTTGTTAACAGATTACTTTAATGGTAAATTTGCCTCTATTGACGATGAAGGGCGCCAATTGGATGAAGGTAAATTTTCTATCAACAAATTGACTGATACTGAATTGGAAGAGAATGGCTTATCTTTGAAAAGTGAAAAGATCAAGCCTAGAAAAGATGATGCTTTGCCTCCTTTGTTCATCAATTTATCGCATAAAAGTCCATATTACTTGCAGTACATGGGTGTCTCTTATGGTTTAACAAATCAATTACACAAATTTTGGAAAAGACAAGGATACACTCCTGTTTACCTAAGACAGACATCTAATGATTTGACTGGAGAACACACGTGTGTTATGTTGAAGACTCTTGAAGGTAGAGATAACACATGGTTGAAGGCATTTGCAAGAGATTTTTACAAAAGATTTATCAACCTTTTGAGTTACAGCTTCAGAAACTTTAGTTCAGTTCAATCATTAAGTGTTATTGAATCTGTTAAAAATACACTTGGTGAAGAGGAATTTGTTAGTCAATTCTCCAAAAATGAATTGGATCAGAATTTGACACCATTTGACTTAAAACGTCTTGAATCTTATGCAAACAATTTATTGGATTATCATGTCATTATTGACATGCTTCCATATATTAGTACTTTGTACTTTCAGGAGAAGATCACTAAGGAGTTAACTTTGTCTCATGTTCAAAGTGCCATTTTATTAGCAGTAGGTCTGCAACGTAAAGACGTCGACCAAGTTTCCAAGGAACTAAAGATTGAATCTAATCAAGGTATGGCTATGTTTTCCAAAATCATCAGAAAAGTTTCACAATACTTCCGCTCTCTCGTGAAAGAGGCCATTGAAGAGGAAATGCCAGTGTTAAAACAAGACGATGTTATCAGGGAAATGAATGGTGAAGAAATCGAAACTATTAACGATGTGGAAGAAATGGAGAGAGAGTTAGCTGCCGAGTTGCAGGACGCAGGTAATGAAGTTATTAACTCCATGAAAGAGAAACAAAAGGAGCTTATCAATTCGCTTGACCTTTCAAAGTACAAAATTGAAGACGTTGATGGTTGGGACTCCAACAAGGATGAAATATCCAAGGCCATTAAGAAAGGTAAAACGGTTGCTTTGAAAAAGGGTGTTAAGAGAACCACTGAGTCTTCTGAAAAAATATATGAAGAAGAGATGGACAACTTAAAGAAGTCTAAAAAAAACAAAAAAGGTAAAAAATAATAATATATAGAGTAGTAAATTAACATTGAGTAATTGAAAAATGATTCTTAATAAAGCAGTTTGATGTGTATATATTTCAAGTTTGCAGTATACGTTTTCTATTAGTGGTGGCAGCCAGAGCTTCATATAATCGAGTCTTGTGAGCAAATGATCGTGCTGAGCATTAGGTAAGTATTTGTATAGAAATATAGAAAATTTTAACTCTGCTTTATATGTATATCAATCGATGGAACCAGCACTAACGATGACTACGTTCGATATGCCTACCAATTTGTCGGACGTACCCAATCCATTTCCTATTCCAATGCATGACAATCCCATTTTGAGACAAACGCTAACAGTTTACGAAAATATTCTAATTTCAGTAAGCTCTTCGGGTAATCCATCCAACAGTAAAGGTAGTGGCAAATTCTTTTCAAATTTTAAACAGACTTTTATCAACCAGCATTACAGCTCTGGAGTTAAAGATGATGTTGAAAATGAAATCTTAGATAGCTTGCTGACATTGAAAATTTCAAAACTACCAACAAATACCAGTGTCAGTCAATTCACAGCAAATAAAAAACAATTTGAAGAAGATTCTAAAAAGTATTACGACTTTGTGTCCAAATGGCTAGCACAGGGTTACGGTTTATCTGCGGCGGATTGTCCTACTGAAAAATTAGAAAGACTTTTGAAGAAAAAAAAGACATGGACAGTTGCAAGATTGACATATTTCAACTGGTTATATCAGGAAATCATACATCTTTACTTGGATCAACAGACTTGTAAAAGTGGAACCTCATCGAAAATAAGAAACTATTTTTTCGAAACCGAAACAGCAAGACGTGGACTTATAAACAAGATTCTAAGTACTGAAACTAATAATGATTTAGATACTATCTTGATGGGTTTATCGGTTTTGGAAGTATATGATTGGCAACTCACGTTAGTTTCTTCAAATGAAAAACTTTTAGCTTCTGTCTCTGGTATCAAGTACTTTCTGGAAAGCAAGGAAAACAAAATGAAAAGCGTAAACGGACCAAGCAAATCAGAAATACTATTTACACAGCATGGACAGAAGAAACCTGGCTGGCACAAACAATGGGTTGTGATTCGTAATGGCAAATGTTTAGAGTACATGGATTGGAGAAGCTGTAGGAACTTAAGAAACGAAGGATTAACATTGGGGCTTTGTAACATCAAGTTAGTTGACCCAACTTCACCTTCCACACAAAAGTCAGATATTGCAGGAGCGGACTCTATTGGTCATAGGAAAAATTGCTTCCGGATTCTGAGTAATCTTGGGGTAGAGCATACATTCCAGTTAATGTCTTCAGTCGGTATTGAAGGATGGCTGCACTGTATCGAAAACGATGCTAGAGTGGCATCGTCTTCGAGGAAGCCAACGTTGAGATCAATCAACAGCATGCCATCCTCTTCAAATACTTCTATCAAATCTACTGAGTTATCTAGTAACGGTCCCAGAGACCGTCGAGTTTCGTCTGTCTCTTCAACGTTTTTGAAAAGAATTCAACTGTTATCGGCCAGTAACAAGGTTTGTTGTGACTGTGGGGCAGAAAATCCAGACTGGGTGAGTATAAATTTGATGATTGTGTTTTGTATTAAATGTTCTGCATCTCACAGAGCTTTGGGAAGCTCTGTTTCTAAAGTTAGAAGTTTAAGTTTGGATACATTTAAAGATGAAATTAGATATCTAATCGAAAATGCTGTTGATAATAAAAAATCCAATGCTTTTTGGGAATCTAGATTACAAGGCAAGACCATTATTAACGAAGAAACAAATGCAACAGTACGAAATGAATTTATCAAAAACAAGTACGTTGGCAAAAACTGGATTAGTATATATGATGATCTTGACTCAACAAAAAAGGATTTAAAAACAGCAATAGATCAACATGATTACTATAAGATTATAAGATCCATAGCTAGTGCTTATGACATAAAAACTGATGAATCTAATTTTCTTCAATATTCTTTAAAAACATCACTCATTAACAAAAAGGGAAAGCGTTTGTATGATATCAGTGAATTGCTTATTTTGAACGGTGCACCACTTAGAGATGAAGTAGATGAAACTTTGGATGCTGCAGCAAGGCTTTGGTTACAAGAAAAGATGAACAAGTTGAAGGGTGTCCCTACCTCAAAACCTGTATCTTTTGCTCGCCCTAAGTTATCACATATTGATACTAAAAATGAAGTTGGTGAGCCAAAAAAGTCAAAAAGCCCCAGAGATGGCTTTAATAAATTCAAAAAGAAAGTTCTAGGCTAATGCTATAACGATCAACGATTAATGACAAGGGTTACATTCAATATTTAATTTCTTTTTTTTTCTTTCATTTCTGTTTTATTTATGCTTTATCGTTACCTAGTGTTACATGGAAAGCTACTTTGCTAACTTTACTTATATATTTCTACTTGTTTTGTTCCTTAAACTTAATATAATGTACTAAAAGCGTGTCTTGTGATAGGGATATTTTCCGTTTTTGAGGTTCGGTATTTTTTGCGAATGGTTCTTCCTATTTGAAATATCATAGGTATTGTTGCAATATAGCTGCAAAAGCTATAGGGGGCTTCAGTAGTATATATAAATAGAATGAAAACTTATATAATTGGTGTAACTGGGGCTTCTTCATCAGGAAAATCTACTGTTTGCAAAATATTATGTCAAGTTGTGCCACATAGCTACCTTATTCAACAAGACGACTACTTTAAAGCTGAAAAGGATGTTCCTTTTGACAAGGAGCGTAACGAGCATGACTGGGATTGTCCTGAAGCTATCAATTATGAACAGCTAATTAAGGATCTGAGTTTCATGAAAGCTGGTGGAAGCATTGAAAAGTCGAATAAATTAACAAACTTTAAAGAAGACGCCAAGTTCACACTGTCTAAGGAGACAGGCCATGAAATTGATGTGCAGCTACGCAGTTTACAAGAGGATAAAGAGATTCGGGTGATTTTCGTTGATGGGTTCCTATTAATGGCAAATTCAGATCTAATGGGCCTCTTTGATTTAACTCTTTTCATCAAAACAGGATATGAAACATTGAAAAAGCGCCGACAGAATCGTGTCTACATTATAGATGGAGAAGGTTGGGCCGAACCAGAAGGATACTTTGAAAAGTTTGTCTGGCCGGGTTACTACCAACACCACAAACCGCTTTTTGTATCATTAGATGAAAAGCACGTTCGCTTAAATGGTGGAGATCTCTCTGGAGATTTTAAAAAGCGTTACAAGGTTGCTGAATTTGCCAATGATGATCAAACAGATTTTGATTCTCTGCTTTTAAACGTGATTAAAGTAGTTAAAGATTTTATAGCGATTTAAACGAACGTTTCTCTTCCATCAAATTACTTCATGGGGCGTTGTGGGAAGCGTAAGAATCAAAAGTTGGGCGTCAACAGCGTCAGTGGCGACGACGTAGATCTCGGCTCGCTTCTCAAAGCTACCAAAAAGGGCACCAACATCTCACATTTGATTCAATATGACTTACCACAACATTCAACGGAATATTCCAAACATTGTGAAGAACACGATAAAAGAAGGTCCAACCCTAACATCAATCGGAGAAAGAATAAACATACTGCCTCTTATTTACATTTAGAGGGAATGAATTATATCAATGCCAATTATAGATTTGTTCTTAAACAAAATGGCGACTACAAATCTCAATTATTAGATCCTTCGATTCCACCAAACGAAAAAGACATTGTACGTGTTTTAGTCAATAATGGAGACTATCATTGCCCTATCTGCTTAGATAACGAATTTGTGGCACCCAGAATGACAAAATGTGGCCATATCTTTTGTTTACCTTGTATTTTGACATTATTTGAAGCTGTAAGAAACGACCCAAAGGCATTGAAAAACAATCCAAATTTGAAGCATGCTTTGGTTGTCTCTTGTCCCCTTTGTCAAAATACAATTAAAGAAAAACACATACTTTTGCCTGTCCTGATAAACCCAAATCCTAGCATCCATAGATCGCCAATTGTCCCCAACGCAAATGTGACCATGACTTTAATGTATAAACCGCATGGAGCTATCAATTCAATACCAATGTCTCAGTATTTAAGCACTGGTAAAATACATCACGGCTTAGTGCCTTTGCCGAATGACGTCAATGCTACTAATTGGTTTCATGATGGAATTTGCCAACGTAATCGCATGATTTTAACTAATAACAGATTTCAATTGGATTGCTTATTGTTTGAAAAAGAGAATTTACAAACACAAAAGATAATTGATATAGAAGCATATGGAGCAGATGGACAATGGTTTGATAAAGCAATTGAGAAAATAGATGACGAAATTAATAACTCAGCGACGATCCAAGATTGTGGGTCCGAAACTTATAAAAGTATTGTTAATGGCGTTTCTAAAATAAAGATATCAGAAAACTTTTCACTTTTAAGTTGGCCTTCTGAATCTACGGCCTATTACTATTACGAGTATGATCTGCCCAATAGTAAACAGACTTTTGTCCTTTCCAATATAGACTCCAGAGTCGTTCGTCAAATTTATCTTGGTGATGCTAATGCAGAGATTGGGAATTCAAACAAAAACAAATCTTCCTTGTCAGCTGAATCTGAGGCAAAAGAACAAAAGGAACATGAAACACCCGAGCTGCCATTGGAGTTGACATTCAATGTTGAGAGTATTAATTCTGAATACAACCAAGTGACTGATGAAATGCTTTCTAGGCTAAAATATTTAGGACACTATCCCAAAGGGAAGGAAATAAGTATTGTTGAAGTGAATTGGCTCAAAACTTATGGAAATAAATATCCGCCAACTATTTCTGCCGAACTATTGAAGAAACTTCAAACCCGAAGCAAAAACACAAAACACAAATACCAATATGAAGAAAAGGAACGTATTAGAGGTCAGAAGATCAGAGAAAAAGAGTTTCAAAAAGTATTCAGTGTGGAAGAAGAAGAAGAAGCTCTGGAAGATGAACATCAAGTGATGACGAAGAAAAACAAGAAAAAGAACAAAACATTAGAGGCTTGGGGTGCGTCATCATATAACGGATCTCCTGCGAGTGATAATCAAACTGTTTCTGAAAATGCATCAAACAGTAAATATAACAAAACTGTTTGGGGAACTCAAATACCTGTTATGGTTGATCCCGATGAAGAAGCAAGATTATTAAGAGAGCAGATTGAGGCTCAAAATGAAATTGAAAACATGATCAAAGAGGCGAAAGACAACCAGAAAGGAAAAAAGGGAAAGAAACCAAAAAAGATATATTTAGCACTTTGATGGTTTCAAAGTGAGATCGCAAGAAGCCATAGCCCCTTTCAGGTACCCTTCTTGTTGTTTCAGAAAAAATGATTTACAATATATACTATTGTGTAAGAAATGACCCAGTTTATAGAATTAAAATATTAGATTAACTCTAATTGCATTACTAGCTTCGTAATGCACTTCATGCCGAAGCACGTCAAAATGACAAAAAAAATTTCAACGATTAACCTATTTAGGACAAATAATCTTTTAGGTCGATGTTTTCAGTAGCTTCAAGAACTTATACCTTACATTTACAGCAAAAATGCAAACTGTTTTCCACATCGGTAATGGCTTTGCAAGCAAGCAGGTTAAAGGAAAAAAGAAAACAATACGATTTAAATCAAGATCCAGGATATCTGAAGTTTCGGAAAGAATCCACGATCAGCTTAATTAAGGAGCTAGAGAATGATATTGCAGCATTCCAGGAAAAACACGAAGACAGGAAACAGGTGAATAGAAAGCTAATAGAAGTTTTACAAAACTGGGGATGGAATATAATTCAGTCTCCAATATTGGCACCTTGTGATTTCATCCATATAACAAAAGCAGCAACTGGTGGCACAAATATAGATGTTCTGATTGATTATAGAACTCCAGAGAATGAAATCATTAGAGAAATGCAAATTGTGGTTAGTAACCCACAAAAGGGTTTATTTTACTTATTAGGATCATTTGATCAAAAATATGGATTTAAATCAAGCTATTCATACGTTTTGCCAAAAGAAAAAGATATAGTTGGTTTTAGAAACGGTATCATTGGAAGTTCTTCTCAGTGCTTTGATTCAATGGGAGATCTTTATTCAAAAGTAATGGAAATTGATGAGTTGAAACTCAAAGAAGTTGCTTGGCTTTTGCGAGATTCTATCAACAACAAAACAATGGATTCTTTGTTAGGTATCAGAGAAAAAATAGATATCTTAATAAATGAATACATTGCTGAAACGACTGGACTGGCTTCACTGTGGTTGGAAGAAGAAAAAGTGGAATTTGCTAAACTAAGAAGCGCTATCTGGCTCTTAGTTAGATACAGTGAATTAGAAACTAAATATAGATGGATGATTTTGTTCAAAGACTTCCTTAATTGATCAAATTTATTCATCACTTGTCATTTTGACCCTTTTCCGATTTATGTATATATTTTTGTTAAAAGCATACGCTCCACTTGGATACAACTGTCATAAATGTTTCACCTTTTATTTTGACTCCAATCCGTCCATTTGATACCAATTTATTATTTTACAGGAATGATTTCAAATTATAATTGTAATTGATGTAGCAAGATCTATTTTTTTCAAAAATTTCAGATTCCTATTATTGTTGTAAACATGAGATTAGAAGAAGACTCACCGGTGGATAGGGGACTATTCCGTGTCTCAGAGAAACTTGACGTTAGTTTGCTATTGGTGTTCTCTTTATTACTGAGAGTTTGGAATCTGAAAGATGAAGTAATGAAGCCTGAAACTTCCATTTTAAAAAATATCAATGCTTATTCTGATTCAGCCTTCTTTATTGACAACAATCCGCCTCTGGCATCATTATTATATTTGTTGCTATCTAATGTTGGCTCATTAAATAATGAGGCTAACCCAATAATGTCATTCAAATACATGAATATTAGTTTTGGTGTTTTTGTTGTCTTCTTGACTTATAAAACACTTAAATTAACCGGAACTTCGCATAATTTGAGTTTATGGGGTTCATTATTACTGTCTATGGAAAACGGAATGGTAGTGGAACAAAGGTTAGTTACTGTTTATGGACTATATCTATTATTAATCGCATTGTTCCTTTATGCAATAAAGTCGCTTCAGATCAATAAGGAAAAGTCTACAATCAAATGGTTTAAAAAACTTGTTTTAACTTCTGTTGTACTCGGTTTAGTCATTTCAACACACTGGACAGGGATCACTTTTTTGTTTTATGCCATTTATCTTTCAGCATCAGAAGTATGGAATTCGATTGACGATTTAACGATTTCAGTCACCAGTATTTACCGTACTTTTTTAATCAAAATTGTATCATTTATTTCACTGTCTCTCACTATACTATTAGCTATCTGGAATGCACACTTTCATTTGTTGACTTCTTATGGAGACTCATACGATTTGATTTCTCCTAAATTTCAAAACTCTCTAGAGAATAACCATTTAAGACATTTGACAAAAGAAGTTTACTATGGATCACAGGTGATGATTAGAAATTATAAAACTGGAGTTTATATCCATTCTCATGAAGATCAATTCAGGACTGGCCATCAACAGGTAACCGGATTTCCTGGCTTCAATGATGCTGATAATTTATTTCAAGTGCAAAAAGTTGGACTAAAGCAAGATCTAGAGGTTTTATATAGAACCAAATATGAAATTATCAAGTCGCAAAAGGTTAAATTTCTTCATATGAGAACTAACGGATTTTTAAGAATTGATGAATCAGCAAAACCGCCAGCTTCCGAGCAAGAATACAACAAAGAGGTTACAACAAATAATGATATTGAAGATGATGAAAATGGAAACATTGAGTTCAAGCTGAAAGTATTCAACTCTAAATGTTGGGAGTCTGAGACACATGAGTACACCAAGCATATTAGGCCTTTGGGTTCAGTATTTCAGATTTACAATGAAAAGAATAGTTGTTACGTTCTTTCTAACGGTGTCACTTTAACAGAAGGGCTAGGTGCAGGCCAAAGTGAACTAATTTGCATCAAAGAGCCAACCATTGATGCATCATTATGGTACTTTGATTGGAATGATCACCCAATGAATTCCAAAGAAAATTTAATGACCATTCCTGACATTACATTTTTTGAAAAATTAATTGAAGTATTATCGATAATGGTGAAAGACAACATAGTTGGTAAAAAGGGCATTAGATTGTCAGAGAGTGATAGTAGTGATTATAGGCATTATGGTGGTTCCATCGCAGATCTCATGTACGGCTCAAGGGGTTATAAGGTCTGGAGTGACGATTCTCATATAATATATCAACTTCCAAATTATATTATTACACAGTTGATCATTTTTGCCATTGGTTTATTTGCCATAATTTATTTATTCCAGTTTATTTTATGGAATCCGTTCAAATATCAACATCAAAGTACGGATGCTTTCATTGTTAACTTTAATCATCAAACATTGGATTTCTTGGCAGGGTTTCTGCTGGCAACTCTGCCGCTGAAGCTTGTTCAGCACCCTGTTTTTTTGTCTTCATATTTTCCAAGTACTTTGATGGGGCTCTTTGTTTTGATCAAAGTTGTCTCCTACATAATACATTATCAAAGAACACTAGGTGCCGTACTCATAGTGATAGTCACTGTATTAACTGGTTTATTCTATTTTAAATTTCATCCCATCATTTACGGCTCAAGCTGGACAACTTTCTTATGTCAAAAGGTGCTTGTTGTGGATGGCTGGAATCCTGAGATCTGTGATGTGTACACCGAATAATAGCTTGCAGCTCTAATAGGTATTTTTGTAGATTTCAGGTCGCGAGCGACGGAGTAGAACTCCGAATCTTTGCCCTGTTTGAAGTAAACTCTTTGTATTCATTATTATTTTGATCTAAATAATTCATTTAAGCAAAGGAATATCTTAGCTTTGAAAGAAAGGTTCCTATAGATAAATACAAGGAAGTTTAGTGCTTAAAATATTCATTTTTTTTTCTTTATTTTGCTAGAGATAGATTCTAATATTACAGGAATTACATAAGCATTTTAGTTCAAAGACATTATAGTCAACTTAGAAGCGTTGATATGACAAGACATATGACAGATATAAGAGAACTTGAACTTTTATCATACAAATTTATTGAGTGCATTGGACGAGGAAACTTTGGGGATGTTTATAAGGCAATTGATGTTGACAGAGAAGAAATTGTTGCAATAAAAGCAATCAATATTGATAAAAGTGACGACGAAATCTCGGTTCTCTTGCAAGAAATACAGCTACTAAGAAGTTTGAAACATCCAAATATCACTAATTGGTATCAAACATTTTTAGTTGATGTTACTATGTTTATTGTTATGGAATTCTGCGGTGAAGGAAGTTGTACAGATTTACTTCGTGCTAACAAAAACGGTATCAATGAGCTGGCGTGCGCCTTTATCGTTAAAGGCATTGCTAAAGGATTAGAATATTTACACTCCTTGGATATCATCCATCGTGACATTAAAGCTGCCAATGTGTTGTTAACTTGCGAAGGTGTTGTCAAATTAGCGGATTTTGGTGTCAGCGGCGAAAAGATTGCCGGTGTTGGTAAAAGAACCTTTGTAGGTACACCATACTGGATGGCACCAGAAATTATTACAGACGGCAATACTTTAATAACGGACCGAGCCAACTTTGATAAAAGGCTCAGAGAAAGTGGTTTAATTCCACGTAAATCGTGGTTATCAAAGTTTTGGAGGACTAAGAAAGCACAAGTTTTGAAACTGGAAACAGGCAGGAAACTCCATGAAATTCAGAATCCAACACCATTGCAGCAACCTGCCAACGAAGACACGTCTGAGGACATATTTGAAGACCAGGAAGACAATATAAACTATGATGAAAAAGTTGATATCTGGTCTTTGGGTATAACGTTTATTGAGTTAGTTACTGGCAAAGTTCCAAATGCAGATAAAGATCCAATGAAAGCTTTGTTTCTTGTACCGAGGGAGGAACCGCCTAGGTTGCCTGTTTCAAGCTCTGAATACTTCAAGGAGTTTTGCCTTGCATGTTTATGTAAAGATCCGTTGCTGAGACCTACAGCTAGTGAACTACTAGGTTTTAGAATGATCACTAAAACAAAGTTCAAAAACAATCCACTATTACCTTATTTCAGTGCCAACAATAACCAGTTGAGATTCAAAAAGAGAAGGCCAAAGTTTGAACTCAACATGGAGTATCCTCAATATGGGCCACAATTCAAATGGAATTTGACGATACAAAACAATAGAAATAAAGCAGGCATAAAAAATGTTGAGCAGTCTTTTAAGGTGAGGGATGATCTTGGTATCAGACCCACACACTTGACTATCTCACCTCAAGATAAACCATTGACACCAAAAACTATGGTTTATACACCTACGTATGAACCAGAGGCTTTTGGGAATGTGAATAGCCTAGATGATTTGTTCCTGCATCTCTGTTCTAAAAATCCAAGGCAAAGGCTGGCTCTTGAGTCTATCAGAGAAAAGATGTTAAGAATGAGTAATCAAGAGCCTGATATATTTTATTCTATGATGCAGCACTTTGGAGAAATTTGTGGTCATTTTAACTAATCAGCTTTAGTCTGGTCATTTATAATTTCTATGTCTCCTAGAATAATGTTAAATCATGCAGTATATAATGTAGCAGGTTAATTCACATAAGCAAGTGGGTGCTGAGTAAAGTTTTACTACTGGCTGTTGAGTTGCCACAAGCAACATATTAATCAGTCAAGATATCGTATGCATTTGCAACTTGTTTCAGTCCTTCTTTATTGAGTGTGCCGCCTGGATACAAAATCATGAGATGTATCAGTATTTGCCGTAATGGGTGATCATTCTAATTTGAATGAGAACCTATGAGAGGAGCATAAATTTTTTAGGGAGGTGTTATCAGCTTCTTTTTCTCTTTATCAAATAAATAACTCGATATCAGCCAACAATGCATGCAAAAGATTGGTTACTAGCATTTCTTGGTGTCTTTCTACCATTTGTTCCAGTATGGATTAAAAGGGGCTTCTGTTCAGCGGATTTTTGGATCAACATTGCCCTATGTTTTTTGGGATTCTTGCCAGCATTGATTCATTCATGGTACATCATTTCATGCTACCCTCATGAGGATGGACACTCTAACTACCAAGGTGTTACATTGCCTGGCAGACAGGAAAGAAATTATGGTGCTGTCACTGTTTGAGCAACACCGATTTTTACAAATTTCTACAAATATAACTTAAAATGTATATCATCATTATAACTTTAACAATTTCCTTTCACTGAAATTTCCAGGAAGCAGTGGTATTGTTTCTTTAGCTTAATAACTGTAAGATACATTTAGTGCGGCGAGACTTTTTCATGAAGTAGCATCAATTAGTCTGTGTTTAATAAAGAAGTGACATGGGTTTATTTGCAGATTGCATGACGGTTAATAAAAGTAAGAGTGGCAAAGTCAGAGGAAAGCTGCACCTTTCATATTTGATTTTGGATCATTTGGATATAACTAAGTCAAGCTTCGATTGTAGCACAAAACTAATATTTTTGCCACCAATGTCTGGCATAATCAAAGTAAGTAAAGGAGAAAATTCGACAACTCATAGTAGCAAATACTAACAGGCAATTTAGCTTAATATTTACTTATGTTTCCAGGGGGCCAGTATACAAGTAAATACACACTCTCAGGTAGTATCAAAATTAGTTAGTAAACTTGAAAAGTGTAAACTTTTTGAGCAATTAGGTTTCAACTATCAAGTTAATGTATTTCAAAGAAAAGAGATGACACACGCTGTAGAGATTGATAATAATCCAATTATTACCATTACATTGACAGATAAGGTTGTTAATGGCCAATACGTGGAAGAGTTAATTGATAGTAAAGATGAGCAGAAGACGTTCAACAAAGTAGATTTCAAAGTGATCTCAACTATAAATATAAACATTGAAGTTAGCTATATCTGTAAAGATATCGGTCAAAAAGAATTGTTACAGGATTTGAACTATTTGTTGATAACATTCTATTTGCATTTAGAAGAAAACTTCCCATTGATATTCAAGTTGACTACAAGATTAATTTTTCAGTCCACGGAACCAACTTCAACGGGATTGATAACAGCGTTTACTAAGAGCCGAGAAACCGAAGTCATTGAGAAAAGGGAAATAATTGCAGGCTTATTGAAGTCTGCTTGTAATTCGCTTACATTTATCGAGCTACTTGAAACCTACAGTTATAAAAAATTGAAAAGAATGATTGAAAATAAACAGAAAGCAAATGACAACAGAGAATTATTGAATCTATTGTGGTTCAATTGACACAATTGTCAGTTACGTGGTTATTGCTATGCAATATGATAAAGATAGTAGGTATCAATAAATCAAGTTGTGAAATTAATAAAAAGCAGAGAAAATGTATGCGTTGATGAATCTAGTGTAGTCTTTTTAAGCTTCCTTGTAAAGATATTTATATCGTTCGAGCTTGTTGATATCGTTGAGTAAATTTCTTTGAGTCTTTTCTTGGTCAATTACCAAATAGCCGAACAAACCAGGAACTATGTAAAGCCAGTCTAAATATGAACCCCACATAAGAAAGAACTTAGCTATGAAAACCACTAAGTACCCGTAAATTATAAATTGGAGCCTCTTTAGCGAAATTGATTTAAACATATCTTTGATACTTGATGACATTTGATCATTGACATGACAAATATTGTATAGTTGTCCTATAGGGGCCCACAGAGTGAAACATGCCATCGTTGACATCACGGAGTTTACTCCGCTTCTGTAATATGGATACATTACAAATACTAGGCCTAACATCAGAATAAAATAAATAGTCAATTTCAGGACCAAACTTCTAGGTTTGGCGTTGCTCAATTGAGTTCTCAGCTTGTCAACAATGATCTCCTGCTCCAGAGTATCCAGAAGATTCGTGTCATCGTGTTGGATCCTGTACTTGGATCGCTCAATAGCTCTCAATCTTGGCATTTTGTATCCAAATCGGCTTAGAGGATGGCTGATCTGAAAATTTTATAGTGCACTGAATTCTGTCTCGTGTTTTTTGTTGCTCTTGGCCTCATCTTTTTCTTTGTGGAGAGAACCGATAACAAGATGTATTGAAGTAAAATCAGTATAAAGAGAGTGTTTCATAGTCCTAGTGTTCAAGTGGCAGGAAACTTTTTGGTCTAAGTTTAAGTAACAAGGTTTGCTATTTTTTTCTGTTATCCAATGGATGTGCTTTTTAGGTAGAGTATTCTTTCTAGGTTGGTGTAATTATTAGAGAGAGCGTATACAGTTTATCAATGCAACCATCTCACAGGTTGTTTATTGTGGGGATTCTGTTCCCATAGTCGAATCTGTGCAGCTTAACTGGGTAACTACCCCTCGCACCTACTGTAACTTCTGCAATCGACCATTGGAATACGGATCGTCAACGAGGTTCAAGCAAGCAAAGCAGCTGATGGCCCCCGGGTCGTTACCCAATCAGGTGGGCGTTTCAGGCCATGGTGTTTCTCTCGTGGACTCAGATCAGGAGAATGTTGAGTCTAGTCAAATGGAGTGTTTCTACTGGTTCATATCAGTGCAACTCAGTGCGGGACTCTGCCACATGTTTGCCCCGCAGCAAGCGTCCATTGGCTAACTTAATGACTGGGAGCTTCGTGAACCGGGATCCTATTTGGATGGTCGACTATTATTTTATTTAATAGAGAATTCCATCCATTGGAATTATCTTCTTTGATAAACTGACTCTCCTCATATGGTTACATTGCACTGGCTGGTTTCTTCTAGACTGTGCGACGGGATCCCAGCATGTGCTGGAATCGTGTCAGCTGTCTCCATTTTTAACACGGAATAGAGTTTGTTCGTTTTCGATAAGGTGGTGGTGATGATCGTCACCAAACGCTTGACTGTCGGCATTACGATAGCATTGGTTTTGCAGTGCACACGGATAAAATTGCGGTTTAGCCGAACGAAGGAAGTCCAGAACCCTCCCGAGGCGACTGTGTGTCACCGTGCTGGATTGTGTTCAAGTGTTATCTAGCGTGTGCAAATGCACACGGCACTGAATGACCTTTCTTCGATGACTAATGCCACAAACCACTGTGCGAACGTGTATCTGTTTGTTTGTGTTATCGTCAATTTCCGCCGCCTCAGTTTTGCAGTAGCCACCCTATTGTTATTAGTAATCTTGCTTTTTCCTCGTTAAGAGTGCCTAATCTGTACTGTTGGAAGTACTGGTGTTGATGTCTCGATACAACATTGGCCAGGAGCAGTGGGAAATGCGAAATTCGTTCTTTTGTGTGCCAATGTAGTCTCCTGATTCCATTGCTGGGGTCTTCTTGGCATCTCCTCTCTCCGTCTGTGTCAATACACTGTCTTGTTCTTGGTTTTCTCTTTTTATTCCATTTCTGTAATTTTCATGCTCAGGAGAGTGAAATTTGGAAATGTGAAAGTAGATTGGAGAATCACGGAAAGCGGCGTCAAATATCCGTGAAGCAACTTTAGCGACGTTGCTGCTATTGTTTCCCAGGTGTAGGTCTTCACTACCGTCGCAATGTCGTTCACTGATATGAGATCTCTGAGTCACACTCGACTCAATATTTAAACGCGCTCTATAAAAGGCGAGATATTCCCTCTCGCTGAAAAATTTCATATAGCCATCTGTAAAGCATCCATCTATACTAGATATATAAGGGTTTAGCTGTTGTTTCAGAGCATCTAGTCAACGTATTCGTGTGTATATAAATAGCAAGCATGGCACCATCAAAGGACCTTACACATCTGCTCTCGATCGAAGCAGCATCAAGAGAACAATCGCCGCTCAAGGGCCTCTTCAAGTATCTGAGAGACCCAGAGATGATCTCGTTGGGTGGTGGCTTGCCACTTCCGGACTACTTTCCATGGGAAAAGGTGACTGCGGTCTCGCCTGCTCCTCCGTTTGAGCACGGTATTGCCGCATCCACCGCCGATGCCGGTGTGGCAGTCAGCACCGAAATCCACAAGCACCAGGTGGAAGAATACGACATCCCGCTAGACAGAGCGTTGCAATACGGTTTCACCTCGGGGCAGCCTGAAATTGTCGGCTTCTTGAAGGAACACACCAAGCTCATCCACAAGCCAGCCTACGATGACTGGGGGCTCATCTTGTCTGTTGGTAACACTCAATCGTGGGGTGCCGTTTTGAGAACCCTGTGTAACAGAGGAGACTCCATCTTTGTGGAGGAGTACACTTTCCCTTCTGCTCTCGAAAGTGCCAGAGCTCTTGGTGTCAACTTCGTGCCAATGAAGATGGACGCCTACGGTGTCATTCCTGAAGCGTTTGCCGAACTTTTGGAAAACTGGGACAAATCAAAGCCATTGCCTAAGTTAATCTACAGTATCTGTACTGGTCAAAATCCAACAGGTTCCTCCCTGTCTAACGAAAGAAGAAAGGCCATTTATGACTTGGCCTGTAAATATGATCTCATTATCGTCGAAGATGAGCCATATTACTTCCTTCAAATGGATGAATACAAACCTGACGTCGATATTGCCACTGCCAAGGACCCAGACCATGAGCATTTCGTTAAGTCTCTTGTCAAGTCCTTCATCAGTTTAGACGTTGAAGGTAGATGTATCCGTTTGGACTCCTTCTCAAAGGTCTTGGCTCCGGGTACCAGAACTGGTTGGATTGTTGCTCAAGAAAGATTACTTGAAAGAATCATCAGATTGAATGAAACCTCCATTCAAGCGCCTTCAGGTTTTTCTCAAACTCTAGTTCAAGGTCTTCTTGGTAGATGGGGTCAATCTGGTTATCTTGACTGGTTGATTGCTCTTAGAAAGGAATACACTATCAAGAGAGATTTCACTATCAAAGCTTTGGAAAAGAGTATCCCAACAAAAGTCGTAACTTACGTCCCACCTATTGCTGGTATGTTCTTCACTTTCACCATTGATACTTCTAAGCACCCTGAGTTCAAAACTAAATACAATTCCGATCCATTGGCTGTTGAAAAGGCCATTTTTGAAAAAGCTCTTGCTGCAGGTGCACTATTAGTTCCTGGTTCTTGGTTCAGAATTCCAAACTTCAAGTCTGATTCAACCGAAATCTTTTACAGAGGTACATATGCCTCTGTTACAAAAGAAAAGATTGCTAAGGGTTTAGAGATATTCGGTCAAGCTATCAAGGAGGAATTTCAATTATAGACTTTATTTGAAATAAAGCTATAGCTGAGGAATTTTATAAATCATATAATGTTATTTACTATTTATTTTTTTAATTAGAGGATAGATTATTCACTTCATAAACTTATTTGTTGCAAACTAGCTGGATTTACTAGGAAAGATACTCGTCGGAAAGAGAGTTTTCGACAAATTATAAGCTACTCCATTAATTTGTTTATTACCGAAAAGATTTTAATTTTATTGTATTATAAAATAAAGTACACAAAATTTAGATTCTGGTAACTTCAAGGGTTGGTGGCAAAGATTGAACAAACTTCTTGGCCTTGGATTCGTCATTGACAATCAAAGTGTAAAGGTACTTGGAACCTCTGACCTTGAACTTGGTTTGGACACCCTTCTTACCGTTTGGCTTAACAATAGAGTTGGTCTTGATAGTAGCAGACTTAACGTCAGCTCTTCTGGTGAGTTCAACAAAAGCCTTAATGTCAGTGATTTGCTTCTGGTTAAAAAAGTATGTTAGTATTATATATTCGTAATCGGTAAACTAGAGTTTAGAGAAACAGTGTATTGTGGAGCTGCTGAGCCAAATGAAACTTTTTCAGTTACGGTTCTGTCTTCAATGAACTTCATTGACTTACTTATGTGTATATTGTCAACCATGAGATATTTCCAAAGTTCTTCTTCTTCCCTCGTGTGATATTGGTTACCTCTATTCAAGCCACACCTCCATCTGATGCAAAATCCATTGACGTTTGATATTGTAAACACACAACGAATTTTACGAATTCTTCATTACTTGTGTGGGTAGAAATTGTATTGCATTTTTTTCAATTTAATCAGCATATCACCAAATTGCACTTCACTCCCATTTGAAAATCACATACAGCCATTTTGAGTTAATCTATGCAGTTATTAAAAGAGACACATAAGTAACTGAAATATTTTTCATTTTTTTTTCTCAAATTGCTTGTGCGTCTGTCTCTCTCAAAAGATTTGACAAAACCCTCTCAACCCTCACTCTGCGCACGTGACATGTTTTCTTTTAATCAGTAATCTTTGGCTAAGGTGTTTATGATTGCAACAAGTGTGAATACATGTTTAAGAAACGTAGGGTTAAAGGTGGTGCAGGACGCAGCAAGGTAAGAGAAGAAGATGTGAGCCCAGTGGTCGTTGACAGGGGGACAAAGGACGTTGTCAAGGTGGTTAAACGTGGGAAACAACCATTAAAACAACAAATAACACTTACAAACGAGCAGATAGTGAAAGCAATTGATACGATAGATAGCAAAGAAGGTGAAGATTTGAAGGAAAAGGATAAATTGAAGACAGAAGAAGAAAATTCAATCAAGGCTAACGTAATGATTGACTATCAACGAGATGTTTGTAAGGACTTTCTAAAAAATGGATACTGTGGTTTTGGTGACACATGCAAGTTTCTTCACTATCGAGAGGAATACAAACAGATAGAACGAAAAGGTGAACAAGATTGGGAAAAGGTTGGTAAGGGTAAAAGATACTAATTAAGTTTTATACAGAATTATAAATGATTATTAATACATTTTAGTTGGTCGGTAAAGTTTTTCATGTTTGGTTTGATCATAACTTCTTCGCTGATATTAGAACTTCGTATAAGCTTCCTGAGTATAACGGACAATCCTACCTGTTTTGAAATGATCTCCTTGATTATTTCGTTGGAAGAAAGTTGTGCTTTCGTAAACTGGTCCCAGATAGATTTGTCTATAAGTTGAATCCAACATTGTAAGCTGCCATCCCAGGAAAAGCAATCACCGTTTGTTAACATTACAAATACATTTAAGGAAGAATGCAGTTCAATTCGTTCAATGCCGACATTGACTTCGATTTTTCTTCTCTTTTTATCATTTTCATCATCTTGCCTCACTGAGTACTGGTTAATTATTGGTGCCATGGAAACGGAGTCAATGCCACATTTGAGCAAGCCTCTGAACTTCTCATTAAAAAGTTCCCAAGTCCATAAATCTCCATTATCTGTGACAGCCAATAAATTTTTTCCCTTGGCAATCAACTTGATAATTGGTGATCCAATAGTTATAGTCGGTAAAAGTAGCCTGCCGTTCAGTGATAAAATTATTAGTTTACCTGATTCAAAACCCAGTACCCAGTACTGGATGTCATTGAATTTTGATTCATCTATTGATGATAATTTGTCGTAGATGAAAATGTTCCACTGTTTATCAAATTTATTTGAATCTTGTATATCGAACTTCGAAACCAATTGCGAAATTGAGTTAAACTGTTCATTGAATGGATCATCATCTCCTAAATCATCATCAGCATTTGTAACTTTGAAAAATTCTTTGTTATCATTATTTTGATATCTTATCTCCAGAGTTTGTTCATTTTTATTGTCATTGATTTTCTTAATTTCAACCTGAACATCATATTCAGATTTATCACCAAACATTGTCATTGGATTTATTATGTCATTTTCAATCCAGTTTGGAACTTCGTTATTGAATCTTTTCAAATTATTATCATGATATCTATTATTATTTCTTCTATCTCTTTTTCTGGTGTTGGTTTTCGTCTGGCTACAATCGGCTTCAATAATGTCGTCAATTTCATCGTTAGCGTTTGTATTGTTAGTTTCTATTTCATTTAACGGGATTTGAATTAAACTGGACACTAAAGTTGGCAATCCAAGCTTTGGTAGGTTGGGATGTGGATGTGAAATATATGTCAATTTTTGGGAACTGAGACCATTTGACTTTTTAGATATCTTGGTTTCCTCGTTTTTTTCTGTTGAGGCCGTTGTTGATGCTGATGATATTAGCATTGGAGTAACTCTCTTCTTACCGTTTTTCGTTATTGTAACCTTTTGATTTGAAATATTGACACTATTGATCTTTTTTGCTTTATCAATTTCAGAAGTTTCTTTAACACTAGGTAATTGTTTATTTGGATTCTTTTTCGATCTACCCACTAACATGTTAATCTTAGCACTGCTGGAATTTTCACTTGAGCTTTTCAAACCTTCACTTGATCCTTTCATCAACTCATGTAATCTGGAATTATTAATATTCGAATTATCTGATTCCATGGAGCTTGGAAATTTCCTTCTGGCAAGATTTTCGAGTTCCATCATGGAAACTGATTCTGTAAATTTAACATCTCTATCCTTACCATATCTATTAAGAGCATTGAAGGTTTCATCCCAAGATAAAATTCTACCAAATTCGATATCATCAAATCCAATTACTATAATGTCACCATCTAATGAACAAAGATAAACCTCTAACCCATTAGAAGCCCACTTGATATCAGTGATTGATTTCAAACTAACTTCATTTATTACACATAAAGGAGTAGTGCAATTGGTGGACCAAAGTGCAATTGTTCTATCTTGACCAGCAGATATTAAAATGGTATCAACTTTTTCATCACCTACATCATATAACCTTGGAGAAAAAGCACAAACTTCCGATGGCAACCTGTGGCCGATCAAACTAACTTCCATTTCCCAAGTACCTCTTTTTATTATTGGGTTTGCACTTACTCCGTCATTAATACCGTTAGGAGCGGCAATATATAAACCGTCAGGTGACCAAGAGCATCTCCTAAAATAAGTTGATAAGGGAGATTTATTGAAAGGCTCTCTAACAACAGATTCCACTGTAAATGACATTTCACTATCCGACATACCATCCTTTCTATAGTGGAAAACTCTCATAGTTCTATCGTCTGAACATGTTACAAAATATTTGCCAGCTGGATCAAAAGTAACACCCTTCACATGACTTTGATGAATGTCAAACCGTTTAATCTTTTCAAAGGTATTACCACTCCAAATAACGATAGAACGATCCAATCCAACAGTAACCAAAATTGAACCATCGGGGGCCCATGCCATGTCTTGAACATCATTGTCATGTGCAACAAGTCTTTTCCTAACTGTCCAATGTTCTAGTTCCCCTATCATTGACATGTCATCGCCACCAATCAAACTCATAGTATCCCTATTACTTTTCAAAATTTTACTCTTTTCATCGTCAATTTCCCAAATTAGAACTAGCTTATCATCACTTCCTGATGCTAAGAATCTGCCATTAGGTGAAAACCTTACACAAGTAATTGCACCATCATGTCTAGTCATTGAACATAAAGGAATTTTTAGAATTGAACTAGTATCATTGCTTTTCAAACCATTGGTATCCCATAGACAGATACGTCCATCAATGGCACCGGTTGCTAATTTCCCATTTATGGAAACATCTAGAGTGTACACTTCATGTTTTCTACCTGTAGTTGCATCTTTATGGTTCAAGAATGGATATTTATAAAGATGCATTTAATTTAATAAACACTGTTCAGGAGAATCATTGATCAAAACTTTTTTTTTACAAATGTCCCTAGTTCAACAACTTATGAAATTCAGTTACAGATACTTTGAAAACATGTATACTTAAGTATACAATAGTTAAAAGGGCTATAAAATAGGTATAAATAAAAACATCAAGTTCTTCCCAAATGAAACAAAACAAAAATGAAAGAAAAGAAAACATAAGAAAAATCTGAAGTAATGAATAATTCTTCTTTTTGAAAACAGAAACCAATAAACCACCCTTGGAAATCTGATCCAGTCGCCAACCAAGGCGCCACATGATACAAGATCAACAAGAGACAAATTTATCAAAATCTATATTATTCAAAGGCTCAAAAACATATGGATCAATTCCTTCGGCTGTTAAAGGTGCTGCTGACCTAAATTGGCAACTCACCAAATGGCACTCTCTTCCTCACAAATATAAGCAAAAACCAAAAGCTGTCTGTCGCCACTTTATAAGCAATTTGGTTTTACACTAAAATGAGTTTCAACGTTCAAATCCATCCACCATTGAAAATAGATTGAGGGAGAGTATGGCACATTTTGGTAAAGGCAATTCAAAGATGCACCACTGCTGGATGCACACTTTCAAACAAGCCGAAAAGAGGATCTGAATCTAAATCGTCGTTGATAATCCCGGTCTCTTGACCTAACAACGAAGTGATATCGATGTCATTATCATTATGAAGATTTAGCGATCCGTTATCATTACCAGCAATTTTATTTCCATTGTTATTGTTTTCTTCTTCATCAAAGAGAGAGGTGAATTCCTGTTTCAGTATATCCGTTTCAGGTAATTTGAAGATATCTTCGCAGTTCGTACTTGGGGGAGATACCAACCCCAATTTCACGTTATCCTGCTCTTCCTCCTCTTCTTCCTCCTCTTGTTCTTCTTCCTTTTTGGCTTTTATTTCATGTTCACAGATCTTTATTTCTGTTTTAGAAGTATTGTTGTTGTTGTTCAAATCCAATGGGCACTCAACCTCCGTGAATGGTTTGACTTTGGTACCTTTTGGCACCAGAGCAGCCAGTTCAAGGTATGAGCTTCTGTTGGATTCAAGCGCCTTTTCGAGCGCTTTGACGTAATCTTCCAAGGTTTCAACGTGACGACGCTTCTTCTCCCTTGAGGCATGGGCAGCACGACGGTTGCGGATGATCCGCTCTACACGGCGCTGTTCCTTTTCCTCCTGGGTACGTGCACGTTTTCTTGGTGGTAATTGGGCGACAGACATGAGACTACGGTGGATGGATCGATTTGAACGTCTAGTTGAAACTAAAGAAACAACGTGTCATTTATAGTGGCAAACTTCCACCTCAAAAATTTTTTTATGGGAGGGGGGCAAATAGCTATCAAATTTGCTCAAGGCTAGCAATCTACACCGCTTCTACGCTCGATAGTACCATTAAGAGCTCCGAGTTGGCAGGTGATATAGCTGCCAATTCAGTAAGGCTAATGACGCGTTTTGACACGTTCATATAGTACAATTAAGCTTAAAAACACGAAACAAATGTAACTTTCCAGAAGAATGTAGCAAGAATTTGGGAGGCAACGCTTTGCCACAATTAGAAATTCGGTGAGATTTGGGTTAATAACGATGCTTCAGCCTCTTAATTCACAAATGAATTCTCTTTACATAGACTACAGATGAATGGCTTTGCTCTTCAGCGTCAATTCACCATCATTTCTTCACTACCATAGTTATCACGCTTTGAACCTCAAAAGTTGCCCTTTTTCAAGTTTTTTTAAGTTGCCCCTTGGCTTTTGTTTCTTCTTCTTGATACAATGAACAGGAAGGAATAGAGCAGCTGTAGATGCTTAGCTAACATGTCTATCGCTTTATAATTTGCCCTTGCAGAATGTATAACACGCATATGAGCAAAGTTGTGATATGGAGGTGGGCTCAGGGGTAAATGCTCATTTTGAACACAACCTTCATAAATATCAATAGGTGGGCGAACAGCTTGCGAAGTGAGGCTATGTACAATCAAGTGTTGCTGTTTTGGTACTGTTATTTGACAAAGATATAAGTTTAGTTGGTGGGAAAGGAGCTTTATTTACTAACCAACAGCAAAATTATTAGAATTGCAGTTTGTAAGTGTACTTGCTATTGCCATCAATTGCAGCTAAACGTAAATGTATATACATACATTTAACCATTGGTATACATGTAGCAGGTACATTTACGGCGTCATCACTGATGTTTTGGTGAGGTTTGTAGGTTATCACCAGCACTTTAAACAGTTCAAGCTCAGCTGGAATTGAAATAAATCGAAAGCTAGGAAGAAAAAAAAAGGATGGCAACTATCTTATTTTTTCAAGCTAGATAGTTCAAACTCATCTTTGGTGTTTAGTGTTCCGTCAAAAATGGATGATGAGCCACAGGGTATTGTTGATGTCGATGAGTCGATGTTGAATTCGGGAGAGAGCCTTAACTTGTCAGTGTCGCATTCAAGAACTCCCATTTGGTTGATGAGGTTGCCGCCAGACCTATCAAAGGTGTGGAAGCTACAAAGGCAGTATCAGGGTCAGACCATTGGGCAGATGAAGATACCAAGTAAAGAGGGTAAAATACTACTACAGTTGAATCCCGAGTTGTCGAAACAAGCACATTTTGATTCGACTTACGAAGTCAAATTAACAAAGAATCAAGTTGACAACGAATTTGTGTTCACTGAAGCTGAATACTCACAGTTTAAAGACGAAAACGACTCAAATGATGCAAATAATATGAAATCCTCTGCATTCATGACGCAGGTGGCTGCGTTACCACAACAACCCAAAATGAAGTCCCTAAATAAAGAGGCCATTTATCATGAAGCCAAATGGACCAGAAGAGTTAAGGAAAGTGAACTTAATAGTAACGCCACTCCAGTAGCTGCAAGTGGAATTGGTTCAACAGATGTCAATAGATTAAATCGAGGTGGTAGATGGTCAAAGAGAGGATTCATTCCCTATGCCAAGACCATACCAAAGAAGACCGAAATCATTGGGAAAGTTGTTCACGAATGTCAAGTGGTGCCACTCAGGTTAGCTGCAAATGATAAGTTGAGGCTGCAAGCACAAAAGCGCCATTTGAAATCTCTCATCAAGAAGTCTACCATCAAAATCATCGACAACAAGGAAGTAGGTAAAATGCATGGTAAGGCGACACCAAATATACAAACTGGTGCTACAATTGTGATGTCGAAGGCAGAGCAAATGAAGAAACAGGGTCAAAAGGAAGAAGGAAGACATTCTCGTATGGACAAGAGGGAACTCATGTCAAAGATCTTCGATTGCTTCAAGCAATTCGAATATTGGAGTATTAAAAATTTGAAGGCTAGATTGAAGCAACCTGAACAATGGCTTAGAGAAAATTTGGAAGAAGTGGCCATAATGGAAAAGGGTGGTACGTTTACACAAAAGTGGAGATTGAAAGACGAATACAGGAGAACGATTCAAGCTCAAAATAGAGGATTTGCTGACGGCGACGAAAGTGGCAATGGCGAGGACGACGAAGATGACGAAGACATGAACGAAGACAATTTAGAGGACGATAACTCTGATGATGATCTTGACCTTGAAGATGTCGCCGCTGTCTGATGATGCCATCCGATCGAGTGTCAGCAGCTTGCAGCTTCATTTTTTTTTCTTGGGACAATAATATTAAACGATTTTATGTGCTGCCCCTTTTTTTCACCTTTTTATATAATTGTAAGATATTGAATATAAGAGGAAGTAGATTGTCCATTGATTGCTCGACTAATCGCTAACAAACAGTTAATAACGAGTCGATATCAAAGAAGGAAAGGTTAATCGATAATGGATACTTCAAGTAACCGTAGTGAATTAATGAATTCACCACTTTCGAGTCCAAAGAAAGAAGCTGGAGTGGCAAACAGCGCGTCGTCCCAGAATGCGGCACCATCAGAAACCATACCAATTGAAACTGGGGACGAGCTGGTAGCCAATGCTGAAGAGTTCACTGAGACTCTGCAACCTAACCTGGAGAATGGTAGAGTGAAATCATCACCGTTGTTGTCTTCGACGCCACCATCGGTATCAAAGGCACTTATCAAGTCATATCCATTCCTCATGTTATCAAATAAGGTTTTGAGTATATTGACGTGGACAGATGACAATATTAACATACCATTGTTTTTGGTGGCGATGTCAACACTCAGTATTTTATATTATAATGTACTAATAATTTATGCAGGTCATCTACTACCTGTCTTGATACTGTGGGTGTACAGTGAGGCTTATGCCTATGTTTCTAAAGAGGAATTTAAGAAGGCGACTTTAGATGACATTATTCAGACGATGTGTCAGGTTTCACAAAAGACAGAAATTTTGATTTCACCAATTGTTGCTCTGAACCTGACAGCTGGCGATTTGAAAAGGCTTCTTTTCACCACGATTTTTCTTTCGCCGGGCTACATTTTGGTCAGTTTGTTTGTGTTGTCACCGCAGAAGATATTGTTGGTCATAGTTTTTTGTTTGTTAACATACCATTCACAATGGTCTAGGGTCACTAGACAACTTCTTTGGAAATCAAAGACGATCAGATTGATCTGCTTTTACGTGACAGGGCTAGATTTTGAAAACCAGTATGCTGGTAGACCTTCATTGTTCCATTTGAACAACAAACTTAAGTCCAAGCTGCCAATTTTGAACTCCAACTCTATGAGCGAAAGCAACATGAACAAAACTGTCAGGTTCACATATGTTGTGTTTGAAAACCAAAGAAGATGGCTTGGGGTTGGTTGGACATCTAACTTGCTTTCGTATGAACGTACAGCGTGGACAGATGAGTTTCTCAACGAAGCACCTGCATTAGAAAACTTTGAATTACCAAAACTAAGTGAAGAAGCTGGTATGACTTGGAGATGGGTTGACAAAACTTGGAGACTCGACAGAACGAATGACTCGTCAATTCAAATAAATAGTGGCAAAGCAAAGACCACAGCGAATCCAAAGTCTGACGAAGGATGGGTTTATTTTGATAACACTTGGAAAAGTCCAAGCTTAGACGATTCATTTAGTAAATATACCAGGCGTAGAAGATGGGTGCGTACAGCAGAGCTGGTCAAAATAAGTTCGTTCTCCAGTTCTTCCAGTGCTCATGAAGATCTCAACCATGACAGCAACACCAACAACGAAATAAACGATGATACCAAAGTGAAGTTTGGTGCCAACGAAGTCAGTTACCAAGACAAAAGAGATGATGAATCGAATGATAGCTTCATCGAACATATACCAAGTACCGAAAAGAAAAATAAGGGTAGAAGGAAATCTATAAGGTTTGAAGACTAGTTTGTACATGAATATATTTGTGATTTATTTGTTTTTATATAAAGTATTAATTTTTCTTTTAATGTTGATACCGAGCATTAATGATATCTTGATAAATTTCTTTTATTTTTTTTGGATAACGGTTTTTCCTTTTTTAACAAATCGTTCTGAATGGCGACTTTACAACCTATTGCGCCTCAACCTGATGTCACTGTAGGTGAGAAGGATTTGGTAAAGGCTTTGCCACTCAAAAAGCCAAGCACGATGGCTATTTGGGTTGCGTGTTTGGATGATTTGACTGGTAAAGACAAGATATCTAAAAGTGTTCAGTACTTCTTGAGAATGCTTGTTTCTATTGATTCGCTAAGCAACAAGAGATCTTACTTGCAAGATGAATTTAGTTTGAAAAACTTGAACGATATAAAAAGAATAAGAACTTTAACATCAATTTTCAACAATTTTGGTAAAATCAATCAGAAACTGATCAGATTACTTGAACTACTCGTGATAAAACTGAGAAAGTTCTTAGATGCTCTTAGTGTTTATAGACAGCTATTGCGTGCTGGTACATTGCCATTTAGATTTCATAGATTATTTCATCAATTGAAAGAATCACTTAAGATCCTGACAAACAATGGAAACGTTGAAGATTATACCATTAGCCTGAATAAGTTGATCAATTACTGGGTAAACTGGGATATGTTGAACCAGTTCATTAACTTACAGTATGCGCTTGCTGACGAAACGATATTGGCCTTCAAGATTAATTTGATCGATAAGGATACCTACAAAAACATCTTAGATATAGCCGAGGATCACGAAGTGTGGTCGTGGTTCATAATGATTTTATTAGGACTTCGTAAGGATTTCATCAGATGGAATGAGCTAAGTAACGAGGAATCGCAGTTAGTTTTGAATGAACGAGTAAAGAGCCATACCAGAAAAATCGTTCAACAAATGAAATCAAACCCAATACCAATGGCTAATTTGTTTACTAACAGCATTACTAATGAAGATATTACGATTACAAATAGACTGAGATCAATTTGGGATGAAAAATTGATTGTATTAGTAGATTCTGTGCGCTTAGCTTGCGATTTGGTTTACGATGCACCATTTGTATTGAGATGGAAAATTTCCAATAAGGTCAAACCAATACATCTACTGTTGGGTGTTTTCTCCGGTTTGCTAGGTTTTTATAAAGTTTGGCATGCTCAAAGGGAAAAGCTCACTATTGAGTTAAATGAAAAGGAAAGTTAATCTTTCGACCACGTCCAAATACTTAGTAATATACAATTATCAACTTCTGATTTCTTTTATCTAATAATGTTTATTTTTTAGATATAGACGCACGATAGATTAGTATTAAAAAGTTATTGCTAACAATTGAAATTGTTATCATATGCTTGATATCTATAACAAAAAAATTTTCCATGAATATCCGTTGACTCACTTTGTACTAACTTTATTCTTTGCTTTGTACATCAAAAAATGGTTGTCATTCATCGTAAGACAAACGAAACTAATATTCAACTTGCACTATCACTTACAGGTGGTGCAATTTCGCTAGATACTCCTCTTTTTGATTTGCCGGAAGAAGCACAGTCACAAACAACAGCAGCACAAACAATTTCGGTCCAAACTGGTGTTGGATTTCTTGATCATATGCTTCATGCGCTAGCAAAACATTCAGGTTGGTCCTTGATAATACAATGTCAGGGTGATCTTCACATTGACGACCATCACACTGCCGAGGATGTTGCACTTGCTCTTGGACAAGGATTCCGTGAAGCCCTGGGACCAGTCCGAGGTGTCAAGAGATTCGGTGTTGGTTATGCACCATTAGATGAGGCTCTGAGTAGAGCCGTTGTCGATTTATCTAACAGACCATATGCAGTCGTTGAACTTGGTCTTAAAAGAGAAAAGATCGGCGATTTGAGCTGTGAAATGATTCCTCATGTTATTCAATCCTTTGCTGAAACCGCAAGAATCACAGTTCATGTGGACTGTATCAGAGGCTTTAATGACCACCATAGAGCAGAAAGTGCTTTCAAGGCTTTAGCGGTTGCCATTAGAGATTCCATGACTAAAACTGGTAGAGATGATGTTCCATCTACCAAAGGTGTTTTGATGTAACCAAGCTTCACACTTTAAATCTAAATACTTCATACATGTATCTATTAACCTTTTATAGACTAAATTTGACTTTGAGATAGTATGTTAAAGCAAGGGTTGGCGTTGCTCATGACACTCATCTCATCAAGATTATTAAACATTTTAAGATGCTTTATTTTCCAACCAACCTCTTATATGTTACTCTGTACTGGTAACATTGATTACTTCAACAATTGTAAGTTCATTAACCCGATACTGACCATCGGTAGCAACAGCTTGTTGCAAGTGAAAGTGATGATCAAATTTTTTTCATCTCCTTTTCTCGTTCTATACAGTTGTTTAAAGTGATGAATCAAAATCAGCTCGGAAATATGATGAACTCAGTTTTACGCTTGAGAACATTAGGCCTAAGAAGTTATAGTAGTGCAGGTAAACCAGACTTGAAAGTCATTGACAAGAAGTCCAAACCACAAGGTCAAATTCAAGGTCGTCCATTACAAAATTATCATTTTGATAAAGACAATAATGTTGTAATTCAAGTCAAACCGATTGTGAGAAGTGGTGAGTCCATTGATACCAAGAGAAGAAGATTGATTTATCAATCTAGAAAGAGGGGAATTTTAGAAACAGACCTTTTACTTTCAAGATTTGCTGATAAATACATTAAAACGCTAGATGAAGCGAAGCTAGACGAGTACGATAAGTTGCTTGATGAGTTAGATTGGGATATTTACTATTGGGCAACAAAGAACTACGCCATTACACCTTTACCAAAGAAATGGGAAGGTAGTGAGATTCTGAGACTACTTCAAATCGAAAGTGAAAATGCAGAGGGTGAGATTCTTAGAATGCCTGAATTGAAGTAATGTAATATATGAGTATATGTATATTACAATTTATTGTATATAGCAGCTATAAAGAAATTTTATTTGAGTTTTAGTAATTGATCAATCAACAATGTCATTTGTATTTAAATTATGTTGCTGTTCGTCGTTATCATCATTTAGTTGACCCTTGAGCTCTTCAAACTCTTCTTCATTTTCTAAAAGAGCTTGGATTGAAATAACACCACTTTCGTTGAACTTTTCTAAGACCTCTTCTGCTTCCGAGATTTCCATTTTACTGAAAACTTCGTTAACGGCATCAATGCTACCGATCTTGATGGCGTTTTGCATATCTAGAGGTAACGTTTTGAAAATTTTAAATTCATTAGTGTCTTCAGCTGGGATATTGACCTTCAACTCTGTATCAGGATCAAGTGACTTTAGCTGAATTTGTTCAACGCCCTCTTGATTAGAAGGATCAAGTTCGTTTTGTTCCTCTTTTTTGATTATCTCACATCTCTGTTTAATGTGAGTAACCATTCTCTCGACATCTTCATCAAACTTTTGTCTTAATGGGCCATTTTCATTCTGCAACTGGGTGAAAAACTTTGAGACGTATTCCAGTTTTGATTTTAAAGGCATTTGAGCAAACATTGCCTCCTCAGGGTTACTCGTACTTCCATTTATCATTGGTGCAACCCATTGAATGATTATAGCTTGGTTGATTTTTTTGACTGCAAGTGTCGTTTCACCTTTTAAGATCAAGTCAAAGCATGACATTAACAATGCATCCTTCTGTTGGTGTGTGACAAAATTTGGGTTTTTCAAAATATAGTTCTTGGACTCTTCAAAAGAATTGAGCTCACTAAACTTTAATGTTGTTTGAGCAACGTTCATTTCATTCAAATAGTTTTCTTGGTTCACAATTGAAGTTTTTGGCACTTCAGGTTTAACATCGTTCAAAACTTCAATAGACTGTTGTTTAGAGGAAGCAGTAGGAGTTGCAGCAGGTGCGGCAGCGGCACTGGCACCCTTTTTGTTGATGAACGATGAATTCCATCCTTCTTTGTAATCATCACTGGTAATCTTTTCTTTATCTTGGTTTTCCAACTCCACTATTTTAGGATCGATTTCTGCTGTGACTTTGTTAATTTTCTCCTGGTGATATTCCAACCTTGCCCTCATAGAATCATTTGTGACAGCCTGCTTATCCTTGTTCAAGTCTTCCCTCAATTGAATAAAGAGATCTTCTAGCATTTCGTTGTAACAAGGGGTATCAGGATTGTCTTCTAAAGTACACCGTTCCTTGGCATCAAAATGTGCATCTAGGTCTCTGTTTCTGTCAGTATCATTCGAAAGATCTCCTTTAAACTCTGTCAATAGGTACAATGCTCTCTTTGTCAATTGCTTGTACATTTCCTTCTGTATCCTAAGACCTTTGATTTGCTGTTGCCTTTGCATTCTCTTCTCGTGAATATCTCTCTGTTTCCAGCGGATAAACGACTTCTTATCCACATTTGGATGCACTTCAACGTCAGAGTCATCACTGAGCTCAATGTTGTCCCATTTAGAGTAGTCAACCATCGTTTTTTCTTGGATTACAATAACTTCACAGTTGACATCCCTCCAAAAAATGGCCATCGTTTTATTTTGCACTATTTTTTCCAGAACCTTCTTATTCAATAAACAAATCGAACATGATAAACTAATTAGTTGGCTGATACTAGTTTTTTCATGAGTGTATTGCGATTCGTAGTAACATCGTTTTGTGGTTGCCCTTCTCTTGTAAGCAAATTGTAGCTTCGTGTGATTTTTCATGCAAAAACTGGAGTTCATAAACTCTCCATCGCTCTTTGAAACACCAGATAATGCGTTTGATGAATAGCTTTGAGTATTTTTGTAACGGAAGTAGCAGATGTCCATGGTCAATAATAGGGCAAGAATATGAAGGTTATCTATTGTAATATTTCGACTCTTAAGTGCTTTTCTATTTTCCGCTCATCTATGAAAGGATTGTGTATCTTGTGAGTCTGACATGTCAAATGTGCATACACTGTCGGCTCTTTGGGTGCCTTACACTTTTTAGCAGCAATTGTCGCTGTTAAAAGCTCCGTATTGCTACTATTTCTGTATTGCCTGTAGCCTATTTTTCCCTAATCATTGCTTCAATTTTGCTACATGTGTCAAGCTCACGTTATCATACACCTCCTCTAAGAAATAACCTTATTTGAGAGTTGTTAGTTTCAGTACAACGCAGCTTTACCAACAATTGTCCGAAAACGTCCAGAATCATGCAATCTGCTAACGATTAAAAGTTGTCTCTTTGAAGCTGAATGTAAATTGAATAGCGGGAGCGTCAAACACTGCCTAATTGGCAATAGGGCAATAAACTACTGTCTTACATAAACGCTTTCAATATGATTGTCAGGGACTACCATTACAAAGTGAAACGCCAACTTTCCTTGCGTTTTCAGCATGTGCTGCAGCGTGAGCATCGGTTCACGCTTTTCAAAACAAACAAAGTCTCTTTAAGCGTAGTATTTGCAACAGCTGCAAACCAGTTGATACGCCAGTACTGACGCTGTTGCCTATAGTCTTTCTAGCACCATGCTGCTCAGCACAGACAATCCAGGGTCCCTGTGGTGAAGGAACCACCTGAAGTATCGCATTATGCGGCACTCAGGCATAACATCTAGATGTCTAAAAGTGCGGAAGTCTACATCTACAACAGTATCTTGCTAGCAGCATTGCCAATCTGCAATATCACCTATATGATTTTGTGACACAATTAATCAAACTCGCGTTCTCAGAGTCAGCTTCTATTCTTATCGTGACATCTACTATATGCAACCGCAGACAGATCGCAAACGTAGAGACACTTTGAACGACCGCATTGGCGACTTGCTCGAGCTAGTGCCAGACAACTTCTTCGCTGACACGTCAGAGAGGAACTCGGGCACAAAGGATGGACGTCCAAACAAGGGGCAGGTTCTCTGCAAGAGCGTCGACTACATCATGTGGCTACAAGAGGAAATCGACAAACGCAACCGCAAAGAGGTCGAGCTGCTGTTGAAGTTGAACAAAGACGGACCAACCACCGCTGAAACGATGTTGGCTAACATTGGTGTGGGGCCCCTGGTCGACAATTAACACTTTATATGAATAATTTTTTCTAACTCTTGTGTACGTATTTAATGACGATAACGAAACAGCAACAGTAGAGAAGTACGGCACCTACCGTCATTATCACCACGGTGTATGTGATAAACCAACTGCTACTACTGCTTAATCAATTGATTGGTGAAGTGAAACATCATGCGCCACGTTTTTGTGTGCTTATGTAAGCATGCGCCACGTAATTACAAGTTAGGAAATTAAAAGGGCATCTGAAAAAAATTTCCTATAGAGATGAAAAAAATTTTGCTCTTGTTGTATAGAGAAAGAGTGCTTTCTTGTAGTGGAAAAGTATAATATAGATGAAATCGCAGGTTGTCTCGAACGTTTCAAGGTCGCAGAGGCTGGTAGCGACGCTTATCTCACGTCCTGGCAGAAATGAGATCGTTATCTCATCACTAAATGACAAGGATTCGTCACTGAACAATAAAATCGAGTTCCACTCAGGTGAAAATGTGCTGGATATGATCTGGTTGCCAGTGAACAATGAAGCTGGAAGTTCAAAGAAAAGGAACGGTAGTGATAGAAGCAAGAGTAAAGGCAAGGACTTGACATTCAATGAGTATTTTGCAATCTTGCTTGATTCCGGTATCATATTGATTTACTCTCCATTGACAAAGGACTATATTAACAAAATCACAAACGATGTGCCGTTGCTGACGTTTACAAGCAACGAAGACAACAAGTCATACGATATCATCTCGTTTGAGCAGAATTTTGGCCTGAAATGCTATTCCTCAGTAAATCCTCAACTGATAAACTCAATACTGTTAAAAGACGTCACCGATGTCAAATTCATCTACGCATTAAACGATAAATACAAGCTGATTCTGTCAAATGACATCAACTTGTATTTCTTGAACGAAGCAAACGAAATCGATCTGGTGCTGCCATTACCTTCGAACTGCAACTGCATTAGAAAGATCATTGATTTGCAGAATGGTAATTTGCTTTTGATCGACGGTTCGAAGCTCTTCTACATGTTAGACTTATCCAATATTGAACTGGCAACGACTTTCAAGACCTTCAAGTCAAGTGATAACATCATCAACGCGAATTTGGTCAATGATGCATTGGTTTCCATTATCAACGCTAATGGTAACATTGAGATCTTCAACTTGGACTCCGATTCACCTTTGACAACCTTGGTTATTCAAGGTGGCGAAAAGGTTGGTAAATTCATTTATCTCTTGTCTATCAATGATCAGTTGTTCAAGGGTATTTGGTTTGATTCCTTCAACATCAACATCACTGATTTTGAATTCGATGATATTTCACAGCTTCAGGGAGAAATCCCAATAACGGTTATGGAGATCACAGACGATAGACCAAGTGAAATCAATCTAACCAAAAGTGAGGTTAACAACCCAGAAGAGGGTGACGAAGATGATGATACCTACAAAAGTAATCATAGCAACATTGTCATCAAAGAAGAGCATAAATGTGAAACACCTGAATCATTACAAAAGCTACTTGCACCATTCTTGCAAGAAAAATTAAGTACCAATGCAAACATTAGTGAAGATGAGTTTATTTCAATCTTAGTTCAAAACAGTTCGACTAATGAGATCAAACAATTTATCTACCTACTTCAGAAATACAACATCTTGGTTTTGTTTGCCAATATCTGCCAAGTCTTATCAAGTTTTATCGGCCTAGGCTCTCCTCTAAATGACAATTTGATCAAATTGAACTTGAAAAACTGGTTCCAATGGACGCTTTTCCTTAATGGTAACATAATTATTAATGACGTAGATTGTGTTGAGTGGCTGAAACTAGTACAGTCTGGTCTCAATCAAGATGTTAAGCTTTTGCCCCAGATGCTAAAACTTCAAGGGAAGCTTGAATTGTTGAAGGATCAACTTCAGCTAAGAAAGAACATTTCCATTTCTAGCAGCCATAACAATACCACTCCGCAAACTGTGAGCGACTTGCTGGATGGAACCATAGCAACTGAAGACTCTGTTGTGTTTGAAGGCGAGGATGCTTTTGATGAAGACGAGGACGATGACGATGACGATGTAGATGACGAAGATGACGACGAAGATGATGCTGAGCAATAGGTGTAAGGCAGTGTAATAGAACATTAGAAAAAAAATTTTGAAAAATTTTGAAAGTTTCATTTTAACTCTTTTCTTCACTAGAGAATATACATATATATATCGATATATATATTGAATAGACTTGTATCATATACAAAAATCAATACAAGATGTCGGAAAACAAGTTATACATTGGATACAACTCAGTTCACAAGCTTTGCCAAAGTACCGCAGAGAAAATCTTAGGTAGTGTTGGTAAACCAGATGTCATTATCGCAATTGGTGGTGGTGGATTCATTCCATCTCGTATCATTAGATCGTTTTTGAGACTGCAGGGTGAAAAGAACATACCAATTCAAGCTATTGGTCTATCTCTTTATGAGGATATGGGCACTGGTGAAGATTCTATTGGTAAAGAAGTTATCAGAACACAGTGGTTGGACTTTGGTGCTTTGGAAAAGCATTTTGATTCTCTTATTGGCAAAAACATTTTGATTGTTGATGAAGTTGACGACACTAGAACAACTCTTCACTACGCTTTGGAGGAGCTGTACAAGGATGTTGTTGAAAAGGCAGAACTTCTTGGTAAGCCAATGGATCAAACTAAGTTCTCTATTTTTGTTGTGCACAACAAGCTTAAGGAAAAGAGAGCGGAATTAGACACAAGTTTAATGAATGGCGGTGCTTACTTTTCTGGTTTGGATGTTGAAGATAGATGGATCGCTTACCCATGGGAGTCTTACGACATTGATACTCACACCAAACACGCTATTGAGCAGGGTAACAACTAACTTGCTCTACAAATGGTTCTCTACAAACTTTATAAACCTCATGTTCCTTTTGATGCTGTACGCCCCCCTTTAATTCTTCTTTAATATACACTATTTTCTGGCTATTACATCTTGCATTTCTACCATTTGCTGTACTTGTTGTTTCAACATGTTCTTCAAATCTTCGATGTCTTCGTTAAGTTCACAAACACGTTCTTCCTTCTTACCAAGTAAAACTAAGGCTTTATCGAGTTTTTGTTCAAGCAAATGAATTTCCTCTCCCTTTTCCTTTAAGTCATTCTCTAACACTTTAAATTGTTTGTTTTGCTCAAGCAATTTCATCATTTCAGTGCCAGATTCTTCCCTTTCGCCAATCAATTTGTTAATTTCGTCCTTGGAAGACTGCAATTCCATTTCCAATCTATTTACAGTAGAGCTTAATTTCTTGATTATTTGGATGTGTTGATTGCCGCTGTTATTTTGTGTTGTGCCAATATTCACGGAGCGATTGCCATTAATGGTACTCAACAGCTCGCTGTCATCGTTACCCACTGCTTCCGCGCCCAACTCCAGTCCATCTTCTTCTTCGTCTTCTTCATTGATATTTTTAAATGAATTTGATTGAATTCCCAGTGGTGTTGTTGGATCATGCAAAAAGTCAAATGAGGAAATTGAGTTTTGATGTGCTAAAATCTTCTCCTGAGGTGAAATAAATGATCCAAATTCGTTAATTGAATTAAGTCTGGTGAAGGATGTTGCAGATACTTGTCTTGGAGTTGTTGATGATTCACCAAATCCAATACTGTTGTTGAACTTTCTACTGCTTGATGAGTATGGTGTTTTACTTAGTGACAGAGAAGATGATGATAAATCTTGTAAGTAAAACCCGTTGTTGTTATTGTTGTTACTTAGTTCCGAACGTAACTTTAATGTTTCTCCTAATTGCACATTTTCATCCTGCACTGCTTTGAGCTGAACTTCGTAACTTGATTTCTCCTTTTCATAGTCAGCTTTCAAAGTATCCAAATTCAACTTTAGTGTTTCGTTTAAGGTTTCAGCATCCTTCAAGCTTGTATTTAGTGAATCAATATTATTTCGTAATGTAACTTCATTTTCTTGTAATGATTTATTGTCTGATAATTTTTGTTTCAAATCATTGGTTAAAATCTTTACTTTCTTAGTCAAAGTTATATTGGAATTTTTGATGTCATCAATTTCATTTTCATAACCTTGAATTTTTTTCAAGTACGATGTTTCAATTAGTTTCCAATTCTCTTGTGCCTGATCGAATTGCGCTTGAATCATATCACTTTCTCTTGAGTTCTTTGCTGAAGTCACACGATTTTCATTCTGGAATCTCAACATTTCCATTTTATCTTCTAATCTTTTGATTTCTAGTTTATTTTCTCTATTCGATTCTTCTAATTCCTGTTTACATTTATCGTTTTCGCTTTCCAAACTAGTCACAAGCTGAAGTTTGGAGCTTTTGAATTCTTTAAACTCATTTTGTAATTGCAGTAAATCGTTCTCTAACTTTTCCTTTGAAACATTTGCTTCTTTCAATTGTTCCTTTGCGGAATCCAACTGCACATCTAACTTTGAAAACTTCATTTCTTTCAATTCGTCGGTTAGACTCTGGTTTGCTTGCACCACTATGTCGTATTTTTCACTTAGAGATTTGTTTGCGTCTCTTTCTTCTTCAAGCAGCTTTTCTAGTGACTTGAAGGAATCAACTTGACTTTCTAAGAGATCGAGTTTGGCTTGCAGTTTTCCTGTTTTGGTTTCAGAGTCCTCCAGCTCTGCTTCTAGCTCTGTTTCATGTTTCTTTAACCTCTTTAAAGATTGATTTAACGTCAGCTCCTTCTTGGATAATGCAATTCCTTCATTCATCAATTCTTCTACCTGCTTCTCCTTCTCTCTAAGTTTGTTTTCCAAATCAACGACCTTCTTGTCTGTTGTAGCTTTACTGGTGGGTTTACTTTTACTATCATGTATTTGGCTCTTCAAGCTCTGTATTTCATTGTTACTCGAGTTTAGCTGTTCCTTGACGTACTTTTCTACAATAGATTCAATCGCATCCATTTCAAGTTCCTTGTAATTGGCAGGGATAACAGATTGCTTTTCTTTACCATCTCCGTCGCTTGGAGCGCTGCTGCCTAGCTTTCGTTTCTCTGATTCGTTCTTGGTGTCATTAGTGTCGTTTGTGTCGTTGATCTCTTCGACTTTCTGTTTACTTTTGTTTTTATTCACACTCTTCTTGCGAGCTGCGTCTGCCAAACGCTCTTCGAGCGTTAAACGCTTTGGTGCCCCTTCCGTTGCCATATAGTGGTACTGTAAGAGAAACAAGTGGCCGACAAAGAACTATCTTTTTTTGTTTACGATTTTTTACATGAGAGCTTACTATCTACACAAAGCAAGTGGATTTCTCAGGAATTGGGCTGAGTCGATCATGAAAGAGTACTCTGAATGGTGCACAGCATATAGGTCATCGTCGAAATCCACGTGTTGGTGACCGACTTCGTTGCCATTCTGCTGAATGGAACCAGTAGTCGGTCACAAAGAAAGGAAGTTGAAGAAATGAAAAAATTTTCGCAGCGTGTGAATGCTCTTTTTATAGTGGATGGGCATAATAAGGGTTTCTTAAAGTCAGTTTAGTAACATAATTGTTGTGATAATTAGACTGAATGTAGTTAGTGTGGGATTTATATTGCCAGCTGTGGTTTGCTCTTAAATACTCTAAAGATAGGTTGAGGATGTTATCACATATATTCACGACACTACTTTTGTTGTTGACAAGTAATTGAAAGTACATAGTCTCTTGGGGTGATTGTAAAAAGGATTGAAGTATACCCAATAGAAGTTGTAGTAGTTTCCTAGCGTTTTACCAAAACATTAAGCTGTTCGAGATGTTTAGTTAGATCATTGTAGTTAAATATTTCTCCAACCCATTCAAACTTCCAGCAATAAAAATACAGTTTGGTAAACAATTGTCAAGGGTTAATAGCACCCGAGCTATTACTATCGAAGATAACAAATTATATATTACTATATTAGGTATATAAGGTGCATGACTATTGAGTAAGGTTTAATTGTTACTTAGTAAGCTTTAATAAGCTTTAATAAGATATTGAAAAGAATTGTTAGAAATGAGCATAAGACGTAAATACAAACATTATGTGTTGGTAAAGTAAATGATTGCCGAAGTCATTCGACATCTTGATCTAACTAATCAAAAAACAAATTTCTGACCCAAAACAGCATGAATAGTCGTCATATTTGACGCTATATTTATTTTATACTTGGTTTATCATTAACGGTCTAATTTCATACTTCGGATTTGTTAATTACCAATTTCACGATTATTGTATTATTAACAAAAGTAACAAGGTAATAAGTGACTGGTTTGAACAATCTACATGGGTACTCGATTGACAACTACTACAAATATGCCGTTTTTATGAAGCGTAAATTGAAGGGTAGAAACGCTGTGAACTATGTCTTCCATTAAAAAACCATAAGCTTGTCATAATAAACTATTGTGAGTTGAATATTGAACAGTTGAGTGATTAAAAAAACATAGGTTTGAATGACTCCCTTGTCCTGCGCAATTATTTATACTAGGTTCTTAAATCGGTGATGAAAACTATTCAACTGATTTATTTGCTTTACAAAGTGATTGAAACTACAGAATAATATGAATAAATACATCACCATAACACATTCATTTGTTGGAATTTCACCAAGTGAGGTTTCTTTAAAGAGTAGCATAATTAGTAAGTTAAGCTTTTTTTGTCTATTATATTAGACGTACTCTTCAGGGCATATCGATTAATCAAGTAACTACAATCTGCAAAAACTAATCAATACTATAGAAACTGTGGGCAGAGGTGTGAACTTTGTACGCTTCATCTATCCAAAAAACGAATTTGCAATTTTCCTCAAAACTCCAATTTCAATAGAATCGCAAACAACGACTCACACATTTCAACCTAATAAAAGCCATGAGTTACCAGATCTCTATAGTAATATTAACAATATCCAATGCCAATTTTGCATTAAAACAAAAAAATTTATAAAGATTTTTTATTGCAGTTGGCTAACTCTTCTCTAGCATATCACAGTCTCCACATATGTTGGCAACTCCCATAGTCTACAAAGCAGATTACTCACTTGTGTATGAACCCTCAGAAGATTCTTTCCTATTTTTGGATCTCTTTGAATCCCTTAAGGAATCCAACTACTTCACTCAAAAATCCTTCACAAACACTTCTCCATTGGTGCTGGAAATTGGCTCAGGTTCAGGCATAATTTCAACATTCATAAAAATGCATAAGATAATACCTAATTCCCTCCATTTAGCTTCTGATATTAACGTCACTTGTAATGAACAAACAAGACAAACACTACTACATAATTGCAAGTCATCGTTTTATCAATTTGATACTATACGATGCGATTTGACAACCTCAATTATATCAAATTCTATTGATCTGTTGTTTTTCAATCCTCCTTACGTTCCATCAGAAAACGTTCCAGATTTACCCAATGATGCTAACGATGATATTTGGCTAGACTTGGCCTTAATAGGTGGCAAAGATGGTATGACAGTCACTTTCAAATTACTGAATGATTTAAACAGAGTTTTATCAGTAAATGGTGAAGCTTATATTTTATTTTGCGCTAGGAATAATCACAAACAAGTAGTTGAGCAATTTAAAGCAACCTTCAGTAATTTTAGCGTTGAAAACGTTATCTTCAGAAAATGTGGTTGGGAAGAACTCTGTATTTATAGATTTATTAAGTTATTTCAATAATTATATTGTTAATATATATATACGAATATATCTACACATAGTGGACCTAACAATTGAAAATATCATTGAATAAATCCAAATGAATAGCTTCGTAATCGATTGTCTTTAATTCATATTCATTCTCGTACTTATGAACTTTAACTCCATTGAAAAAGTCCCTTAAAGTACTGATATCCTCAAGCTTTTTCACACCTATTAACATTGGCTTCTTTAAATCGTCAAGAGAACTCCTTTGTAGCGAGCTCCCAGTAAAGGGTGATTTATTTTTCAGACTTTTCCTCAAAAGGTCATTCACCTTTTCAATTAATGTATAGTTGATAGATTTGGATGTTCCGTAAATACCATCTGTTGTATTGTTAACAAACACCCACTCATTTAATTGGAAATCTTCTGGTTCGATTGTGAACAAAACATCAATGAGTTTACTTATCTGTAGTATGCTGCCTAAATCAATCGTCTCCTTACCTTCATTATCTTCTCTATAATTACCAAGTTTTGAAACTAACTCATCTAAAGCTATGTAAGTTTCTTTGAAAACTAGAGGCCATAAATCAACTAAGTGATTTTCACTGAACTTGATGACCAATACTCTAATAAGCATGAATAAGTATTGTTCCATTTCGCAAGCCTTGGTGATATGCTTAATTGCTTTGAAAAATTTGCCCATTGTATCAATCATTTCCGGTAACACTTTGATAAATTCGTCCTTTTCGTTGATCAAAATCAAATAAATTACTCTCTTGATTATTGGAATATTGCTATTCAAAATGTCAACTTCGTCATTCCAATTGAATAGTAAAGCCCCCGAGTTTCCACTAGGTCCAACTAATGTAATTTTATTGTTGATCATATCGATCATTCTGTTTTCATCCTCAATGATCCAGTTCTTCATCAACAAATTCCATCTATTGTCACTACTTTTTATATCCAGTTTAAAAAAATCTGGGTCATTTATTATATCATAGCATAAACCTTTCCATGCTTTCAAATTACAACAAAATGGGTCTTCTCCAATCACAACCAACAATTCAATTAGATTGTTATTAATTTTGCTCAAAGAAGTAGAGTTTGACTTGAAAATGGAATTGTTCAATGCATTGATTATGTTACTGAAACAACTCTGCAACTTATCATTATCTCCAACTATGATACCCATATTTGGTATGACAAATTTTAAGGCGTTGCAGACCTCCTCTCTAAAAACAACTTTTTCAGAAAAACTTTCTTTTGCTGAGGAAACGTCGTTACTAATATCACTACTTATATCATTGTTCAAGATTTCTTCTTGTGCTTGCCCCACTTTTAATGTTAAGGTAAAATTAAGTGCCTTAGTGAAAGATTCACTCAATTCTTTCTTAATTTTTTTCATTTCTCCAAAACTTGTGTGAATGAGCTTACTGCCAATGATGCCAACAAATCGCAAAATGTCAGGATAAACTTGTTTATAATTCATTGAATTTGTAAACGCAGTTCTCAAAAAAGCTAAAATATCGTCCCAAACTTCTTCAATTCTGTCTTTACTTAATTGAACCGAATAGATAACTAAAAATCTTGAAATGTCTGTTTTATTCAACTCAACACTTAAACTAGATTGTTTTTCTCCCTCAAGACTTGTGAAATGAACTCTTGAGATCAAACTGTTCAAAATGTGTGGTAAAATGATTTTTTTGTCAGATTCATCCAAAATTTGTATAATTTTCAGACCTCCATTATCAATTTTCTTGTTTTCAATACCACAACATTTAATCAATGTGTCAACAGTCTGTAAAGGTTCCATTAAATAGCTGTTTTCAATGATCTTCTTGCATCTAAATTTCAACTTTTGAGCTCTATATTTTTGAGATTTACTGATTTCTTCATCATCCTTCTTTGTTATCTCATCAGTCCAAATCCAGACTCGATAGATTGTTGCAATTGTTTTTGAAAAGGATTCCAACAAAAGTAACTTTCTTCTACTCAATTCTGCATTTTCATCTGCAGCTTCAACTTGAAAAACACCTTGAATAACAGACCCAAAAAAACCTCCTGCATCTCTTGACGTTGGATTAATCAGACCTCCAAATCCTATGTTGGATGACGATGAAATGTATCCCAAGTATTTATGAGAATTAATTAACACCTTTTCTAACCCCAGTACCAGTTCACCAATGAATTCATCATCATCAACGTGTCCCACTAATGACTTTTCTAGATCTTTAACACCTTTCTCAAATACTTTGTCTATCTTTTCACAAACACAATTTGTTAGTCCACGAGTAAACAGAAAGACCAATTCTGAGTAATAATCAGATGTACTCAAAATGAAGTTAAACCAGCAGTTAATCTCAATTGCTGTATCAGAATTTAATATACCTCGTGTGATAAAATTTAACATATTAATCTCAGAGTTTTTGGATTTTGGTAGTTCAAAAAGTGCCACTTTGAGTTGTTTCTTACTACTAATTTTGATCAACTTGGTTAGCGTGTTCAAATAATAGGATGTGATCAAGTGACAATTTTTTACTGAATCAATGTAATTCCTTTCTGTGATACTAGCCAGTTCAGTAACAATTTCATCAAAATTTGATTCAGTACCATCCATTAATTTTTCCAACAAACCAAGTGCAACCTTAACACAATTCAAATAGTCAACATAATAATTGTCCATCTTTGTTAACTGTGGAGTAACTTTCATTTTCAAGAAATTCAACAAAGTCAAAATCAGAAAAGATTTATAAGTTGAAACGTCCCAATTTAATGACTTAATAGTTTCAATCAATATATCATTGTTGATAATACAGAGCTCCGTTTTGAAACTGTTCATAATGTTATCCACATTTATACTTAATAAATCAATGATAGTGTTCATTTCGTAGGAAATTTTCTTGAAGTCATAATCAACAATATTAGTATGAAGGTGTGAGATTTCATAACCTGAAAAATTATTACTATATAACTCCATGCAAATGATTTTGAATAGTTTATTCAAAGTTCCAGAGTTTATTGTTGATCTGATCCATCTTTCAACTAAAACGAAATAGACTTCATCCTTAAGGTCATCTAATATTAAGTATAATGGCTTAATTAAGATTGAACTGGATTCATTATCATTACTAGAATGCATCCAAAGAATATTGAATGCCCTACTTCTAGTTTCGTTATTTGATGATAGTAACAATCGACAAAGACCTGCTTCAACAAATTGTGATCCCATTAATAACTCTAAATCCCAGATTTTATAAACTATTTCAACTTGGTAATCACCCGAGCTACTAATCAAACATTCCCAAAGATTATTAATTGTTATCTTGAATAATTTGGCCTTTTCAAATTGATTTAAGTTGATGATTAAATATTTGAACAAAATGGAAACTCCTGTTGCAAAATCAATATCAGGCGACGTGTTCATTGCAAGAATCAAGTCAAAAATCCTTTTGCTATTCCATTTGTGAGTGTCACTCATTGGAACAATTTCTAATAAAGTGTTAATTAGCCGACATGAGTTTACAAATAATCCACCGTTCAGTGATTCTAGTGAAGAACAAATGATGTTATTGACAAATCCCAAATACAGTGCACTTAAATCACTGGTAGGAATTGGTTTCTTGTCATTTGAAGCAAGTTGATGCTTATCACTGTAGAAAGTATCCAACTGTTTAACGATATACGTTCTAAATTCAGTGTTGTCTTCATAAAACTCATCGCTAAGATATTTCTCATTAGAAAGGTCTAACGGTAATAAAGCTCTTGAAGGGATCATTTTAGCTAATTGTTGAATCAACTCCATTAATTTTAAGTCGCAGTCAAACAATGCCATCGACCCTAGAAGGATCAATGGTGCGTGAATAATTATCATATCTTCATCTTCAACATTGTAGTTGTTCAATATGAATATGGCTAGATCCAAGTTCTTGTTCTTTACCAGTTTGAAAATGTTCTGCCAGATAATATTTGTTTCAATCCCATCAAATAGCTCGTTTGAAACCTTTATTGCTAATTCATACTCTGCAGCCGATAGCCCATTCTTTAATCTCAAACTATATATTCCATCAATAATAGGGATCAAAACAATTGGTATGACCAACATTCCAATTTCCCATTTATCCATAATGGCAATTGAAATCCGACACCCTTCAATAATTTGATTAATGTGTGAATTTTTACTGTAATTACCTGAAATCAGATTCATTAGCGCAGCAGAAAAGTTCTCAACCCCATATGTTTTAAAATACTCGAGTCTATTATCCCTTTCAGAAGTTTCATTGTAAAAAGACTCACTAGCAGTATTTGCAAGACCAAGTAACCAACTCCAAAGCCTCCTATTTAATGACATGTCTTTTCTTAATATTGTAAACGCAGTGCTTAATATTAATGCTTCTTTGTCAGCGCTCTTTACTAAATATTGGAAGACCGGCGAACTTAATGGTAACCTAGTCAATAGTAAATCAAAAAATCCACGTTGGACATAAAGGTTATCGTCTTTTAAAGCTTCACAAAAAGACTTTATCAATAGTCCAGGCTCTGGTGTAATACATGCCCTAGTTTCAATAGAAAATTTATTTATGATACTTTCTTTGTTCATTTTCTCTATAGGAATCTCAAAATTATAGTTTAAATCGTCCTTGTCCTTATGATCTTCAAGTGTGGGAGACTCTTTGTAGAGAAATGTAGGTAGTCTTTTATTAAGGTATTCCATGGCACCAGATCTTTTATCTGGCGAAGTAATAATACAAAGAAACATGCATTGCCAAAACTGGACATCATCTTGTAGTTGTCTTTTGAAAGAGTCGATCAGCTCCATCACAGTTCCAAAGAACTCCGATGTTGTATCGTCAACAGCAGGTAATAAACTCAATAATAACGGTTTAATACATGTTCTCAGCTCATTTGCAGGCACTTTTGTTAAATGTTTTTGGTAAAGTTCTATCAATTCTGGTTTAACACTAATACTAGCGTATGACATCAATGGGAAAAGACCTGGAAGCCATAAGTGTATGTAACTAGACAAAGATGCACCTAGTATGTCAAATATAGTTGAGTAAACCTCAATTGTCTTTCTATGGACTCCCGAAGGTAGTTTTGGAGAGACACATTTCGCCATTGTAGTTGCTACCTGGAAGTCCATTGGAACCCAATTATTAGATTCAGAGTCTGGATTGCTATGGAGTGCTTTCTGCAATTTACCAAGAAAAGAGATGTAGTCTGCCCATTCATCCACGGAATCGAAAGCTTGAAGTGCTCTTTCAACATTTGATTGATATCGTTTTTCCTTTGAGCTTAGAGCAACAGATTGGCCATTTGCCGTTACACGCATACTAGGCGTTTTATTTCCTGCAAAAAGTGGCAATGGCGACATCATACGATGCATATTTGTAAACCAGTTTTTTAGTACAGTTCAAAGAAGAAAGTAATGTGGTAAATTTCGACAAGCTTCAAAAACAACTTCATCTGTTCAAAAAATTGAAACTCTATCATGGGGAACATTTACTTAATGAATGTCGTCCTGTATCCATTCATGGTAATTACAGACACATAATAGCTAGCTGTTGAAAGAAAGAGCCTAAATATCCATGAAGACTTCGTCTATGCCTTCGAAACATCATGTACTAACCTTTTGTATTGTTTAGGGCATTTGGTACTTTATTATGCATATGCATTGCTGGACTTCGTTTTTATATCACCTGGGGCCCTTGTTATTCGTTACTGGGCTTGTATATGGGATAATTTTTGGTGTTTACATACTCATTTTACTTGTATCTGGTGGTAGTTTATCATTAATGTTTCCATCAGTATTACAATCTTGTAATTTTATTGTAAACATCATTAACAAATCAATACTCTTACCTAAAACATTGAATCGTATCTTTGACGATGTTATTACTACAAAAATGAAAATAGAATACAATAAATTGCCAAGAGGTGTCTTAAAAGCATATTTACCAGGATATTATGGTGAAACGATAATGGGAAAACTGGTGAGATACCTTTTAACATCGATGGGACCCCTTGTTTGGTTACTTAACTTTATATTCTTGTTTTTTATCAACCTGATTCCAGTTGTTGGTCCAGTATTGGTTATTTTAATCAAAGCACCTGGCTCGGCGTTCGGTAAGCATCAAAGGTACTTTCACTTGAAAGGATTCAGCAATGCACAAATACATTACATCTGGTTCAATAACCACCAGTTCTATTTTGCTTATGGAGTTGTTGCACTTTTTTTGGAGTCAATTCCGTTTGCAAGCATGTTTTTTATCTTTACCAATGACATCGGTGCTGCATTATGGGCAATCGACATTGAAAAACAAATGATTAGCAATCTTGTACACGTTCTCAAAATTAAAGATGCTAAAGGTTACATAGATGGTGATAAGAAAGAAGGGAAATAGCGTCTCAGACAGGCAAAGTCTCCTTTTCACTGAGAGTCTGTGCTTTTGCTTAGAAGTAAGAAATAGGATCTTTAAATTTATATCTTAAGCGTTAAATAATGACCAAAATCACCAGAAGCGCATTTAAGGGAGTTGTTTCAAAATGAACTCCCTTATGTTAGCGAGTTCTTCGTTGTTTGTACTGTGGGCCATACCTGGATACTTTTTGAATTCATACTGAGTGAAGCCAAGACTTTTGAAGTATTCAGCAGTCAATTTTCCAAAATTGAAATTGATAACTGGATCCGCATCACCATGACCATGGAATATAGGAGTATCTTTGTTCGCATCAACTAGTTTGCTGTCGATATCTCTTTTCATAGCAAAAAACCCAGAAAGACAAAGAATACCGGCAAGTTTCTTTTGAAAAGTGGCTGCAACACCTAGGGAAACAGAAGCACCTTGTGAAAAACCTCCCACAATAATTCTATCAGCAGGAATACCCTTAGCAATCTCAGCATCGACTAACTTCTCAATTTCAGACACTGAGTCCCAGTAGCCCTCTTCGTCCTGTTTGGCATTAGGGTTACTCAGTTCGTAAATATCAAACCACTGGGGAACATACTGGCCCCCAGCAATGGTCAGTGGCTTTGATGGAGCACTAGGAAACACATAATTGATATGAGGAATGTTAAGGATATCAGGCAAAAAACTCCATCCTTCACCTGAATCACCTAAACCATGTACGATGATCATGGAAGCAGTAGGAGTAGACTTGGCAGCTACTCTAATGGTATTCAATGCCATTTTTGATGTAGAATAACAGCGGTAAATGATGTCAAGAAGGTTAAAATGCTACTGTTATAGAAGGAGCAGATGATAAAAAAAAGTATTTACGAACATATCATACACTTTAATATATATTGAAACAATATTTTGCTTTTCTCTTTCATAATGGCCGGAGGTAAAACTGATGATGTAACAAATGGTGAGCTAAACATAAAAGAATACCCGATGTGGACTAATGCCGATGTACAATCTCGATTTTTGACTTTGATAGGTTCTAGCAACTTAAATTCACTAAATGTGCCACTACCTGCTGATGTTGATAGTTGGACTGATGATGAGCTGCGTCAATTTCTTTACTCACCAAGTGACATGGAACAGTATATTTATGAGCATTACCAGCAAGCGTTTGAAACTCTTGAAAATGAAATAGAAACAGATAAGGCAATACAAGATGAATATTTAGAGAAATTGAAAAAAAGATACGATCAAGAACTTATACCATTGGCTGAGGGTTTGAACATAGATACCAATGTTTATAATGAAAACATTCAAGATTTGAGGAAGCTACAAGACGTTTTTAATTCCAAAAACCTGATGCTTTCACGTGATAGAATCGAATTAGGGTTGAATAAGGAGTTAGACGAACAGCAAAAAGCCACCAGCGAAGTGGTGGATGGCGCAATCTCTCAAGCTGGAGAAATCAACAAGGAAGAGTTGGAAAATTTAGCTGCCGATTACATAGCAAAACGTACAACGTGGCATGTGATAAAGGAAAAATTAGATTCTCTTTAAATGCCTATTATCATCATTAATATGAGTAGTAATAAAACGTTAGAATAAATAGACAAGAAAAAAACTAAAGGTAACGTATATTTTAATGAATAACAACAAAAAAAGACAAACCAAAAACAGAAAAAGCAAGTCTGCTTCAAGAACCCATTTCGCTCTTAACGTAAAAAACAATCAAACATCTAGCAGGAAGTTACTAGCATCATCGATGTTCCATTGACATTTTTCAAGAGCCGATAATGAGTCTTTTTCTGTAAAACCCATACCTTTAAGTTCTTCAAGAGCTAGCTTTTGAGACTGGCTCAACACACCATTAACAGCATCCTTGCTCGAATCAGTTGAGGTAAAAGCAAACGAAGTTGGCACTGGTTGCGTAGAAAACTGGGATTGCAAAGCATCAGACTCAGCAGCCTTCGTATGTAAATTAGGATCATTGCCAAAACCAGCGAAAACTTGTTCCCAGTCATCAGCACCGCTGGAGGTGAGATTATCAGGACTTGTGTGAGAAAAGGAGAATCCTGAAGCTGGAACAGCTTGCTGCTCAAACTTATGAGCAGCTGCTTCATGCTCGTCATCTTCAAGGGCCGCATCTTCTAAATTCAGGTCATCAAATAGATTATCGGTATTTGTAACAGTTTCAGAGTCGGCTTCATGGTATCCAGAACGTGAGAAAGGATTTTTGGACACGGCAGTTGTATCAATTTCATCAGAATCAGTTTTGGTACTTGCTAACTTTGCATCATCATTGGTAGCGTCTTGGAAATCATCAGATGATGCTGAAGTTTGATCTTCAGTGATAGATTCTGGAACTGATGGAGCTTCGTTTACAGATCCTTTAGCGACAGATTCTTGAGCAATAGGAGCGTCAACAACTGTGCTTGGAGCATCAATAGTAACATCATCAATTTCTGAGGCAGCTAACGCAGAATTTTCTTCAGCGTTAACATTAGATTGGCTAGCGTCGGAGTGGTTAACTAATTCGAACGATTCACCAATCTCCCTTTGTGAATCAGATGCTGGGTGCTGTTCTAGTGCTCTAGAGTTTGATACCGTATCACTCACTGTAGAAAGATCAGAATCAGCAGCATCTAAATCACCCCTCACGGATTGCGAAGGGTTATTTTGAGTAGATGAAGTTTCAGAGTGTGGAATATTGAAAGGCAAAGCAAATTGTGATTGATGTTGTTCACCAGTAAAAGTCTCACTACCTTCTGCAGTTTGAGTTGGTGTAGTCTCGGTTTGAATGGTATTTGACATACCATTGGTACCTTCTGGTGAGCTAGTTTGTGATTGCAATTCAACTGCCTTTTGATATGGGCTAGCAACAGGTTGAGCTTCAATTGGACTAGCGTCAGTAAAACCTTCTTCATTGAAATCATCAAGCGATGCAGTAGGAATTTCTTCTGCATCAGTGGCATCTAGTCCCTCTGCATTGACCTTTTGATCATCAACTTCTTCCTCTCCAGCCTTTTCTAGATGACTAGAAAGAGCTGAAATACCAAGAGCGCCAGTGACTGCACCAGCCACTGCACCCACACCAAAAGCAGCAGCAGATGTAGCAGCATCACTAAATGCAACACTCTTTTCTGCTAAAGAAACAGACATATCAGTATGCTTTTCTTGAAGATCAGAAGATTCATTTTCTAAAGCTTGTTTTCTGTTAAGCAAATCACTATGTTGAGTTTCAATGTGAAAAATAGAATTCTTTAATTCTTCGATCTTAGACTTAAGCTCATTATTTTGTGCTTCTTGAACTGCTATTTGTTGTTGAGAAACAGCAAACATATTACTTGCTTGTGCCGACTTTGCGGTGAATTCTTCAATTTGTTGCTTTAAATCAATGGATTCTGCATTTAAAGTACCTAATTGTTCCTTCAATAGTTGAGATTTCTTTTGTGAATCTTCATATTCAGTTTTTAGTTTTTCCAACTTGGTTTGTTCAGCATGGTAACTTGCTTCAGCTACATTTAATTCCTTTTGCAATTCATCTGTTTCTTGTTTTGCTTGGAGTTGCATATTTTGAACCTCTGCTAGTTGTTGCGTCTCATTTTCATGGAAAGCCTTGAACTGTTTTAACTTAGCAACAATCGTTTCTTTTGTCTTCAACATTTTATTCAATTCTTGTTGTGCTTTCTCTTTTTTACTAGTAACACCAGATGTTTGCTGAGACAAAGAATTAATTTGATTAGAATAATTTGCAATATCAACACTGGTACTGCTCAATTGGTTGGTTATATCATTAGCATTACGATTAGAAGGTGAGTTAAATCCTGTGACACCAGTAAATCCAATGGCAGCAGCAGCTGCCGCAGCAGATGCAGTAGCAGTGTTTGCACTAATAGCAGTGTTGAATCCACCAGCAGTATTAGCAGAATGGGAGTTAAAAGTAGAAAGCTCAGAGCTATCAACTGATTTCAATGCATCATAGTTTGATTGCGGAGGGTGAGCGGCCAATTTCGACTGTGGAGCCTGTTGAAATTGTTCACCAACAGGAGACGCAATAGGAATGTTCTCAGAAGAATCAAAATGTGGTTTATTTCCTCTTCCTGGGATTGCAGGAGGTGCCCTAAGTCTTGGGATGTCTAAATTTTCAGGACCTTCATCATCGTCAGATGAATCCACAACTAATGTTTTCCCAAAGTTCGAAGTTGGAACAAAACGTCCTTCTGTTAATGTGGAGTTTCTTGGAGCAGGAGCTGGAGGCGCATTCTGGTATAATGATTTTGTCTGTGGAGTTGGCGATGGAATACTGCCATAATTAGTAGAAGCCCGGTTTGCAGGTGCCATTGGGGAAGCAGAGTTGAAGATACCCAGTAAATCGTCCATATGGGATGCAGACCTTTGAGGAGCAGATGAGTTTTTTGCAGAATCAAATGATTGATGATTTGGCTGAGTTTGAGAAGGGGGTTGAAGGGTTTGTTGCTGAACATTAAATGCGCTGCTTTCAATCAACTCGGATGGAGTCTCCTCAGGCAGCTCGTAACCAGCCAATTTCTTCTGCACTAAATACATAGCAATTGAGAATTCTTGTTTGGTAAAATCATCACATTGATCTAAATTCGCCAATTCCCAAATAGTAGCCAAAACAGAGTTTGTCAACTTTGAAGTCATGAGGAAGTTTGCAACTTCACCGCTTGAAATAGATCCTCTTTTTGAAGTGTCAAGAGTTTCAAAAATAGCACCATACTGCTCTTTTTGTTGATTAGACATAATCCAGGTGTTTAAATTTGTTCTATTTGAAGCAGATATACCACCTGATGATTGTCTTCTCAATGGAGATTGTGGCAATTGAGGGGAAGGAATAGAAGCTGGAACTGGAGAAGGAGTAGGGTCAACAAAAGAGGAAGACACAGCAGCTGGCCCTTGCGCAACCCTCCATAACTGTTCAGAAAGTGTTGTTGGAAGTATGGTCATAGATTTATTCATGAAGCATTGAATCAAATGCATGGCGACAATGAATTGTGGCCTAGTTAATTCTCCTTTCTCATCCTGATCAACAACTGCCCAAATTCTTTCTAGAACTTGAATTGGCAACCTTGCCTTCAAGAAAATGTTTCTAGCTTGCTCACCGTGCAAGATACCATCCGCAGCAGCTGTCTTGTCAAACATTTTACCAAAACTTTCGGCTTGCACAGATGTTAGAAGGGGAACAACAGGAGAAGGTGTCGCAGAACTCAAGGAAGCAGAAGATTTCACGGAAGAAACTCTTGATTCAGGACTTGGAGATGCAACGCTAACAGGGACGCCACTGCCGGTGTGGTTGATCTTGATTGATTGAAATTTAGCCAAAGGAGCAGCATGGTTGGCTGATTCTAGTGTGATTGGCGATCCGTTCTGTGCATGCGCAATCAGTCTCATAGCAATACAGAACATGTATTGGTTCAAATAGCCATTGTTTTCAGGATCGGCCAAGTTCCAAACCATACCTAAACTTGGCAATGGTAATCCCGAGGCTTCAAGTAAGGGTTTAGCAACACCACCTGAAACTGAACCAGAGTTATTTGGGTCCAAAGTTTGAAAGATGGACCCATAGAACTTGATTTCCGCCTGATTGAATGGTTCTACTAATGATCCGTCAACTAAATTGGTGTTAGTGAACATTTTAATTTAAAGACTCTTGCGTCAGCGGATGTCTTTTTCCATTGACAGACAAATTCTCGCTACTTGCATCAATACATACATTTATCCATGTTATATATTCAATTAGAAATTATATAAACGTTAGATGGTTAAGAATTGACGTTGAAAGTTAATAAAGTTGAATTCAGATTGGTGTGATCAACAATTAATCGAAGCCAGAAAAATAAAAAATGCTGCTTACATAATCGTTGCTCATGACCTGACTTTATTAAATCCAATATAAATTGGTTAGGCTGAACATCAAGAGGGTTAAGGGGGTTGGGTTACTATTTTATACGGAAGATGTTTTATGTCAAACTTTAATTCATATAATAAAAGTGGTCATTACAGGAGCAATATTTTCAAATGAGATTACTCACATTAACACGTCTGCATCAACAGAACTATATATATATCAGTACAAATAGTCAATCAAACGAGTAATAAGCACCACCAATTGAAATTCAGGTATATCACAAGAGTATTTTGTTTCTAACCAATTATTTGCAGAAGCAGGCATACTTACAAATAAGACAAAATTAGGTTATAATGACTACTATTCAATACGTAGCTCAGGTTAATGAATGGATAGCAGAAACATATTGGCAACTAAACAGTGCATACACTTCAGAGAACTTTTTGTCAAATTTTAACTTAGATAATAATCGATACAAAATTTTTACAATTATACACAAATTGTAAGACTTGACTTTTGAGGTTATGATTCAGAAGCAACGCTTTGTTGCTTATTCACAAAGAAGCAGATCGTTATAAACAAAAAGTTCTGTTTTTGCATGGATGCGCTTCACACGGAGCTATTTTGTTCCTATTAGCCGTAGTGAGAAAACCATCTTTTGACAAAACTGCCAAGACCAACTTTCTTCAAAGCTAGAGATGCAAAGACGATGAGTGGTGCAATGTATAATTACATATGAAAGAAACCAAACTAAGCACTCAAAAGTTCATTCCACCTTGATATTTGTAGTACGTCCAATAATATGTTTCCAGTTAGATAAAATAATTAAATATAATTTATTCCTCGTCATCATCATCACAAACCTCTAACATAATTGCAGAACCAGCAACCCCAGCATCCTTTACTGAGGACTCGCGTTTGTCCCATAAGTTGTCACGTTGCATTTTAAGCAAAAATGAACGACCATTTAAACTTTCCTCGAATTTGAGCTTAGCAAAGTTAAACAAATCAATCACTTTTGTATCATTGCTCAAAGCTTTGACAACTCTCTTACCATCAATGCCTGATCTTATTTGAATACGAGTACCATTGGATTCGGGATCTGGAATGTCTTTGGGTTCCAAACTTTTTATCTGTTCATTGTAAGTTAAAGGTTTTTTGGCCACCATCGGAGTAACCTGAGGTTCTTTAATTACTTCAACATCATGATAAAAGTCATTGTCATTTCCACTATCAACATCATCAAGATCGCCTTCATCGTCAGAGTCCAAAGCAATAGCGTGAGATTTGGTTTGACCCAGAGAAGTGGGAGCAACATTAGCGGTATGCAATTTAAAGTTACTGAGGAAGTCTGTGACTTGGTCAATCCAATAGTGTATTTCGGGTTTTTCATTCCATTTCAGCATCTGCTCACCAGTGATTGGATCCAAAATGGCAATATGAGGATATTCATCTTCAGCAAATGGATACAAGTTTCTGTACGCTTCACCATTTGGGGAATCATGATGGTACTGCAAAAATATGAAGTTGTCTTCAACAATGTTCTTGATTTGTCTACTTGACCAGAAATCTCTATTCAGAACCTGGCATCTGAAATCGGTGACATCTTGAATGTTGATGAGGATCCATTTATTTTCATTTCTTGCCTGTAGTTTTGCTTGATCAAGCGAAGCCTTGGTGATAAGATCCCAAGGCGGACGGAAAATATTGGCCAGGCGTCTCTGAGTGGAAGTAAGGTTATTGTCAGTGGAGTTTTCGTCTGAATCAGAATCTAGTTCAATGATTTGATTTTCGTCTGTCTGATTGAAGATGCCTCTTTGTGATGCACCAAACATGGACTGCTGCGGGGTTTGAAACATCATGTGATTGTTGTACACAAAGTCCTGTGGCAAGAGGGTCTCTCTTGTAGGCTGGATTGGCCTTCTGACACCAAATTCATCCAAATCCTCATGCGTATTGCTGGCGTTGGTGTTTGGTCCTTGGTACATTTCATTTTGTAGTCTTTCAGCTAGCTGGGCATCTGTTTCGACATCATTCGGGCTGGCGTTCTGTTCTGGCTCCGCTTCGTTACTGTTTGAGCTGGTTGAAGCCTGTGCAACGCCAACACCGTGCTCAAAGTACAAGCTCACAGCGTGCTCCAAATTACCACCTGCCATTTCTAGAAATGTCGACGCCACCTGTGGGTCCTCCACGGAGGTAATTGACATAAACACAGCTTCGTTTTCCATTAATCAAGTGCTGAATATGCCATACAATGTATGGTAAATTTGCCATTCAATATTTTTTCCTTACACACAAAATAACTAAGCTTCTGTTACTATTACTAGAGTAAAACAGAGATCTCCACAGCCACAATGGCAATCAAGTTTCTGCTACTGCTATCGAAGCAAGGGAAGGTCAGACTCACAAAATGGTACGATACATACACCGAGAAGGAGAAGCAACGATTGATCAGAGAGCTGACGGCGCTGATTCCGCTTCGGAAACCAAAGATGTGCAACGTGATGGAGCTGGGAGACACGAAGCTCGTGTACAAGCGATACGCGTCCTTGTTCTTCATTGCAGGTATCAGCTCCACTGACAACGAGTTGCACACCTTGGAAGTGATCCAGCGATACGTTGAGGTGATGGACAAGTCTTACGGAAACGTGTGCGAGTTGGACATCGTCTTCAACTTCCAGCTAGCATATACCGTCTTAGACGAGCTCATAATTGATGGTGTGATGATTGAGAGCAGCGGAGGAGAGGTGCTCAAACGGGTGAGGCAGATGGACCAAATCGAAAACGAGGAAGCAATGTTGAGGCGGTTTTGAGCTCCCATACCCTCTTTTCAACGGTAGACCGCACACTGCACGCGAGGGGCCACCCTACAAGCACGAGACTTATATCCCATGCGCCGGGCAGCATTTTGTATGTATATATACGTGTATATGATGCCTTCAAGGCGAACACATAATGCGCCACATCCAGATTCCGTAGCAATGCGCCACACACAGATGTGGATTCAAAATGTGTTGTGGGCATCGAAAAGACCAGCATTGAAGACCCGTATACACTGATTTATTTGGAAAAGGATAAGGGAAGCATCTATTTCCTATTATGTTTTCAAAGAGTCACTTCTGTAATCCCTTTTTCTATAACTTTGAGTTCAACAATTTGAAATGAATATCTTTCTTTCAAACATGTGTCTCCATCTTTCCACCAAGCAAACGCCAGCCAAACAGACTCGAATACCCAATGGTACCCATGCCATGCGTCAGCTGCGCTTTTTGTAGACACACTTGACATAAAGCAGTGCTGAGCAAAAAGTCCGAAAGCGGTAAGGGTTACGCAGCCCCTGTTCAGCACCTCTGACTTCCAATGAAAACGCGAACTGGAATACCTTTAATGTACACTAAGAAGAAAGAAGGCACTTAGGATTTAGGTATAATGTTGTCTAGAAGCGTTGTCAGACAAGCAGCTTTAGGCTCTAGAGCCGCCACTCTTGTTGCACCAAGATTAATGTCCACTCAGGTCGACCCAAAACAAAAGGCGTCTTCTTTGATCGACTCTCTGCCAGGTTCATCCATTCTTTCCAAGACTGGTATCCTTGCCACCTCTGCCGCAGCTACCGTCTACGCGATCTCCAGCGAATTGTACGTTGTCAACGATGAAACTATTCTTTTGGTTACTTTCATCGGTTTCGTTGGTTTGATTGCCAAGGTCGTTGCTCCACTGTACGGTGAATTTGCCAAGGAAAGAACTGCATTCGTTACCAAGCTTTTGAACGACGCCAGAGCTGGCCACGTCAACGCCGTCAAGGAAAGAATCGACCAAGTCGGCTCTCTCAAGGACGTTGTTTCCACCACCAAGGCCCTTTTCGAAATTTCTAAGGAAACCGCTGCTTTGGAAGCTGAATCCTTTGCCTTGAAGCAAAAGGTGGGTGTTGCATCCGAAGCCAAGTCTGTTTTGGACTCCTGGGTTAGATACGAAGCACAAGTTAGACAACAAGAACAAGAACAATTATCTTCCTCTGTTATCTCCAAGGTTCAACAACAATTGAAGGACACCAAGTTCCAAGAAAAGGTGTTGGCCCAAGCTGTTGCTGACGTTGAAAAGTTGTTTGCTAAGGAAAAGTAAACTTTTGACGTTCTTCTACTCTAAAGAATGTTATCTGATTCTCCCTTTTTAAAATTCTTTATTCCCTATTTATGATAAGTTATAGTACATGACATACAAATATATTTATTTATTTATTATTCAATAATAATTCTACGAATATTCCATCCACGTTCCATTTATTACTCAGTGGTCTCAACGTTCTAACTTAAAGTTGTAAATAAGTTTGTTTATGAAAATTTTACTTACTCTATCTTTCTTCTTTCTTTGAATATGGCTAATACCGACACCGACTACGTGGTACAGCCACTCGAGCAGCTTAGACCAAGGTTGGCACAACTAGTCCATTCTTTAAGCAAGTTGGAAGAGTCAATCAGAGTCATACCAATTCCAAAAGAATTGAACCAGATCGAAACCAACAAATCACAAGTTACATCCATCCAAAATCAGATAACAGTTATCATCCAGCAACTATCGTCTCTAGCAAAGGCATTGGATGAGTGGTGGCCTGTTTTGGATACCATTGTGGTGTATCCAAACAACGAGTTTGACGTCATGAACAACGTAAACCTATTGCTAACCCTATTAAGAAAGAAACTGACTCCAGAGGTTGAAAAATGGATTTCTAACGCTGAATCTATTTCCGTGTTGGATTCGAATCAGGATATCGCCACTCTCCTAGAAAAGGATGACAAAGTGGTGGAAGAAATTATTGAGTATGTGCAAGAGTCGATTAACAATTTTGTTTTTACCGGATATTTGACAGCTGATGAACTAGAGCGTGGTGTCAACGTATCTGACGTTGTCAAATTAGACCCTCAATCTTCGTTGCCATCACCTTCCAGCGCCAATGATGCCAGTGACCTTACACAAAATGATCTCATGAGATTCATTCACCAGGGTATCGATAGTGGTATCATTGGCTAGATTTGATCCACTACAATGTGGGGCTCTTATCGCATACGAATAATCACTAAATCTCTATTTAATCATACAAACTGAGTTGAAATACCCTTTTGGGGTGTGGAGACTAATTGTTACATACCTGTGTTCCATTCAATGTTTATCAATCAAATAGTGGAGTAAGTTCAGGTTTGCATGCCCAGTGATTCAAGCCCTTTCCCATTGAGATCTGAAACGCACATCCAGGTCCCTCTTCAGCTGTGTGAACTTAGACCCGTACTCTTCACCAGCCCAGACCAGTTGTTTCTTCAATTCTAGCTCCGCAGCAGCGGAGTTTCTTATCGGGTCATCATCTGTCAAGGGGAACTTATCAAAGTATATTGCAAAGGGAGGCTGGAACGAATTGAAATGTTTCTTATTCTTCATACACGATGAATAAAAGTCATCTGTCATTACGTGAATATGCAAATTGTTCAATGACGGAACTGCATGGCAAAGACAAAGAATGTTCAGTTGTTGATCTTCTCTTTCACGTTTTGGTTTCCACTTCTTTCTGAACTCCTTTAACACAATACTCTTCGCAATATCAATGTACTTTTCCAATGAAGCTTTGAAAACTGCATCGTCAAAGGCCTTAATCGGTATCTGTTTAGTCTTGATCTGATCTCGTGGCAAGATCAACAAATGCACACTAGATTTTGGATACTTGTCCTTTATAATGGTCACTTCATTGTCGTGAAACAAAACTACATTGGAATGGCGTTCTGGACTTTCTACATACGGTTTCAATGCATATCTGAATGACATTGTTTAGTTCTTTAACCAGAGAAAAGTTTCAAAGTGGAAAATTTTTTCTTATCACAAATTATTGTTATCAAATTAATCAACTCATAAAGCTTAGCTAGAACACACACTTATAGCTTTAGCATAACTTTCGCTACTAATATACAAACTGTAACCATTTTTATATATATAACATTTTTAAGGTGTGATTTATGTACAAGAACTAAGGCAATGTGTTAAATCTTTGACAAGAACTTGGTAAATAGTTCCCATGTACCAAACATGATCATGGAGTTAGGAACTGTTCTCATTAAGTGAGGAGTAAGACCTCCATACATAGACAACAGCCCTTCTTCTTTAATGACCAGTTTGAAACACTGGATCAAACCTGTGTATTTTGGCCTTCCGTTTTCCATAGGAGCTTGTCTCAAACGGGTACGTACAACTTCATGTGGATACGTGATAAGAGATGCAACTAATTTAGCAAACCCAGCAGCACCAGATCTCGCAAACCAATCCATAGCTTCGTCGACCTGTGTTCTAATGTGACCTTCGCTCTCTAATTTCTTGGATCTGTTGTTAATGAACCCCTTCATCTGTTCGTAGAGGACCCATTGAAGGGTGGATTCTGCTGATCCCAAATAAGACGCTGAAAGACCTTTATAAAGCGCACCGAGTCCTTCATTCTTGATAATCTTACGAATGCAGTCAAACGAACTGGAGTACTGTTTCGTTGTTGCACGATCTAATTGTAATCTTGTCTTGACTAACCAAATTGGATTCGTGGCTGTTGAAGTGACTATACCAGCGTTAATACCAGCCAGTAAATGCAAAAACGACGTCTCCTCCTTTCCCTTGAAATATTCTAACTCTTTCAACAGGTCCTTAGTGTAGCCGTATGTGAAGAAGTTGATCGATCTTGCGGGTATAACACCTACTAAATTTGGTCCAAGACCTTTGAATAATGCTCTGGCACCTTCCTGCTTATACACACTCTCTAATATATTGACTGTTTCCTTAAAATGTGTAGTAGTTCCTTTGAAAAAGGATGCCAGACCTGAAACTTTCACTTCACTCTTATAAGCTTCTCTGAAAACAGATGATTGCAATCTTGTTTTAACAACATCAAATGGACATGTGAACACTGCACCACACATACCACCAAGACCACCTGCAACAAAATGGACCCATGGCTTCACTGGCTGGTTATTGTTATCGTCACTTACTGGTTCTGCACTTTTGAGAGTTGATGATTTTTCATCGGAAGCCAAATAGGGCAAGGACTTTTCAACGTCCCTCTCCAACTCATCAATTTTCTTCTCAACTTTACCTCTATCCAGTGCCATCTTGTAATCGATGAAATTTGGTATATACAGTTATTGATAAGAATATATCTTTCATTAAATTTTTATATATACAGAACGTATAAAAAATTTTCAATTTACAACATATAATGATATTTGTCATAAAAAGCAAAATGGTCAGATCCTATCAAAATTGATGTATTTGATTATATAGCTACAACGTCGAGATATAGATTAATGAAGGGTTGATGAGTTACAGCATTAACTTTTTCTTTAGTAGATATTAATTAGTCGCAAAGAAAACAAAACTTCTCAAATCCTATACAAGAATATATAGATCTCCACAACGATTAAATGTAGGTTTCGTAAGCAATTGGAGCCAAAGTGGTTGGGACACCAGCAACAACCTTAGCTGGTCTTGGACCAGCTGGTTGTCTCTTCAATTGAACCTTTTCACCAGCGGCCTTAGCAGCTTGCTTCTTAGCTTGGTTTTCCTTAACTCTGTTCAAGAATTCTTGTCTACACTTGGAGTGCTTAACGTGTTCAATCTTGATGTTAAGTCTCTTTTCCATGTATCTGTGACCAACAATCTTGTTAACAATGATACCAACAGCGGACTTAGTAACGTTGTAAACGACACCGGTCTTACCGTTGTAGAACTTGAATGGCATACCATCGTGAATGGCACCATTGACTCTGATGTCAACAATGTCACCAACCTTGTAAGTCTTCAAGTAGGTGGACATAGCTGGAGCACCATGCTTTCTGAAGTCACGAGAGAAAGCGTATCTAGTTCTAGATCTTAAACCATGACTGAAGTAATATAGTGGTGTTAGTATTTGGTCATTGCTAAATATCTTCGATTTCAGTAGGATTCGGATAATGGTTAGGGATCTTTCGGTTTGATGTGCATATATTATTTTTCACCATGATAAAATTTTCAATTGTAGTGTTCATTCGACAGGACCTTTCAGGCCTAATCACAAATATTTCCTATGTATCAACCAAATGTGCTTTTTGTTCTATCTGATAGTTCGCCAATAAGGGTTGTATGTGTTTAACAAATTTTTCTCTGTCATATGAAACGCATAGTATCATCTTTGCTATTCTTCCTGATATGCTCTACAATCTCCTTTGGTGTACCCATCATCATTACTGTCGTCATTTTATGTGTTAAGTATGCGTACCTCTTACCCATCTTTGATCAATAATTAACTGGTTTGTTAATGTTAGTAGTATTCTATGGCACACTTCCGCTTTCAACTTTTACTGAAAAAAAAATTCCACTAGCAGCTGTTGGAATCGGTGCGCGCGTCTTGCCAAAGAAAAAATAAAAAGCAGTCACATAGAGCATACCCTGTGGTAAAGCACGTGATTGTCACGTGAGCCAACCGGAATCTCCTCATGTTAGAATTCTAAGTCAGTTTAGACTTGCAGGTGGAATATTTATCAACATATTTTTTCATTCCAATAGGATTGATAACTGAGTATCAGAACATCTTATTAAATGAAAAAAATGCAACTAAATATTAAAGCGTAAAACATGAGTTAAAAAGGGGGGTGTATTATTAAGTGAGTTTATAAAGGTTATGTTAAAAGTTAACACAATTATTCTTCATCTTCAGCACCTTCTTCACCACCTTGGTTAGCTTGAGATCTTCTCTTAACTCTACCAGCTCTACCACCACCGTATGGGGAGGTTGGAGCAAAGTCAATGTGCTTTTGGGAGTCTAATCTAACCATGAAGGATGGGATAGTAACGATTTGCTTACCAACAGCAATGTGTCTTTGAGAAATCAAAACTCTAGCGTGGTGAATAGATCTAGCAAGACCAAGCTTGAAAACTTGGGTTTGCAATCTTCTTTCAAGGAAATCTTCGATCTTCAAAGACAAAACGTAATCCAACTTCAACTTGTCTTCAGAAAGGATACCAACTCTCACAAGTCTTCTAATCAAAGCGTTACCTTCGAAAAGTCTCTTTGGGTCCTTTTCGTCTCTGGTCAAAAGATCTCTAGCAGCTCTTCTCAACTTAGATAATTGGTAACCAATTCTGTAAATTTCGTGCTTGTTCTTCAAACCGTATTCACCAGCAAGCTTCAATTCAGCATCTAATCTGGCGGTTTCGAAAGGTCTCTTTGGGACAGAGTAGGTCTTAGAGTGGTTTCTTGGAGCTCCTATTCAATATCTGTGTTAGTTTAGGGAACTTCCGTAAACAAGATTACTGGGTATTTACAATTACATCTAAACAAAAACATAAAATTTGAAAGTTGACAGCAAAAAAATAAGCAAGAACGGCATACCTACAGAAGTAGAGATGTTTGATTATGTTAAAGTGTCGGGTGTTTAACATAATCAGGTTTAGTTCTTAAAGCTTAGAAAGATTGCTTTTCATTTTTCAAAATTACATTTTCACATAGAAAATTGTTGTAATTTGTAGATACCCGATAGTTTGTCTGTTGACACCTACGTTCAAGTAACGTGGCAACGACTTTAGCTTAAAAATATAACATACTTGGCATTGTTGATAACTTCTAAAGATGAAAAAAGAAAGCTGTAATGCAAGACTGTTCTCGCTGAAAAATTTACCATGTATTTAAGTGAGTGAAAAATTTCACAAAATTGTTTGTGAGGGTTAGCAAAAAATTTTAAAGTTTTAAGAGTGCGGTGTGAGGGTGCCAACCCCAACATATGCTCAGTGCTAGAAAGTGTAATCATTGAAATTAATTATAAGAAGGTGGTTTATTGGATATATAAATGATATAAACGACAAAAATACAGTGAGGAATACCAGATTATAAATGTGAAATAGAGTAGGAAAAATAGAGCTCCTAATAGTGTAAAGTGATAATAAGAAAAAAAAGATGTAGTGATAACCAATAACGTAAAACCAAGCAATCTAATCTCAAATTAACTTTTGTCTCTTTGCATCAGATTCAGACGCATTTATTTGAGAAGAGTGATAGTCCTTGATGATGGAATCAACGTCTTCAATACCCAAGGGCCTCACATCACCCATTTTTTTAATTTGAGTAGTAACGATCTTGATTTGGTCGTCTGTTAAGTCAAGGTTCAATTGTTCAACTCTTGATTTGATGGCATTCCAACCAGTTAATCTATTAGCAAAGTGAATATACCTTGTAAGACCGAAATCTTGTGGGTTTAAAATTTCGTAGGTAGAAGGATTGGCTAAGATGGCCTTTGCGTGAATACCAGCCTTGTGTGTGAAGGCACAGAAACCAGTGATTGGGTTGTTGAATGGAATGTTCACTTGAACGATTTCAGCAATGATGTTTTCCAAATCTCTGATCTTAGTTAATTGGTACTTGGACTTAACGTATTCAGGAGCAGAGACAACCATTCTGGCCATGAATCCACCCAATGGGACAATACCGTTTCTTTCACCAATACCTAAAACACAGGTGTCAATGTACTTGGCACCAGCTTCAAGAGCAGTGTAGGCGTTAGCAATGGCACAACCAGTGTCATTGTGGAAATGTGTTTCGATTTCACATGAGACTGAAGACTTGATGGTCCTGATCAAGTCATAAACTTGTCTTGGATTGGCACCACCGACAGTGTCAGCAATACCGATTCTGTTGACACCAATTTTGTCAACAGTAGTGTAAATGTTAAGCAAATCGACAATGTCAGATCTGAAGGAGTCCTCGGTGGAAAACCTAATTTCAAGGCCCTTGGACTTGACGTACTCGATGACTTCAATGGCCGCCTTGGTGATGAAAGACATGTCCTTACCGTGGGAGTGTTGTCTGAGGAAATTAGATGTACCAATAAAGACGTTAACACCGTCAACACCTGTTTCACACGCGATTTTAGCATCGTGCATGTGGCATCTGATATGGGTTAGGATCTTGGATTTCTTCAATCCAAGCTTGCAAATGGTTTCAACTTCTTCTCTCGCTTGATCTGACGCCACTGGTGATGTTAATTCAATGTAGTCGACTCCGAATTCGTCTAAAGCCTTTGCGATCTTGATTTTGTTTTCCAAGGTGAAAAATGAATTGGCGAATTGTTCACCCTCTCTTAGTGTAGAGTCAATGATTTCAAATCTGGTGACATTTGAAATAAAATCAGCAGGATTGGCACCGTATGGATTAGCTGTCATTATTGTGTCTTACTGTAGTAGTAATTTGGTGAAGAGATTCGTCAACTAATAGGGAATGAAAAATTTTTTCTACACATTTTATATGTTCCTTAGCAGAGGTCATTTACTGTTTTCTGACTCATTAAAACGTGAACATGAGTAAATTTGGTGATTATTACTCAATTATATCTATAATAATGTGCTCCGGTACAACCTTAACAACGAGGTATCCAAGCTAACTTAAATGATAGTGCCTTTTGTGTCATATCGCCTTCATTTACCTCTATTCTTAATAACTGATTCCATGGATCTTACCTTGTTCTCTGCAACTCTTCATACCCCCTTTGATCAACATCGGTCCGCGCAAAAAAAAGTTTCCTAATCAAGTAAGGCGCGGTTACGTCGCTGACAGCTTCCTGAGTTGGACGCGCCACAAAAATGCTGAGTAAAAACCATACTGTCCCAAAATGGACGGGCATGAGAAAAATTTCAAAGCTAATGCACGCTCAGCATACGGTTGTGCTTTATCTACTTGCAACATGAAACGTACATGAAACAGATGGATGCGTTGAGGTTTAGATGACATGAAAAAAAAGCAAACTGTTTAATTTGGTAGTGGCTGCAGTAGAATGGTGAAAAAAATAAGCAGCATTCAAGATTAGAAATACCGATAAAGGACAAACAGGTTTTCTCTTCAGATCTCCAATTTTGAATAAACCTGTCACTTCAGAAAATCACAATGGAGAAAGTGGATGATGTAGAGACGACAACAAAACTCAGTTCAGAAAAGCATGTTACAAAAGAGGATCTCTTACAAGCTTTTCGACTAAATCGAATGAAGCAAATGAAGCTGGAAAGATTAATAAGGTACAATGCCAAATTGAAAGAAGAGCTAAACCAGGAGCGAGTAAAGACAAGCAACTGTGCATTGATGGTGATAGACTACATGGAAAAGACAGAGGATAAGCTGCTACCTGGTATTTGGGGTTGGTCTGACGATAATAGGTTCAGTGTCAACGGCACAGGCAACAGTTCCACTAGATTGGAAAAGAAACATTCAAACCGCCATGTTCACCAAAGCAACGCCGCTACCAGTGATAGCAATTCATGCTGTACACTTATGTAACATTTATACAAGTAATTCTAATGCATTGAGTTTTATGTATTGATATAATTAATAATTTTCAAATAACCAACTGATCTTCTCCACATCCTGTAGATCTGACTCCTTACTTGTTTGCCACGCCTTTAATTTTCGATTGGTTAGATCAAATATCTCTGAATGCGTATCATTTAGTTCTGAAACCCTTTTCATTTTGGTGATCGTTATGAAAATGCCACACCACGATCTGATAAACGCTTCGTTCAACTGAACTGCTCTTAAGTGACAATGTAAGCTTGTTTGCAGCCAATTTACCTCGTTGGCTTTCTTCATCTTTGTTCCTATCAAATAGCAAATCTCCCCACGTAACGCCCAGCCGTCAACATATGAGCTCTCGAACCCAAGCACCTCTCCAAGGCACCAAAGAGCTTCTTTGAAAAGGCCCAACTCCAAATATGTGTAGGTTAGTTCCATCCATGACTCGAGATCACACACTTTATCGTTCAAAAGACCCCAAATCAAACCAATTTTTTTATTCAACACAACCTGTTTATCCTTCACGCCATCCTTTCTGAGGGCATCTTGAACTCTTAGCCTAACTAATTCCTTTCTCAACGGATACAAATCTTCAAAAGTTCTGAGATCTGTTCCGTCGTTGCCTAGGCTGATGGCATGGGTATTATTGTAGGCCTTAGCAACTAATTCCCCAGCTGAATGTATGTATTCTTCCACAGTATCTAGCTTGTTGTACTCTTCATAAAGCAGTCTAGCTTTGCAAACAATAACTGTCATCAATGCAACTGGGTTCTCTCCATAATCCCCTAGCACATCTTTCAACTTGGAAATTGTAGATTTTGCCAATATGAACTCCTTCAAGTCTAGTTCAAGATCAAATTGCATAACCAATAATGACTTCATTGTAAAAAGATCAATTTTGGGTTTTCTGTTGTCAAATTGTATCGTATCGTATTCAACTGGCCATGAAGACGATGGAATCGGCGTTGGAAGCGATGTTCCCTTTGAATCTGTGAAGATGGCAAGAGTCTTTTGATAAATTATCTTCTCGTCTCTTGTGCTATTCAAATAGCTATGGTCTGAAGCCAGAGTTGATAGTTTGTAAAGGACAGACTCCATAACAGCCTGATGATTTGCACACAAAATTCGTTATATAGGAAAGATTCAAAATTTTTGGTGAGATTACACAAACTGCACGTAATTTCAACTTAAAGTAAGTACATGGAAAATAATGTCAAGTCAAGTGGCAACGTCTGAAGAGCTCGTCGCATAGAAATTTCATATAAAACCACCAGGTACGTAGGGAAGAGCACTACCGTTTTAGTAAAGAGTCATTTTATGCAACTAAGACAGTTGGCTGAGTAGACTCAAAAAAATTTATACTATGTGTATTGAATTCTATAAAATACAAATTATAAAGAAGCTTAATGATACAACAATTTGTTAGACTCAGTAGTGGTATAATATAATTATTCTAATTCAAATTTTTTTTAGGTATGTATAATTATGTAGTTTTATTATTTTTATTATTAATCAACTTTTAGTAGCTTAGTGCTTGAAAGATTCTCTCTTGAAATCTGAGTACATACAGGTACCATCAACCTTACCGCAAATGGTTTCAACCATCATACCGGTGACCAGGTATGGGTCAATGTTGGAAGCTGGTCTTCTGTCTTCAAAGTAACCGAAGCCTTCGTCTTGGACACCTCTTGGGATTCTAATGGAGGCACCTCTGTTGGCAACACCGGCAGAGAAGTTTTCCATGGAGGCGGTTTCATGAAGACCGGTAAGTCTTTCGTGGTTGTCCTTACCATAGAGTTCGATGTGTTCCTTGTGTTTGAGAGAGAGCTTTTCGATAGCGTCGTTGATGTACTTCATACCACCTTCCTTTCTCATGTTTTCGGTGGAGACGTTGGTGTGACAACCGGCACCGTTCCAGTCGCCCTTCAATGGCTTTGGATGGTAGGTGATCTTGACACCGAACTCCTCCGAGATTCTGTTCAGCAGATATCTGGCGACCCACAGCTGGTCTCCCATCTCGATACCCTCGCAAGGGCCCACCTGGAACTCCCATTGGGAAGGCATCACCTCGGCGTTGATACCGGAGATGTTGATGCCGGAGTAGAGACACGCTCTGTAGTGGGCCTCAATGATGTCTCTGGCGTACACCTTGGCCGCGCCGACACCACAGTAGTAAGGACCTTGTGGCGCTGGGAACCCGCCCTTTGGCCAACCGTAGATGTAGTCGTCGACAGGGTCCAACATGGTGTACTCCTGTTCAAGTCCGAACCAGACTTTTTCCTTCTTGTGTTCTTCCATGAGCTTGGCAGCCGCGTGTCTGTGGTTGAACTTGTTAGGCGTGCCGTCGTTGTCCCAGCACTCGGTGAGCACGATGATGTTGTCGCCGCCTCTGAACGGATCTGGGTAGATGGCCACCGGCTTGATATACACGTCGGAGTTGTCGCCCGGCGCTTGGCCTGTGGACGAACCGTCAAAGTTCCAGACTGGCAGCTCTTCTGGCTTCGACACCTTCTTGCTGAGTGTTCTTGCCTTGGATCTGATGTCTCCCTGCGCATCTAACCAGATGTACTCGGCAATGATCTTGCCGTTTTGTGGGAGGTTGGTGTATTTAGCCAATGTAGAGCTTTTTTCAACAAGATATGACATGTTTCTGTGTATGTGTTTAGCTTAGTCTATACGCTGTATATACTACTGTGTTCAATTGCTCTGCATCTCCATCTGCTCTCTCCCTACTGTGATAAGATGGCCTTTTTATACATTTGCTTCTTCCGCCCAAGTCCTTCTTCCCCGGCGCTTCGCCTCCTGTAGCCCCATTTCCACTTTTCCACACACAACACGTCTCTGCGAGACCGTCCAGCCAGTGCAGCGGGCCACGCTGCGGCGATTGGGGTGTCGTTGGCACCGCTGCAGCTGCTACCTTGTACCACACGCCTGCTGCCACTGCTGCCAGCACCTCGCTGCGTCCAGCGCTCGCCGCAGTGCGTTCTTCCGCCACTGCTGCTCTATCCGCCAGCGTCGTTAAGCCGGCGGTTGCGATGAGCTGCGATGACTTCGTTTCTTTTTACTTCTTTTTACATTCTTGGCCATCTGATTGGACTGCCGACAGCACTGGAGATCGCTGTGTCATCGCAGACGGGTGCTGGCGATGGCGTCGCTGTGCGGTGACGTTGCGGACGTGGATGGCAAGGTGCGCAGACCGAGGGCGGCGGGCCTGGGGCGTGGCGACTACGTAACGGGTGTTGTTGGGGGTCGTCACAGCGGGACTCTCGTATAGTGCTGGCAGATTTCGATGTTCTACATAGTTAGGTTTGCATAGCGAAAAACACAGTCGCATGTGGAAGAGACGAAGAGCGATTGCTATATTTAGCTCAGCGAGACGGAATGGAGGGCGATGGCGTGTGGTGGCAGTGGCATTGGTGGAACTCGTAGTACTGGTGGTATTTTGTGTTAGTGGTGTAAGTCGCACGAGTAGTGTGAGCAGCGGTAGTAGTTGTAGTAGTAGTAGTAGTAGTATTAGCAGCAGCAGCAGAGCAGTGAAAATAACAGAAAATGCGCTGGTGGCAGATTGGTACCAAAACCGCTCAGCATACCCAGCTCCAATGGTCTATTTGACGTGGTCGCAGGGGCTCCCCTGCTTGGTTAACATACCGCCCAGCCCCGTTACACTGAGCGGTGAGGTTTGCTGAACAAACAGTACAGCCTGTGCCAAATGGCCACGCAAGAGCAGATGCGTACAGAAACCAGAATCCCATGTGAGGCCCCAAAATGCTCAGTGGCGTCTCCCATGCCCCATTTGCGCTGGCCCTGCTGCTCTGCAGCCCTCCGTGGCCACATGACACGCACACACTCTTCGCAGCGCTTTCCCCGTACCACAGCCAGCTTTGTTTTAATGTGCAGCGTACAAGGCCGTTCCGTGAGACATGAAACGCTTTTCCATTGAATGTACAAACCTTTTACAAACTTTAAACAAACTTTAAACAAACTTTAACTATGCTGTGCGCACTAGCACTCTACTCTTACGCCTAGTGCGACCCCCGCGCCTACGTCTATAACCTCGTAACTCTGCTCAACATACCCGCCAGCTGCAGATACGTCGAAACACCCTCCAAAACGTGCATGTGGGTGTTGCCAACCTCCCTGAGCACGCACAGCCGCTGGTCTTCGTCCAGTCCGGCCATCGTCTTCACCACCCTGAAGCTCACCGTGATGATGTCGATGGCAGAGTAGCCCTTGTCCCAGAGCTCCCTGAGAATCACGAGCGCATCGTCGATTTTGCCCTGGGACGCCAACGAGATCATCTTCGAGACCATCATCGGGTGTGGCGAGTCGACAATCTTGTAGACGTTGTCTGCATTCACCAGGCCAAAGCCATAGTGTGTCGACTGCAGATTGTTGATGGCCTGTCTCATATCGCCCTCCGCAGTGAAAATCAACGCTCCAAGACCATCGTCCGTGTACTCAACCTTCTCGCTCGCAATCACCCTTTTGAGTGCCCTGAGTATGTCTTCGTCTCCGAGCTTGTTGAACCGCAAAATCGCACATCTCGACTGTAGTGGCTCGATGATTTTGTTCGAAACGTTACATGCAAACACAAACCGCGTTGTGTTCGAGTATATCTCCATAGTTCTTCTCAACGCCTGCTGTGCCCCACTGGTCATACTATCAGCTTCGTCCAGTATAATGATCTTGTGTCTCCCAGCAGGTAACTGGACCTTCTTCTGTGCAAACTGCTTGATGGAATTTCTGACTGTATCGATACCTCTGTCATCGGAAGCATTCAGTTCCAAAACTGCCTCCTTCAGCAAATATGGATCTGATCCAAGTAGCTCCCTTGCGAGACAGTGAACACTCGTTGTCTTACCAATACCTGGCAACCCTGTGATGATCAAATGTGGCATGTTGCCCTCCTGCGCAATCCTTTTGAGCGACTCAATAGTAGGCCCATTGCCTACAACGTCATCAAGTACCTGTGGACGATACTTCTCCACCCATGGTAGCTCCAAATCTAACGGATATTTCATTGTGATCGTTACTTCTGGATAGACTGCAAATGGCAAAAAATATGTGTGAGCTTCAACGCGTTCTTGTAACGGCCAATTCAACTACGCGTTTCATCTTCATCAGCAAATTAACATTGCCTGTACACTTCTACTATGCTAGAGACTTATTCAACAGAGATTAAGACCCTGCTCAAACTTGGTGCAGAGGCCATGGCTCACAAAAATTTCGAATTGGCAGTAGAACATTACTCTGAAGTTTGCCATCTTTCGAATCTTGAAAAGGGACAAGATGACCCCGATTGCATGTTTCTTTACGGTAAAGCACTTTTTGAGAACGCAGTTGCCAACAGTGATGTTCTCGGTGCTAAGAAGAATAAGCAAGATAGCACAGAAAAGAGTAAGGAAGATCCACAGCAAGTTTTCACTGAACAGTTGGCTGAAGAGGAAGACGACGACGAAAGTAAGAAGCAGAAGCCAAAGCAGGACAATGATAAGGAGGAAGTTGAAGATAGTGACGATGAAGAGGTGGCCGCCAATGACGACGAAGAGGCAGGGGACGACGACGAAGATGACTTTACCCTAGCTTGGGAAATTTTAGATCTGACCCGTGTGCTCTATGAAACTGCGCTTGAAGAATCTATAAAAATGGTACCACTGCCAACCGAAACACCATATTTCAGCTCAGACAAGCTTTCAGATATTGAAACTCAACTTTCTGAGAACACTTCGTTGAATATGCAGAAGAAACTTGCAGACACATTTGACCTACTTGGTGAGTTGTCCCTCGAGACTGAAAACTTTGTTCAGGCAACATCTGATTTCAAGCAAATGCTAGACATAAAAACAAAATTGTATCCCTTCCATACAGGTCAAGTCACTGAAGCCTATTACAAACTCAGTTTGGCCTGGGAGTTCAATGTTGCAGAAGATCTTGCTATTGCAAATGCCATATCTGCAATGGCATCAGCTATCAAATCTATAGCAACTAGAGCTGTCCTTGCAAAGCAAAACCAATCGGAGGAGATTGATACTGATCTCATCTTTGAAATGAAAGCTAGGCTGGAAGATCTCAAATCTGGTGACTTGAAAATCAAACAGGAAAAGGACAGAATCATGAAGGGTCTCATGGGAGAACTTTCGCAAGGTGCTAACAAGAGTCCAAGTGAAGATTCTGCCACGCCCATTAAAATTAACGATCTCAGCTCAATGGTTAAGAAAAGAAAGGCTCCAAGTTCTGGCAAACTTGTGAAAAAGGTCAAAAAATGAAATCTCCGAAATCATGCTGAGCATTTCTCTCGAAATGTAAACATTTCAAATCTCAACAAGAGGAAAATGAAAACAATCAAGATAAGTTTGTTCTTCTCTATTTTATAAGTGTCTATATCAACGTAACAAGTTCTTCCAAGAACGACAATTAAAGCAGATGCGAAGGAGTCTTTCGAAAAGCATGTCGAAACTGACATTGAACGGGAATTTGTCCACAGTGGAAGAGGACCCTACTACATTAACAAAAAAGAATCTAGCTAGACTAACTAAGCAAAGATTATTGAGTAAGTTTTCCGAACAAGATGATAGCGACTTTATGAATGATTTCAGTGATGACGGAGGCGTCAATCGGGGTGATGACTTTAGCCTCAAGTTGAATCAAAAAACCCCTCAAGTGTACAAATCGGAATCTTTGTCTTCTATTTCTTCAGTTAAAACACCGTCAGAGTACTCAGAAACAAGCGAAACTGACCACAGTGATTACAATGATGACTTCTTAGATGCGGGAGAGGTTAATCTGATACAGAGCTTTCAAAAGCACAATGAACGTCAAAAGAAGTTGGCTGTAAAGGAAATTGAAAACAAACGATTACATCCAGCAAAACAAAACAAGGCTGTTGCTTCACTGGAAACACCGGACCCAATAGTAGCAGCTAGAAACCACTCTGCAAATTATAATGAGGATTTCAACCATATTGAGGACGATAGGCTTCTCAAACTCAAAATAATGAATCGTAAAAAGTCATTGCCTGTGATAAAGCCAGTTACAGCGTCCTATTCACCTGTTAAGAAACTGAAAAGATTTTCTTCAACGATCGACTTTACATCTAGTGGCAATGAGCGAGGTGTTCAGCGTTCATATAGTAATGAACTAGACCAAATAGAGGATTTAGATACAGAGGATTTGACAATTACTTACTCTGACTATCAGAAATTGAAGCGGAAAAGTCTTAGAAGAATCGATTTATCAAAGTATAAAGAGGAACCATCATCCACCCATCGTAAGCCGACACATAAAAGGAATTTGAATAGCAACCGATCAACATACGACCGTCTCAAAAGAGAGGGAAAACTAAAGGTTATAACAGTCATGAGTAAACCGTCCACTAAGAAAGTTGTCCCGGGTCATCTATATGGTGAGATTACATATGACCCCAATCAAATGAAGTGGATTGGTAATGAAGAGGAGCTTCGTAGGTTTAATTCTATAAAAAAGAGGCCATACTTAATAAAGCCAAGTTCCAGTGCAAATCCCCAAGTGGTAGGTGATATGATATATGATGATAAAAACCTCAGGTGGGTCAGCTTATCTGGTAAATATGAAGATGATCCGTTTGATGACGACACAACAATTGAAAAACTGCCACCAACGCTACCTTTGCCTAAACAGCGAATAGTACCATCTTCTTCAACATTGTCTTTGAGTAAAAACTTGGAAAATTATCATTTCAAGGTGACTACCGAAATGTACAAGCATTGGAAACACGAAGAAGATAGATGGGTTAGAAAGGTTGGCAATTGGTTTTCCGATGACAACTTCGATAATGATATCATAGAAATTAGATACGAATTCAAAGATTTCCTAAATAAACAATAGATACCCTGTACTATCCTTTCGTATAAATTTTGAATCCTATATACATACTTGATGAATGTGCATGTGAAATACAAATCTGCTACATAATCAGTTTAATTGATGTCGAATATTAAAAGCATTGACGTTAAAGATTTATATGTACTATATGTAAATACAAATGGGTTTAAAAACAATGTTTTAATAATTTCAATTTGGTATTTTTTTTGGCAATCATTGCAGCCCATCACCCTTTACTTATGATTTGTATTTCAATGTGAAGTAAATGTAACTAGCTACTTTATTGTTTTTTTTCCTTTGCCTTGAAAAGCTTTATATGTATAGACAGCTTCAAACATTTGCCTACTCCAATTGAAAACTCATAATTCAAACTCATATTGCTATGCACTTGGGATACATTTGGTAGATGATGGCTTATTTCAGTGTTATCCGAGCCCTCAAATAGTTATCACCATATGTTGTACTATTCGAAGAAACTTTTGAAAAACAAGCACAGTCTAACCAGTGGTTGTTTTTCCAATTGTGTTGTGGGACGCCAACCTACCCGGTATTCTTCGTTCTATGATTCAAATGAAACAGCGATGAATCTTTCGAAATGATTTGACATGCTGAGCCTTTGCAAGGACATTCTAGGAAAATTTCAAGATCGCATTACAAACGCCTAAAAAGGAAACTTTTATTATACTTAGCCCAAGGTAAGAACTAATGTAGATGTCAAATACGGCCAAGTCTTGCAATACACAAGAAATTTTTCAATAATTGTAAAACAAGGGATAAATTTAGAACATCAGTTCAATTCTATTGAGCGTTTGTTTCACAGTAGCAGCTTTTCTACCTGTTTCACCTACAAAAAAGTTTAGTGGGTCTACGTATTTAAATCACCAGTATCCATGGTTTTGTAACTTATCATTTAAGCATGTATAATTTAACAAACTTAGTCTTTCGTTTACTTCTTACTACCTCTCATATCAGATAAACATTTAATAATATGAACATCGTTTTTCTGGTGCTTTTTATGCTTTTAGAATTTGCTCAGGCTACGGTTCTTCCAACAAATACAGTTTACAACTTAAATCCACTTGTAACTGCACTTGCAAAACGAGACGGAGATGTCTCTGGGGTTCCGTGTGGTTCTTTGTATTGGTCTTACTCAACAAAAACGGTGGTGTCAACAGCGAATGGTGCGGAATCAACTGCTTATGTTACCATGTCTGCACATCGTGTTAATGCTTGTGTCAAAGAAACCACCCATGAAACATCAACCGTCACTTCAACAACGGAGTATTGTGAAGTCAACGTGCACTGCACTTCCACTTTCTTCTATACTCCAATTTGTGCTTCAAACTCCATGTCAGCAACTTGTTCTGTTCTTCCAACACCTATACTGACTTCCGCAGGGACCAATTTTCATGTTTCTGAAACAACATGCTATAACCCACCTAATGCAACTGGTTCGTTTTCTTGTCATGAAACTAGCTCTACGGTGAACGTTTTTGGGACATCTTCTGTCTTTACTTATACTAATTGTGACATTCCGGTATTCACTTGCCCTGCAACAGAAACAGTTCGTGTGATCACTGATTGTTTTGGTGCTGCTCAAACAGCAACCTGTCAAATGGCTGGTGCTAGTGTCATAGTTGGATCCACTACCGCATTTCTTACTTCAACTTCTTGTACTGTTGACAACGATCTTGTTACTTTCCCTTCAAATGAATTGATCACAACGGTTGATGATGGCACAACATCATCAGCAATCACAATTACAAATTACGCTACACCGTCGATGAACTGTCCAACATTCACTCCAAGTTCTTCTACTCAACTCACTTTTTACACTGACTGTGGGTCTGAAACAATAACTGCTGACTGTTTGATTGCAAACACTGTTATCACAGTGGGCAATTCAGTTGTTACGTTGACATCAACTTCTTGCTCTGCAATTAATGATGTTACTGGTTCATATATTGATGTTCCTTCCACGGTCACTATTTCTGAAAATGGTTCTAGCACATCTTTAACCGTTCATAATTATGTGTCTCCATCGTTTGCATGTCCAACTACTTTTACTCCAACTACTTCTACGGTTGCAACCTTCATTACTGACTGTGCTTCTTCTTCAATTTCAGCTACATGTATTATTGAAAATGCACTATTCTCTGTTGGTAGTAGTGAATTTACCTTAATATCAACTTCCTGCACTGCAAATGCAACAATGCCAGGTTCATTTGTTAACGTTCCATCCACTACAGCTATCACTCAGGGTACAACTACATCCACGTTTACCCTTGCAAACTACATCTCACCCTCATTCACTTGCCAAACTCCAACTTCTAGCACAACTGCTTCGTTGACCTGTAACGAACTTTATTGGTCTACCTATACATCACTTTCAACTTTTGATTCGACAGTTTCAGAAATAACAACCAGTATTTTCACTCATTTGAACTGTGCCTTTTCTGTTACATCATCAATAATCACAACTACCACACCATTGGTCTTATCCTCTTCTGTCCATTCTTCTCCAATAGTGAGCACATCTCTATCATCAACCATGAGCACTTCTTATTATTCAAAAAGCACATCATCCTTGTCAACGACATCTTTTCCTCCTGACTTTCCATTTCTCGTAACAGAGTCTACACCATCTGCTAGCAAAAGCTCATCCTCACAAAGAACAGTCAGCTCATCATCTTCTACTAGCACAACTTTCACATCATCTAATGAAATAATTCCAAGTTCATCAACACCAATACTTTTCTCCTCAGAAAGCCTTTCAAGTTTACCAGTACCGCCAGACACATCTTCCCAACCTCCTATTCCAAGTACAGCTCCTCTTCCATCAACTTTAACAAGTGAAACTTCTTCTTCTGTCATCATATTTTCTTCCTCAACGACACAAATAGAAACCACTCCAATTACACAACTCCTTAGCTCTTATTCAAGCACATACCCCACTACAGAAAGTACTACTTCTTTGTTCACAGTTGAATCTTCTCCTTCTTCAGCTGAAATATCCTCAGTTCAAACAACTCCACTCAAATCCTCTTTTTTGGTTACGATCTCAACTACCATGCTGACAAGCTCGAGTCAAGTTGTGATTTCGAGCCAAGCTCCACCTTCATCAATTTCATCACTTCCTATAGTTCCAACACTCTTAACTCAATCACCATCCACATCATTAACCCCGTTAATTGTCATACAATCAACAATCGAGACATCATCATTGACCATAACAAGTGGCACCTCAACATTTTCTTCTACTTTACTCCCTTCGTCTTCGAAATCTGTTGATGCCAAGTCTTTCGAACTAAGCTCAACCGAACCTGCTCCACAAGCGGATATTTATTCAACTACGCTTACCACTTTATCTTTAACATCTACTGACACAATTACCACCGAGTCGGCACCACCAACGTATTCCGAATTTGAAGCTGCCGCTTTCAGAAATCATATACCAAAGGCCAGCTTTTTGACTTTGGCTTTAACCATTATTACATCTTTGCTTTAAGGGGTTTCATACTCTGAATCAGACATCAGAGCTAAACTCTTTTTGGCGACTGATTCCAACCAGCGGAGAATATATGGTAAAAAAAGAGTCTCTAGCTTCTAAAGAGGTAAAAGAGTCAAATTTTGTTGGTTTCGTCCTCAATTCCTTACTCTTCTCTAAATGTGCGTGCTTACCGTTTATTCTACTTGAAGTATTTCTAGTCTTTTAACTTTAATTTTTTTGAACATCAACCCAATGAAAGCAGGCAGTAAACGAGGAACAGGTTGACTGCTCTCCTACAAATAAATAACGCTAGTTCATTGTGCTTTCCTTTTGTAGTGTGTTGTACAAACTTAAAGTTTTAATTGGTTTACTCTTACTTTATTGAATTCACAAAATTTATCTCTAAAACTCCTATCTTTTGACAACAATCCTCAGAACCCAATACCGGCGACACAAAAGGTAATACAGGACCGTTCATCGACCCGTTATGGAATTTTTCACTTTTGACAGCTATTTTTTTGATCCAGTGAAAAATTTTGAAAACGGGCCGATTTCCGGCATGGTATTTGCCTGACTCGGTTCTTCGACGAGTATAAAAATGGCCATATTCCCGTGAAAAGTTTTCCATGAAGTGAACAAATTTCTTCTTCTTCTTCAGTAAGACACTTTTACCACTAACAAAAGATGTACAGACAAGCTGCTGCTAAGATTGCCAGAGCTGCTGCCACCAAGGCCGTTGCTAAGAGAACTATGACTACTCTTTCTGCTTCCATGGCTAGACCAACTTTGCAAAAGACCACCAAGATCGCTGGTGTCAGAGGTTTGAAGAAGATCAACTTCGGTGGTGTCGAAGAAGTTGTTCACGAAAGAGCTGACTGGCCAAGAGAAAAGCTTCTTGAATACTTCAAGAACGATACCTTAGCTCTTATTGGTTACGGTTCCCAAGGTTACGGTCAAGGTTTGAACTTGAGAGACAACGGTCTTAACGTCATCATTGGTGTTAGAGAAAACGGTGCTTCATGGAAGGCTGCTATCGAAGACGGTTGGGTTCCAGGTCAAAACTTGTTCCCAATTAAGGAAGCCATCAACAAGGGTACTTACATCATGAACTTGTTGTCTGATGCCTCCCAATCTTCCACCTGGGCTGAAATCAAGCCATTGTTGACTGAAGAAAAGACCTTGTACTTCTCCCACGGTTTCTCTCCAGTCTTCAAGGAGTTGACTCACGTTGACCCACCAACCAACATCGATGTCATCCTTGCTGCTCCAAAGGGTTCTGGTAGAACTGTCAGATCTCTTTTCAAGGAAGGTAGAGGTATCAACTCTTCTTACGCTGTCTGGAATGATGTTTCCGGTAAGGCTGAAGAAAAGGCTATTGCTGTTGCCGTTGCTATTGGTTCCGGTTACGTTTACCAAACCACTTTCGAAAAGGAAGTTTACTCTGACTTGTACGGTGAAAGAGGTTGTTTGATGGGTGGTATCCACGGTATGTTCCTTGCTCAATACGAAGTTTTGAGAGAAAACGGTCACTCCCCATCTGAAGCTTTCAATGAAACTGTTGAAGAAGCTACTCAATCTCTTTACCCATTGGTTGGTAAGTACGGTATGGACTACATGTACGATGCTTGTTCCACTACTGCTAGAAGAGGTGCTCTTGACTGGTACCCAATCTTCAAGGACAACTTGAAGCCAGTTTTCCAACAATTGTACACCTCTGTTAGAGACGGTAGCGAAACCCAAAGATCCTTGGACTCTAACTCTGCTGCTAACTACAGAGAAGAACTTGAAAAGGAATTACAAACTATTAGAGACATGGAAATCTGGAGAGTTGGTAAGGAAGTCAGAAAGTTGAGACCAGAAAACAATTAAATTACTAAATCACCTGGAAGTGAGAAATCAATATGATATCTATTGATATGTTTTCTAAATAAAATAAAAAAATAGTCCAACAGAATGACTCAAAGGGGGTGTAAGAGAGATGTTGAATGTTTTCAATAAGGAGTTTTTTACTGTCTTTTTAATTAAATACAGAGACCCAATAAAATAATGAAATTCTTCTTTTACCAATGGAAACAACGATCAAATAACATTAAAATATTTATATATTACAGTTTGTATAATTTGCATTTTTTATTAGCTTATGTTTAATGAATAAACAAAGAATTTATTATTAAAAGGAACTCATAGTGTGGAATATATGGAGTTTGAAATTTCATGGCTAGTAGGAGTTTGAAAAAAAAAAAGTGGATGAGAAGCTCACAAAGCTGCAATGACGATCGCCACACTTTTGCTTGTATCTTTATATACACTTTAAGAAAGAGAGCTACTTAATAGTGCAAAGTCACTGTACAGTAAAGTGGTAGAAGGAAGTTCGAATCAAAACAAGCTACAAAAAATGTCTATTGAGAGACCAAAGGATACAACATTAAGACTTGGTTCTATTGCACCAAATTTCAGAGCAGACACATCCAAGGGAGAGATTTCATTCCATGAATACATAGGCAACAGTTGGTGCATTTTGTTCTCACATCCGAACGATTTCACGCCGGTGTGCACAACAGAGCTTGGAGCATTCGGTAAATTGGAGCCTGAATTTACTCGACGCAATGTAAAGTTGATTGGTCTTTCGGCGAATGACTCTGAGTCGCATAGGGCATGGATCAAAGACATTGACGAAATCACAGGGTCGAAGCTTGGGTTTCCAATAATTGCAGACCCAGACAGAGAAGTTGCGCTACTTTACGATATGATTGATTACTCAGATAAGAACAATGTTGATAAAGAAGGTGTTAACATGACCATCAGATCCGTTTTTATAATTGATCCAAGCAAGACTGTCCGACTCATCATGACCTACCCTGCTACCTGTGGTAGAAACACAGCAGAGGTCCTCAGAGTTATTGATTCGCTGCAAACGTCAGATTCATTAAATAGGGTCATTACTACACCTATCAACTGGGTTCCTGGTGACGATGTTATTATTGCGCCAAATGTTTCTGATGACAAGGCGCGTCAATTGTTCCCTAAGTTCAGAATGATCAAGCCATATCTAAGGATGACTCCATTGGAGTAACGGGTGGTGAACCTAAGATATCAAAATTTATTGATGATAATTTTTAATGTTAGTGATAATATGTGTATTTTACAACAAACAGCTCAACTGTCATCTGATTCAGCTTTAGTCGACACAACTTCCCCTCAAGCCAAGCAGTTACATTATTTATAAGCAAAGACGAAAAAAAGCTATGAACAAAACATTGTGTGGTGGGAAACTGCCAAGGCCATGCTGCTACCGTGGCGCACCTGAAAGCGATATCGAGCTGGAATGGTGTAATACCGCATAGTTTATGCAGGTGTATTGCGGGCACGAGACTGTTTACAAAAAGTTACTCTCGCAAGATATTCACTATTGTAAATATGAGCCAACAGTTCAAGTAAACACGTTGCATAGTACCAGTTGCGTTTAAAATTGAAGCACTGCACTCAGACTCTGGTTTCATCAAGTATACTTATCACTACGTTACTGCAAGTTCGCTACTTTTCTACTAAGTCAGAAGCAAGCTCCGTGCTAAGGCAGTGCGTGGCGATGTTGAGCTGTGCAGCTGTACCTGACTTAGAGACACCTGAATGCTACTAAAACTAAAAGAATACGTGTTCTACAATGCGACATGCTAGCACAAAGGCAATGTCACCTTTGCCATTACTTTGGACAAGTTTAGTTTACTGCTGCAGCAAGGTGATATCACGACCACAGAAGGGGGCAATACACACAAGGTGCTGCAAGGACACGTTATCCGATAAACCACGGTTGACTAAGCACTACGTTGCTATTGTTAGTGCCAACTCGCTCGGACCTCCGACTAGGCATTGAAGTGGTTGCGCTTGCCTAATGCCACCAGAGTACACACAACAATAAATGCAGCTGCTGGCGCAGCGCTTGGCTGCCACTGTGGTGCGGCAGACGTGCCGTGTGTTACATTGCACTACAAGAGCTTAGCACTTGACTTCAAATACCTAGAAAGCTGAGTACCAAAAGCGCATATTTGCACCCTGCTGTCACTGCTGCGATACAAGCCACCCAAGGGCGCAATACAGTCCGCACGAATGGCAGTCTATTCAGAGAGCTGCGATCGAGAGTGCCTCAGCACTACCTGCGACTAAGTAAAGGAAATGCTCCTCGAAATCTGACACTGTAATAAGCACTACTGTTGGTGGAAAACAGTACCGGGCGTTTGCCAATTGCTACAACACTATGACTAGCACCATACTAACTAACACTATACTAACTAGCACCATACTAACTAACACTACGTCCAGGGCAACCCACCCCCTCTACCCGCCATAGTGCGCCATTCGCTGCAATTGCCCTATCTCCCCGTAATGTCGACTACTGCTCCTGCTCCATGCTCTCCCCTCCCACAACCACAGCACCAACCCATCCGAGCAGCACCAGGACCAACTGTTGCCCTGTGCTGTGCACCAGTACTGTCTGCAGCTGCGCCACATGTGGCGCATTGCTTACTAAGTCTTCTGTCGTACTCTCAGTAAAAATAAAACGGCTAAAAATAGTCTCCCTATACAATAAAGAAGTAAAAATAAACCGGCTGGTGCTTTGGCGGCCCCTTAAGAGGACACAATAGCCGGGATGTAGGTGTGCGTTTGCATGCCAGTTTTGCTTACAGCTTTACTCAGCGAAGGTGCTGGGCCAAGCAGTTGGGGTGCCCTCGAAGTGACTGCCGAACTGCCGATCTCCCTGGGTGCACGCACACCCTGTACAGCGTGTGCTAGAGTCCGTTAGAAGTATTGCTTTTCCTATTTCTGTAACTTCTCTCCCCTCAGTTTCAACCCTACACACTAGCACTTCCACACTCACATCCGTTCATGCTTAACACTCTTATATTTAGCACAATAGACGAAAAAACAATAAAGCGAGGGAAAAAAAAGCCTAATTTACAGGGAAGGCCCCCTGCTGAAAAAGCCGACCACAGCACGACTTAGTGTGATGGGACGTAAGTTGAGCAGGCATGGAGCAGCAGCACGGGACATGGCGGGTGGGACTGCTTGGGTAGATGGCAGCTGGTGTTACGGCCACCGTGAGAGCAGAAGTCCCCCTGTTTCTCACCAAGTCGCACCTGGTGGAAAAAAACAGGGGAGCGTTTTTCCCCCTTTTAAACAACAAAGGTGAAACATATATAACTCAAAAGTGGTTTGTACAGCCTTCGTTTTTTCGAGTACCACAGAATACAAGGTTTGCGTTTGCAACAGAGAAGCATAAACGGGCGTGACCTATCACAAGAAGCGTGTGGCTGTAATTACATCAGAACCCAGCTTAACGAGTACATAAAAGAAAAAAATTTTCTGGCTCAAAGAAAACAGACAAAAGAAAGATACACCAGTATACCAAAGCATCAAGAACACAGATCTGAAGCAAGAATGGTTGATCTCGAGAAATCAAGCAGCGGGTGTGCGCAGAAGAAGCGGAAATCGATGAAGATATCGACGTTTTTGATCGTTTTGTACGTGCTGGCGATGTCAACAGTGGTGTTGCTTATTCACAAGGACGACATCCAGAGGCTCGTGTCGGGGCCAGCGGGGGCGCCGACACAGTACACGGTGATACGATACGACGACGAGCCCAATACAGAGCTCTGTGCGGACTCGTGCCCGCAAATAGCGTCACCGAACGTCGTGGGTGACGAAATCAAGGAGAACAACGACACCAACGCTGTGGCCAGCGGGATCAAGAAGCACTGTGTCCACGGTGAGGAAGACGCTACGGTGTTGGGAATAGGACACACTGGTGCCGACGACTCAATAGCGCAAAATGCCGATGCCATCATCGACAACATCAAACGAGGCTCAAATAATGCCATCATACCACGGTTCAAGCTCGCCAGAAGAGAAGACAGCGACGGCGACGGAGATGACGATGATAACGAGGAAAGCAATAATGCTGTCAACTTGTCAAACGGTGCGTTTACCACCACCAGCTCGTCAGACACCTCTTCCATTTCAACATCAACCAATGACGATGACACTTCAACCTCTACCTCATCTTCGTCGTCCTCCACCACATCCTCTTTCGAACCAGAAATAATTTCTCCAACCTCTTCCTCCTCCACCACCTCATCGACATCTTCAACTTCTTCCTCCTCTTCATCTTCCACGTCTTCAACATCGCCTTCGAGCTCATCAACGACAGAAATCCCTACGTCATTTGTCCCAACAACCACCAGCTCGACTACCAGCTCCTCCAGTGAAACTTCCACCAGCAGCTCTTTGATTCTCTCCTTCACGCCAACTTCGTCCAGTTCCACTACTTCCCTCACCCCCTTTTCCTCAACGTCCGTTACATCTTCTTCCTCTTCTTCTTCCTCAACCTTTTTTCCTTCAACAACATCTTCTTCTTCAGTTTCTTCCTCTTCAACATCTTCAACTTTAACGACGCCTTCGAATACCAGCACTACGTTTTTACCTAGTGTCACATCAAGTTCCTCATCTTCCACTACTTCCAGCTCAAGCATTTTCAGCACCACAAGTTCCTCTGGCACCACTTCGGAGTCTAGCTCTAGTCTTGAGCCTACAACAGAATCTACAGAAACTACTGAGTCTTCTACCACTGAATCTTCTGAATCCCTGTTTTCTTCTGACTACGGTTCCTACGAAGTTGTTGCTAGAACAACATTGGTGCACAGTGAGGTTCAGACTATTTACATGACCATGACTGCGACGCCTGATGATTCGAACTCTAAAAATCAATCCGGCATATCACAGCATGATAAAAACATCGCCATTGGTGTCAGTGTTGGTTTAGGCGTTCCTATCATTGCTGCTCTACTGGCATTGTTTCTACTGTTCCGTAAGAGGCGTTCGTCTTCTTCTGTGCAAAATTACGTGGACTCAAACGGTAGAGAAACTGGTATTGCTGTTGATGACGACAATGTGTTTACTAAGGTGATCAAAAAAGCCTTGGGTTCGGTCAGTCTCAGTCCTTCTACTCACAAATCCTTAAGTGACGACTTTGATGAAGATGATTTGAATGACGTGAGTACTTCTAATGAGAAGGCTGCTTCTAATACAACCAACGAAACTGGATTCTTTGTCAATCGTCCAAAGCCATTAAGAGCTTTAAATCAAGATCATGAAAGTTACGAAAATATTAACAATTCCTCAACTAATAATAACAATAATATTAATAACGATATTAATGATGAACATTTCTAAAACTCCAGTTTACTTTGACTGCTCAAGGAGTCAATGCTAATCTTCTATCATTACGTTCCATATTATTATTAACAAAAAATCATTTTTTTTTCCTTTCATTTCTTTTCTCTTTTGAAAAATGCATACATACCTATAGATACCATATATAGCTAACCTAATCTAAATTATCAAATTTTCAACTCCTTTACTTTACCTTTTATAATTGCAGACATGTTGGATGTATGAGCTAAATAAAACATCCGTGCACCACCAAAAAAATTATTTTCAAATCCCCACCAATGTTCTTTCTCTCATTTCGCTTTAATAATTTTCCCCTATATTAAACATATATCGTTGGAAACACTAAAGGAATTAGAAGTCAAGATGTCTGTTTCCTTTGCAAGAACTCTCAAAAATATTTGGAAGAATGGATTGAAACGTTCCGGACGTCAAATCGCCATGATGAACGACACCAAGTCTGGTGAATTAGTTGGAGAAGATAGATTTGGCAACAAATATTATGAAACTAGTAATCCAGAAGAAATTCACATGAGAACAAGATGGGTGGAATACAAAGATTTCTGGAGATTTGATGCCTCGCATGCTGAACCTGCATGGCACTTCTGGTTGGCTTATGGTACAGACACTAGACCAAATCAACTGAGACCTGATCAAGTTGCCATCAGACATACGATTGAGCCAGACCATGCTCCAATCAACTATACTTTTACAAAGGGTGCATACGTGCCATATAACACTGCAAAACCTAAATTTGAATCTTGGAATGCAAAGGTTGCATCCAGATCTTGAAAACGAAATTTGGAGAAACGAATTACAGCCAAAAGTAACTTATAGTTTATCCCAAGTATTAGCCATTTCATCATAAATTATTTCTCATAAGTACATATCTATCTGAATTCTTTACATTTTGTTTATATATGTCTTTTTCTTCATTGCTTATCATTCAAAATTTTTATAACTTATATATTCCCACTGATGAAAAATAACAACTCTTTCTTATTTATTCATAATATACTGATTTTATATATCATTATTAAATACTATCTACATACTGCACTTATTTGCTGGCAAAGGTTGCGGCAACAATTAATGGGAAGACAATTGTAACGTCGGTGTAAACTTTGACCATATTGGCTTCGGCCTTAATTTTACCCCATGAAACAGCTTCATCAGGTCTTGCACCTGCATCTGAACCATCAAATTCTTGTCCTGTGTTAATATAAACGGCATAATCAGCACCATTTCTCATCAAACATGCATTAGCAATGTGATGCTTGATGATACCACCACCAAGGATCAACATACCCGCCTTGTAGGCGTTCATGGACATTGAATTGATCTTTCTAATGTCTTCGACGATATCGATTCTCAATTGCTTTGGCGATGATTTGAATGTGTGGAAAAACAACATATCACCAATGGAACCATCAGTTAAAGCTGGACAAAACACTGGAATCTTGTTTTTATGACACCAGTACAATACAGATGACTCGTCATTGATTTCCTTACCCAGACGGTCAATGAACTTTGATGGAGTCCAAAATGATGAACCTGCATCCCATGCTTCATCCCCTTTTTTGGAAATGTTTTCTTCTTGTTCCTTCAACATTGTGTCTAACAATGGGACCATCCATTCCTCAAATCTACAGTAGTTGTCGTTTGGTACAACCAGGTTGCCGATTCTGTTCATACCTTTGTCTCTCAATTGCTTACCAGGAGCAGAAAATTCACTCATGTAAGTTGGCGCAAGACATTTGATAATGTCTTCTTCAATACCACCACCAGTGGCGACAACTGCAGAAACCATTTTGTGTTGACAAAGAAATCTCAAGGTGTCTCTCAAACCAGAGGAAATCAAGTTTGAAGTGTAACCCATGAAAATTGTTGTCTTTTGAAAACCATCTTCGTCAAATTCACCTTTCCTTTCGTGCTCCTCTAACTCATCAATGTGTTTACCTCTCCAGCCTCTCATTTCATCAATAATTTCACATGCTTTTGCAACAGATGAAGCTTGGAATCCCATAGTCTTCATACCTTTAATAATATCGGTGGCTCTAGCATCACGTGACTCGCTCTTACTGTAATCAATACCCTTAACAATTTCACTGTTTTCTGGAATAGGATCTGATGCCTTTAAAACTGCATCGTTTGCAAGATTAGGAATAGCGGCATTAGACGACGACATTATCCTAATGTATTATTTCTGATAAACAAAAATGTCATGTAGTAAAGGAAAATTTTTCTGTTAACCTTTTTCCAGCTGAAATTTCAAAACCGTTAGAAAACGGATTTTAAACGAAGGAAGAAAAAAGGTATAATACTTATGAGTGGATAAATCATTGCCCGGATGATTGAAAGGACTATTGAGTTTAGTTAAAATATATAATCATTACCAATTTTGCTTCGTTTTCTCATTTTTACCCCGTAGTTTATGCTGCAATTATCTCCCTTTTTTTTATTGTTGGCAAATTTCTTTGCTTTTATACGTTATTTTTTCCTTTTACGGCTTGATAAGAACTGTGATGTTTAAAGCGGGATGGAAGCTGGCTTTGACGCCAATGCGGGGTCTCGGCGCATTGAGATGGAACTCCAGTGCCAGCCAACAGAGAACGAAGAAGATTTTAACGTTTCAAACTTCAACGGATGAACCAATAATCCATCCGGCATTTGTAACCAGAATCGATAGGAAGACGTATCTGGACCAGAAAATTAAACCGTGTGTGTCTGTGACCAGCTGTGAAAACTATGACTTGGACAAAATCAGGGGCATCCTGACAGCAAATGGTGTTTCGCCAATCCAAATCGTTCCTGGTGAGTGCATCACTTTCAAAACGGCAAAAGAAGCTAATGTGTTTCTTTTCAAATTTGGTACCATTGTAGCATGGGACATCAGGGAGTCGGAACTGTTATCAGACATTGTGCCTCTTTTCAAGGACGCCATGGTTTACCCGTACAAACTACAGTCGGAAGACCTAGATTACGTTGATTTGAACTATTCTAAAGATGCTGTGCCCTCGTACGTGACATCGGACGAAATAATATGCCTTAGTGGGGAGCCGCAAAACAGGCTGCTTGACATGTTGGCGTTTTCATACGGTATTTCAAGGTCAACTAGATTAGCCATTCTTGAAAAAGCCATCGAAGATCACATCAGCCTAACAAGACTCACCATTGAAAAGTTATCCAGGGGTGAAAGAATCAGTGTCGAAGGTAAAGACGCTACAAAGCTTTCGGGTCGTGTCCTTCTACTCCGTGGTAAACTAAATCTCTACTCCGAATTAGTGGAGACTCCAGACATTTACTGGTCAGAATCCCGACTGGAAAAAATCCACAACAAAATCTCCGATGAATTGGATGTCCCAACTAGAGTCAATGTCCTTAATCGTAAGTTAGACTACCTCACTGATGAGGCGCACGCCCTCATTGAGATTATTACGCACCGCTCTGAAAAGATGCTTGAACTGATCATTATCTACCTAATCATGATCGAAGTTGGTTTTGAACTCTACCATTTTTATGATCGTCTTGGTGGCAAGTATAACATGGACTTCTTCTATGAGCTAATCCATGGAACTCCTAACCCCAAGTCCATAAAACCATAATGAGTATCTCAGTTCAGAACACGTGGCGCATTACGTGGCGCATGGCTCCCCCTAAGGGCTGGTTTTCTCGCCATAGCAAACGCCCTTTTATTCTCTCCCCTTTATATATAGACATTATTATTCGAAGCTTAAATAGTCTCATTGTTGCAAACGTTCCTGATTGCCTCATCGATTTGAAGTTAGCATCAAGAAAGTAGATAGGTAAATAGTTTAAATTGATTGCTAGTTGACAGCAAAGGCTCGCTTTAAAGATACATAAGCATTAAATTATATCGGAACTATATTTGATAAACAAAAGACAATGTCTAGATTCAAAAGAAGATCAACACATGTGCAGACGTCGTATACAGGCGTTTCAGCTTTCTCATCGGATCCTGCACCAAATGATGGCGCATTAGCTGCGGCCAGCTTTATTGGAGAAGCACTCAAGGCTAATAACCACAATGCAAAGAATTTGACTATTCCACCAACACAGGTTAAAAGATCCAATTCGATCAGAAGTATAGCGGCTGCACAGCCTCCAATGTCGCTAAGATCGCCTTCTTTACGAGGTCCTCCTTCTAGGTCTGGGTCATTGAAGCCAAGCACTTCGCAGAGAAGATTGCAAAACCATAGATCAACACCAAACTTGGGCTCCAGAAGATCAATATCAGACTCAAACTCGTATGGAACGCCGTCCATTCAAGGCAATAACGTTAACGTTCCTAGAACCATTAAGAGATATGTACCTGGTGCCAATGGATTGGTTGCTGTTGAAGTTCCCAATCCGAAACATCCTGATAATCAAGCCCCTAAACAACAACAAAGAAGTGTTTCACTGCAGAACAGCTTATATTCTACTTCGGGCTCTACTAGGAGGTCGTCTAATACACTGTCACCTATGAATTATCCTAAAAGATCTATCACAAGATCTGAATCGAAGGTGCTTTCAGACGGGACCCGAGTCGAAACTACAGTAACCGAAGTGTATGTACCTGAAAACGACGTTTACGAAAACTTTGATACTCCTGAGAATCATGACTTGAGAGGTATTACAGAAGCCGCAGAAGAAGATGACGTGGATGAAAAGGATGAAGCGCATTCTGAAACGCCAAATTTCAAACACCAGAAAGGTGGCGACAATGGTAGTTTGATCACCGAGTTGGAACATGAAAGAGTGGAAGAGGAAAGAATCAAGCTACTCATCCGTGAAAATGAAGAATTTGAAAAAATTGAAAGGGAACATGTATTCAGTTCCACTGACCAACCAATAGCAGAAGATGCATTAGAGAGCGAAATAGAAAGTACAGTTATCATTAGTAATGGTGCTAGTGTACCTGTTATTGAGAAAGGCGATGTTGAGGATGATACACAAAGTGAAGCATATACTGCTGAAGAAAGACGTATTGCAGAAGAAAAGCTGGAAGAACTAGTTGCCTTGAAAGAAAAGGAAATTTTGGATAAAATGATTTTAGAAAATCAATTGAAGATGTCTAAGGAAGTAAGTGAAGATGAATCTATCAAAACTGAATATTCTAATGATTCAAGTATTGTTAAAGAGCTGAATCTTGAGGTTCCAAACTCTAAACCTTTAGTGGGATCCGATACTATCACTGAATCTGTTGTGTCCGAAGAGATATCCAAACCAGTTCAATCACAACCATCCATACCATCAACTGATCAAGCACCATTCAAGTCCATGGCTCAGCATATTAGAGGCTCTTTCCAACCAAAATTAAGACAACAGTCTCAAGATCAACCACAAAACGATTCTGATCAAATTATCCAGTCAAAATCAAACACTACTATTGATGACCCTGATCTAGTCATTCCTAAAAGGTCACCAACTGCACAAGCTCAAATCGATGTCATCGAGTCTGGAAATGAACAAACACCAACGAAATCTAAGGGATCAAAGGATTTAGAAACTGCATCCCTCCAATTGAGGCCTCTTAGTAATACAGAAAGTTCAACAACCCTTTCAAGAAGAAAATCTGCTTTGAAGAATGCAAGTGACGTTCCTAAATACAAGAGTGGTAAAGTTGATGCGGATCCAAAATCTATTACTTTAGCTACAGCAGAAAATACCAGATTGAACGCAATGGCTTCATCTTCTAATTTATCTTTGTCTAAGCCACAACGAAGCATTAGTGCATCAAGGAGAGAGAGCTTTAATGGTGCAAAGGAAGTGCCAGGTCCAAATTCTGCGAATACGGCTGCTATGAGAGCTGCGCACAGACTTTCTGGACAGCCTGATGCATTTTCCAACCAACAACAGCGAACAGGAAAACAGCGTGTTAACCCCAAGGTTGAAGAAGCTAAAAGAAAGATATTGGCAAACTCACCTGCTCAATCTAAGGCAAAGGAATTGTATCGTTTATCTAAAACCAGAGCTGTGGTTAAAGAAGCTGATTTGCAAGCTTTAGCTGATGAAGATATAATTCCACGTAGGTCTTCGTTTGAAAAGGTTAAGAAGGAGGAAAACTCAATGAGTAAAAGGATGACATTAAGGGAAAATTTACCTACTGAAGAGTTAACATCATCTTTGCCTCAACATAGTAACCTTGAACAAAGTAATACCAATTACAAGTCAAGATTCAGTAACGATAGTGATTCAGATTATGAAATTCCTATTGTTTCGAAAAAACAGTTGCAGACACAGCCACAGTTTGGGAAACAAAAGATTACTGAGTCTAAAACTGTAGAAACAACATCTCCAAATAAAAAGAAATCAGGATCAAAAATTCAAAAGTTTTTCACAGAACCTGCAAACAAAAGATTTGCCAGTACAACATCCCACGCAACTACAAATACAGCTGCCACGAAAGAGACAACTGGAGAAAAGAAAGGTGGTTTTAAAAAGTTGAAAAAACTTTTTGGGTCGAAGAAGTGATGATACTTTGATTTATCACTAATTGATCGTTTTTTACATTTTAGCCTAATTTATTTTTTTTATTCTAATTTATATTGTACAATTAATTGTTATTGGTAACTATCAATTGCATTTCACACGTGACTCTAATGCCAATTGAAAACATAGAGCTTTACTCTCATTGTAATTGACAGCATATCATGTGGCCTCAAAAAAATAATTTGTTAAATCGCCACATATTTAATGATCGGGCCTTCCTATTACACAATTTATATTAGGGCTATTCTTACACTGTTGAAATATTTACATTGCATATGCTTCTTATCTAACAAATGCAAATGATATTTAACAAAAAAGACTCTTTTCGATAACATTTTAGCTTTTCAAGACAAGTTCTTTTGGAGTAGTAATCTGTAAAAAACCTATATCTTGGTTATTTTAAATAATTAAAGATAATTTAATAAAAAGGAAACAGTAATTCCTTTTATAGTAAAATATTGAATATATAAATAGAGTGTAAGTTATGATTAGCATGTATTCTATTGGAGGAATACCCATTAGTTATAATTACACCAATAGACATGCTAGCAACGGAACTGATTCGAGCATACTGTTGCTCAGAATTTTACATGCAATATGCATGTATTGTGCCAATACATTCCAACCTTACATGTAACTCTCCATTGTTTTGTACACTAACGTGTTATGAGTGCTACATGGTTAACTTAGTATGTACTGCATATTAGTGATTATGCGTTAGCAATGTATATGTTGTACCTTATGCTTCAACATTAAATATCTCAATTAATAACTGAGCAATACTTGATTACCATTTATTTTGACAGATTTGTGTTCATCTAAAACATAAAAATATCTAACATTTAACCTATTTCTTTTACAGAATCTTTAAACTTTTTTTTCGAAAATTACATCATAAAACGTGTCCAAGTGATATTACCAGTCTCAAAACGATATTTTTGATAGTGGACAAAATTATTTATCTAATTGTACAGTTACTTGTTATTTTATTACCAAAATGAGAATAATATTGCAATAAATAGGTCACGACATGCTACAAGTGACAAGGTTTTTTTTTCATAAAAATTTTCAAAACTGATGAGCTCTTTTCTATATAGTGGAGCAATTCACTTTCAGATGAGCATATGCAGTACGTTTATGCATAAGCCACTATTAGATAACTCATTTGCTTTGGATTGAACATTATAATGCTCATATTGTAATGAATGCTATTTAGCCAACATAATTAATTTTGAAAATTTGAGTAAACCACTATTAAATTCGCATATTACTTGAAATGAGTTATGAGGCGTCCGCTTCCCTTTATAATTGTGCGTTCTGGTCTTTCTATACTTCTAGAATGCATTTTTACAGTTTGCTTTGGTTTACACTTTGTTCCCGAGTGTTCCAAAATTAAAACTATGAATTTTCTTTGCATAGTTGATAAACTACTGGTGCGCCTTCAAGGTTAATCATAATCAAAATAATGCTCACTAGAATTAACACTTAAAAGATCGGCAAATTTTGTTGGCATCTTTGCTTGAATAATTTTGACTATATAAAAAAGGTAAAATCTAAATATAAATTAGAATTACAGATCTATCAATGAATGTACTAACTTTTCTACATCTTTAGCACTAGCTTGATCTTCATTTTTTAGGTCACCGGCTGGAACAAAAGTTCCAAAATCATCATCATCAAAGTCATCGCCATCATTATCACCATCATCATCATTGAACTTTTCATTTTCTTTAGCTGGTGAAAGCAGCCCTGTAAAGTCATCGTCATCTTTATTATCATGTCCATTTTGACTTGTCTGTGAATCATTATCTATTGTTAAATTGCCAATACTTTCAACACTCCTATTGTCTGTTGTGTTATTTGAGCTATTCACTGAAACATTATTAGAAGCAGGCATATTAGTGCCACCACTGTTCAGTGTCCCCACGCTATTCAAACTACCAATACTTCTGGCGCTTCTGATTGAATCTTTTCTCTGTCTTGTCTCATCCATTTGCTTTCTTACTTCTGTTGCTACACGTTGGCCACTTGTCATCACGACATTAACCGCACCACGTAAATTGGACATCATCGCACCGTATGTACTTCCATTAGTATTAATTTGCTCATTAACTTTGAAACTTAACCAAAAATCATTGTCAAAAAATGAAGAATATGTTTCATCTGTAACAATGACCATTCTAAATGTAGATTCGTTTATATATAGTGGTGTTGATGGGTCAAGAGCTTTATTATGCGTGATAGCTTCTAGTTGCCTATGCTGTGCTTCATCAATTTCGATGAGACTATTTTTAATTTCGCCTTTTTGACCATCATCGGCTTCCATTGGAATAGCATATTGAAATGCTAGTTTCAAAAAATTGGACCCTGATGCCAAATATCTTTCATATTGGAGTTTTTCATACTTTTCCCTATCATAAGATAAGTTAGAGGGAATTGAATTAGGATTTGCCTCAACATCAAGGCCCTGCTCTTTTAATTTTTGCTGTCTTTTAATCAAAACCTCTGCAATTTTTTTTTCTAGAATGGTGTTTGTAATTTTGTCAAACAGGACTCCATCTCTCCATGGAGTTGTTATAAATACTAAGTCGTCTGCAACTTCCATAATTTGGTGCTTTGGTATCATTCCATTACCAGCATCATCATACAATTCAAAAAAAGCTGTGATTAGTCTCATGCCATCTCTATCTATAAATTTATCCAATCCATGAATCAAAGATTCAAAGCTAATATTATTTCTGTTGCTTGACCAATGATTGAAAATACGTCTCAAAAATGCATTTTGACTATGCATTTGTTGATTTTCATAATTTAAATTAACCCATGAAACTAATCTTGACATGAAAATTTTGAATTGTGTCATTGTCATTCGTCCATTGCCATCATTAGGTTTTGACCTGGTGTCTTCCATCAAAACGCTGTAATATAGATCATATATATTGGATATTTGTGCATCTGTTAAATTTTTCAACTGGTCTTTACTTAAACTTCTGATTTCTGTCCGCTTAACAAACTCATCAATATATTTGATAACTTCATCTTGATTCCTAATACGCTCTTTTATAATCTCAGATTCTTTGATATGACCAAATTCTCTAAAAGCTGTGTCTTTAAGATGATCGAATTTTGTTTTTGTTCCGTTAATATAGGCTTCGGTTTCATCAAGTTGAGTAAAGTAATCTTTGAAAATAGCGATGCATTCCCCTATGTCTTCACACTCCAATAATTCTTTACCATTAATTTTTACAATAGCCAAAGAAATTTTGAACAGAACAGTGATTCCTTCTTCAAAAAATCTGTCTAAAATACTGAATGCAAAAATTAAAGGCATAGTGTTCAAAAAGAAAGACAAAAACCATGGCAATGAAATTATTGAAACTTTAATATCATGCTTCTCAAAATGTTGACCTAGGATTGGAATATGCTTATTAATGAGTTCTTCGAATACTCTTTGGTCCAAAAGTGCACCATACATTGTCTTTGTATAATAGCCAGGAATTATCTTTTCGCATATGACATACAATGTCCAGAATGCTTGTTCCTCATTCATAAAAATCAGAAGAGCTGCAGTAAGAATATTCATACCTTGACAATATCCAACTTCTGGCACTTTCCATGAATATGCAGATAAAACTCTTCTTAGTTTATTAATACCATCTGTGCTCTGATAAGCAGAATATTCTGGTAATGATCTATTCAAATCTTTCTCAATATCATCAAGTGCTGCTGAGGTTTTGTCAACGTTATCATTCAACAACTTATTGTATTCTCCACAATTTTCAAATCTATAATACAAAGCGCCTGAAGTTAATTCCCATAACTCTCCTCGTGTTTCGTTTGCCATGCCCTGGTAAACCAACTTTTTGAAAACCCCTGTTTGCATAATTGTTAAACTTCTTCCTGCCAATTTGAAATAACTGTACCAATTCTTTAGTAGTTTTCTTCTCATCTCCTTTTCTAAATATCCGGGGAATCGATAATGTAAACCCAATCCACCCGGTAATTCGTGCATTGGACGATGTCCCTTCGTTTGCGATTCCATTACTAACCATTCAGAAAACATATCTTTTGTAAATTCTAGTAGCTGAGGTTGCTTCACTTTATTGGAATGCCAATGATGTTCTAATGTCGTAAAAAATCGATCAGAAGTAGACCGCAATTCATCAATCCTCAAAAACAATCTCCATCCAGTCACTGTCAACAGAGTGACGCAAACACAATCGTTCCAAAAAGCCTTTTTGATTTCTTGTACACCAGCCAAATGAAGCACAGCTTTGTCTTCATTATTATCAAACACAATGTAATTAGTTGTTAAGGTGACAACTTGTGGAATATCTGCATTCCGTGACAACCTTATCTCTTTTTTGTCTGATCCTGCAACTGATATCAGACAATCAACACTGGTCACAATGAGTTCCGTGTCAGGTAACCGATATTTGTGTCTCATCTTCTGATCTGGTGTTTGATCATCAGCACTAGATAAATTATCGATGACTTGCTGCGCAAACCCAACCACATTCTTAAAGAAACTCATAGCCAAGTCTCCATTCGTAAGCTCTGTAATTTACAGCATGGTAACTTTTTGTCAAATGCGTACTTTTAAAGCGCATGCGCCACGCTTTACATTCACGCTCACTCGGAAGTGGCGTAACTCATATCAATTGTCTGTGATTGAACTACTGGGGGGATAGATGGCTATGTATATATGAATAATAAATGATATACAGTAGTAATACATTGTTATAAATGCAAAATTTATAATGAATTCTTGAGGCTGATAATCCCTGATGTTGACAGTCACTTTTGTTTAAGATTTCGTAGGCTCAAAGGCCTTCTCTTTGATTGCACCTTCGTCATCATCGTCAAAATTATCACCATATCCATCATTATCTGCATGAGCGAAGATTGCATCTTCCTCGATAACTTTTTGTCTTGAAACCAACTCTCGTAGGGTAGGCTTGCTTGCATGAACACCATGCTTTGCATTCACCCTCACCGTAGGCTCTAATAGATCAACATCTTGAAAATGTTTGTTTGTTGATGAATGGTGATGACCGTGGCTAGAGATGTCAGAAGTGCTTTTCTTAACCAAATTTTTGGATGATATGTAATTTTTTTGCATAGTTGGCAATTTATTAGACTTTAACTTACTTTTGATGAGACTAAATCCATTTTCAAGAACAACATGAACTAATTTGTTTCTTATTATTGTAAAAAGTTCTTCATTAGAGGTCAATTTATCCCTGACTTCAATTCTTGGAATGCTTATCATGAAATCCGTCATATTGACTAAACGCAGCTTTCCTTGCCCTTTAAAGGTTATACAAACCTTCATTGGTTCAATGTCAAATTTTCGAAGTGCATAAAACTTCTTAGCACGACCCTTCATTTTCTTTACATGATCGGTATCATGCAAATTTAACGTTTTATTTTTCAAGGATTTACCATTAACACTATTGCTCCTTCCAAATTGATTTAGTTGCAAATTAGAAGACTTACTGGATGATGTTTCCATGCTAGAACTATTATTAGCATCCGATGATTTGGATTGTCTATGTGGGAGAAAGCTAGTTAATTTCCTTCTCAATGTTTGCTTGCCTGAACCTTTGGAGCCATTAGAGGTAGACGAAACTTGTGAATTAACACGATTCATTTCAGCGCTTGCTTCATCTTCATCTAAGGTAACAAGGTCAAACTCATCAACGTACTCTGTATCAAAATTGTTAGAGTTGACCATGTCACTATCTGGGAAAAGAAACTTTTGTAGCTCTTTAGTCATTCTGGTGTCAATTGCAATTTGCAAAGGGCCAAACTTAGCTTTTTGACTATGCAAAATGGATATACCCCCGACAGGAGTATCGAGATTCCAACTCATAGTAAAAAATGGTTCCGTTGAATTGCTAAATTTTGCTAAAACTGTGTTGTACAACGCTTTCGAATTCCTATCGTACATATCCAGATCATAAACATACACTTTGTTTAGCGTGGAACCACTTGGTGCTGTTGTTGATTCATAAAGAGCATCAATTGCATTTATATCAACCATTGGATGCCCTTCGGAGTTGATAAAACGAATATTTATTTCAGGAGCAAGAACACTCCATTTTGAAATTTCAGAAGAATCGTTGAATCGCTTCGCTTTTAAAGTCCTCAAAAAGGTTCCAATCCCATTCAATGTGTAATGAAGCGCATCTATTTTAACATTCAGCTGCTCCATTTCTTCTGGACTGTAACCACTCTCCTCTTTCAAAACTGATAGAATCCTTTTACAAAATGTTAGTTCCCTAACTTCTCTTTGTGTTTCAACCAACTTTTTCAGCACGTCAGTAAAATCACTGACATCCAAAAATTTGACATAATTATCAACGGTTTCTTTCAGCCTCTGTGATTGTGAATGCGATTTTTCACTTAAGGCTTTATATAGTTCAACCAACGTGCTAAATTGTTTACTATTAGTAACAATTTCGACATCTGGGATGATAACTTTAATTGTCTTTTTGAGTTTTTTATTTTCATCATCTTCATCTTTGGAATAATGAAGAGCATTAGGCTCTACCATATACAGCGCACAAGACAAATTTTGCAAAACAATACTACTATCAAGAGACCCTGGACTGTAGTACATTTCTAATGGCAGCTTTGGAGGCCATACAAGTTGTTTAGCATTGAACAACTTGTAAACATCATTTAATAAGTCTTCTTTTTGCAAAACGTAAACAAAAGCATCATCAACAGTAACGGCAGTTCTGTCTTCTATTGGCAGTGCAATTTTGTCGCTCATAACTTCTGTCGCTTCAAAAGTTTGCACAGTGACATTTCTAGCAACAATTTTATTACTTGTTATTAGAACACAATCTTTATTGTTGAAACTTGTCGAAATTTGTGGCAAAAAGAATTTGACCAAATAAGAGTCTTCAGTTTTGGCATTAGCTAAACCTGTAGTATCATGAAGTTTTAAATCAAGGTCATTCAAGTTTTTTTCAAAGTTTGAAAACTCGTATGATGGTCCAGTTGAAGAATCTTTGAAAAACGCTTTACCATTGATAGGATTATTGTTGTCATGCACTTTGCATATCTCCTCTGCTAAATTTACTGCCTTTTGACTTAGTGAAAAGACTAAAAACCTTCTATCCTCAACTTTATTCAAATAACCGAGAAGACCGGATTTTGTATGCTGTGTCCACTTGACGTTGATGCCATAAACAATAAATCTATTTTTATAATTTGAGGAATAGACTGGAATACCTGATATCACACTCTTGATTTTAGAAATATGTGTTGCATGAGAAGTTGTAGTAGAGACTCTACTGAGAACATTAAGATTTGAGTTAGTGATTTGTGCGTCTTCTTCGTCTGATAGCTCAAAATCATTTATGAATTCGTCGTATTCTGGGAAAACACCCTCGCTGAATTTATCTTTTAAACATCGAAGGACATGTAGCCTATGATGTAGCTCTCTTAATTCAATAGTCAAATTTGTATGCATTTTTCTGATAAATTCGGTTGGGGGTTTTGACTCTAAATCTTTTATTTGCATTTTGTGAACATCAATAACGTCTTCAAGTTCCCTTATGCGGTCTTGTGCCAATTCCCCTGCAGAACTTGATACGCCTCTTTTACCAATCTGGCAACTATGAGTGCACCTTTCTATCTCATCGTAATCATAAATGATGTCAGAATCTGGATCCTCCCTAACATAATAAAATCTAGGGGATGATGCAAATAATAACAGTCTCCACTTAGGTTCTTCGTCTGGAAGTGGAGCTGTATCAAGTTCAATAAAATCGTTTTTCTCATACCAATTTTTATCCATCACATAGTCGCTGAGATTGGAAGAACTCGTGTCTTGGAAAGAATCAGATGTACCCATTGGAACAGCAAAGGCTTTCGACACTTGACTCATGTCATATTTCTGATTAAATATTGCGGTCAAAATTCTTAAGTCAGCTTCAACAAAGTCAACAACACCTTTTTGCATCTTCAAATGATACTCCTTTCTAATTTTCTGTGATTTTGTATCAAAAACTGGTACCAACTTCTTGGTCTGATGTAAGTCCATAACAAAAGATTTCACAAAACATTTCAATCCGGTAAACGCAACTTTACTATCAGCAGAAACGCTAGAGATGTGTCTGTACACATGCGCTAAGTATAATGGTGATAAATCAACCGAATAGCTAATGGCATATAGATGAGCTCCGAATTTTGGACTTTTAACGTTAGTAATAAACTTATTTTGAAACATATTTCCGTCTTTGATCGGTAAACCTAAACTACTTTTGAAAGAATTCCACCATGTAAAGAAATGAAAAACTGTTAATGGAGTTAAACCCAACGCATTATAGGCATTACCACCAGAGCATGGAAATCCTTCAGCACCTGTTTGGTCTCTTGAATAAACCGAAACTGCCATGTATATATAATCACTTCTCCATCCTTCGTATGAATCCCATAAAAATCTCTCATTTTCATTTGAAAAGGTAATTGGATTTTTCAAATGAATATCATAGTGAGGTCTAAAATGGCTAGTCCTAGGAACAGATCCTGGCTCAAAATTCCTTTGATTACTTAAATTTCTCTCAAATTTCAATCCCAATTTCCATATGATAGGTTTACTTGTTAATTTCAGTACAGATTTTGCTATCTTGTAATCTGAAGCCAATGCTGTGCCAAAAGTAACGGTTTCCATTAAATAACTAGCATCAAAAGCAGGAATACCTATTTCAAAAACATTACTTTCCACAATTAAGAAATCATCAGACTTTCCCGTGGAGTTAATTTTCAATTTACTTTCATCAGACCATCGAAAAACAAAACCAGAAAACCTACCAGTGTGATCATAAGGTGTTTTACCACTTTTTATGAATAAGTCAAGCCCATTTTGTATTTCAAATATGGCTCTTCCGTGCAACATTAATGGAAATTTGTCCCAAAATCCAATTTTTGGAGAAATATCTAGAGGTGGCTTTGATAGAAGATCAAAACTGTTCATAGCATAGCCGATACCAGGCTGCAATGCTGATGCCCACGAGATGACTGCTGTTTTGTTTGAAGTGACCTTAACTTTCAAGTCAGTGACAAATTTCACGTCTGTCATTGTTCTTGGTATATGAATTGAATACAAGTTTTCATCTTTTGAGTTTCGATCGTATTGACTGACAAGTGGAACATAATTATATCTTATTTCATCCAAAGAGTACTCTTGTTCAAAAACAACAAAGTCTCCAGAAAATATAACAGTGTTCTTTTTATCTTTGAAGGAACCCAATCCAATCAATGGAAGTGGATAATCTTTGATTTGGATTTTCATATGTGAGCAACCCAGTTTCCAATTCATTGGGAAAAATATGCCATACTTCATACTTTTTGGAATACCATTGGCAACTTTATGCATAAACTCTTGATAATTATCAATACCAAACGAGGGCTGATCTATATACCAATCTAAATTCAAAACATCAAAACCAAAAAGTGGATGCGAATTACCTTCTGAAACAACAGGGAACTTTTTAAAGAAAGCTTTGCGAACATCGGGATCTCTTTTTGTACGATTTCTGAAGTAGTCATTAGCGGATTGAGGTTTTCCTTTTTTTGCAGATTTGACTCTTATAATCCATGCCTTACTTATATTAGAATACATCCTACTTTTTGGGATGGAAATTGCCTCTCGGTACTCACACTTATAATTGCTATAAGCAGCATAATTGTCTAACATATCTTTATCAACAGCAGAAAAGACTGGAGGCGGTATAAATTCACTTTGTATTTTTTCAATTGGAACGGGGACAATATTTGAATGTAAAATACAAGTACTATTTCTGGACATGAATTTCGTTTCCTCCTCTGTCCTTTTCATATATTCTGTATATCCTAGCGGTATTACTGCCTTACCATCTTCATTGAATTGCAATATTGGAGAATATTTGTTTTTCAATAGCTGAAGCATTTTATTCTCATACTTTTCAAATGTTCTCATCTTTTCCATCCTAATTTTTTGCTCAACCTCACCCAATATGAAGAAACTTGTAAGCTCCTCTTCAAATGGATCATCATGATTACAATACAAAAAATGGTTTGATCTTATTCTGATCTTTGGCAATTTGATTATGCTTTCAACTATGGATGGCATCAATTTGGTAGTAGAAAACTGCTCATCGTTTGCATCTAAGTACATCAGATTCTCAAAATTATGAGATATAACTTTGTTTGACTTCAACAATGCCTTTAAATTATCAAAAGTTCTGTAGAAAATATATTCATAAGGAATTTCAATTCTAATTGCTTCGCATATAGCGTCAAATTTGACCTCATCAGCTTTAACATTATCATTGATTTTTAATTTTAAGTTATGCAATATTAATATTAACGTCCACATCCCGTCAAGGTGTGGATTCTGACCATATATCCTGAAAGCATCAAAAGATACCAATTTTTTATCACATACTTTAGGCATGTTCAAATATTCAAAGGTGTCTAACTCTAAAGCCAACTCAACATCAGAGGGCAAAATTAGGTGAAGTCTCAATAAATATAATCTAAATTTGATATTTAACGGATTAGAACTATTTTCGTTTTTTCCAGCTCCTGTTTGCTTAACGACTGTCTGATAATTGCCCTCACGTTTTCCAGACAATGAACTTAGCACTGCTTTGACAAACAATAAAGACCAAATAATTTCTACAGAATACGTGATATCCAAAAGTGGTAAGGTCGAGATCAATGTATGAGTTGAAGGTGTATATTTTGATTTGAAGTTTTGAAATTCAAAAAACTTCATGCTGGATTTGACGTGTTTATCAGAATTGAAGTCTTTGATTATTTGCGCTCCACAATGACTTAGGCAAATAAAAACAATCGGTACATCAATCGTATTATCATAGTCAATGGTGAAATTTTTCATTTCAAATTCTAAACCACGTTTATAAGAATTCATCTCAGTAAAATCAACCCCTTGATAAAACCTGATTGGGTTTTTGAAACACGCCAGTAAAGTAACTGCTTTAATATTAAAATGAAGATTTTGTATGAATTTTGGTAGTGTGTTATTATGTGGTATCTTTTTATGAGAGGTTTCAGCAGGCATTGGTAACTTTTTGTCAATGGCAATGGCATCGACTTCTCTATTTTGTTTAGCTAATTGCATTAGAGCGTCAGCGGTCAAGATGTTCAGTTTTTGTATTAAACCAATATTATTCAAACATAATTCGACCGTATCAATATTCAAATTGACGTCATGAACAGAAATTGCATCCTTTGAATTGTTAAAGAACAATGATGCTGCAGCTTCAATACTATCAATAACAAATATTTTGTTGCCTTCCATATATTCTATAATCTCAATTCTTAAGTTACGAATAGATGAAACAAGTGCTTTAGTTGGCGTGTATGCTTCTTCAGCATCAGCAAATAAAGAAGATATATTGTCAGTATGCGAAGTATCAAACAAAATGTCATCGACTAATAGCTGAACTGTGATAGATTCTGATAATTTTAGCTGAAGACAATTAGTAAGAAGCTGTGCTCTTGTTCGCATTTTGTGAGTTACTAGTAATATATTATGTATTCTTTTCAATTTTTTATCATCATCGAGAGTTGTTCTCACTGCTGATGAAGAGGACAATGATACTTTGGACAGATTTTTGCTTTGTTTTTGTAGAATATATTGTAGGCAATCATCAAGTGTTGTGATGAAACTGATGTTGGTTAATGTTATAAAACTCCGAGCAATGAAGGTATCATCACCACATAATTTTATTAAAGTCTCAGTGTCATCAATATTCTGAACAATACTAACAATACTTGCAATATCCCAAATACTTGATATGTTAGTAAATTCGATATATTGTTTGCTATTTTTGAGTGCGTTGTATCTTATATCTAAACCCGTGATTTGACACGTCAGTTTATGTAGTAATGAGTTGATGTATCTTCTACATATCACGTCATCTCTACTAATGCTATGCAACCCCAACACAAGATCTTTGACTTTCATGTTACAGGTTCTTGTTAGTATCGATATTCCATCAAAAGCAAAATAAATACCCTGGAACTGATATTTGTCAAGACACTCTCTGATATTAAACTTAGACTTTTCTTTTGTCGTGTGATCTTCTTTATTGAGTTTAGGCACCTTGTGTGGCACCATAGTATCAATAATGGCTTTCATTATTTGAAGATCCAGATTAAGGCTTCCAGTGGCACAGGTACTTGAAATATCAGTAAATTTAACATCAGAACTTTCATTAATGATGGCATTGCCAGATAGAGTCCACGTCCAGCTTTTCAACGCTCTCGTTTGCCAAAGCTTCAGTTCTGATAAACTAATGTGCAACTGTGATGACAAAACTTTGTCACATAGTTTCGAAGAAAATGAAACTGTTAAAGAGTCCAAATGAATCGTTTTGTTTTGAAAGTCTTTTAAACTCGAGTTCTTAATAGTTATGGCATGAACAATGACTGTTAAAGGTAGAACAAACCTCAAACAATTGATAAACTTTATCATTTTGTAAGTTGAAAAGTCCGAGGAAGTTGTGGCACTCTTTTCTTTATCGGATGCAACGGGATTACTGGAGTGTAAGTCAATGGCAAGATTGGATATATGAATAGTAAACAATCCTTCGTGATGTGTTGGCTTGAGCTTTGCCAAGTGGAACAAATACATAAACTTAATTCGCAAACTTATAGACCCTATAGTGATTGAAGCAATTGGGAATTTCAATTTAATAAAGAGCAATTGAAACCATGACACAAGACCCACTTTCATAGGAGTGTAAAGATTCAATGTTAACCACAGGCAACAGTACCCAATCAAGAATGCCGCTAATAGCATGTTTATTGTTTATTGCTTTGAATTGCTAAGGGCGTTTGAGAAAGGGTTTGATCTTTATTAGTTCGCAAAATTTATATAACGCAATATTCAGTCAATAACTAGGTAGATGGCTCTTTAGTATAAAATTTTTTAGTTGCAATTGATTAGAGAGAACATAGATTGTAGTCCCCAGATTTCATCAAGAATTTTAGATTTTTTTCCTCCTCACATAGAAAAAGTAGAACCAAAGACTCAGTAAAGATTAAGTAATATATAATGAAGAGAAAATAAAGAATAAGAATAAATATAAGACCTAGTACATAGAAAAGTTATTATCACACTAAGAGATTTAGGCGCAAAACAAAAAGGGGTACGTTTGAGAAAATTCATATTAATTCATTTTCTTGTTTAAAGAGAAGACATACGAAATAAAAAACCAACGAATTCAATTAGGAAGACTGCTGATGACACCACTGTCAACAAGGTTGTTATGAATGATAGTTTCTTTAACAACTGCAAATGCAGATTTGATATTTTCGGTGTCCGTAGCTTGAGTCACATAAGGAACTAAATTCAAATTGGATCTATTCAACTGCTTAAAACGCCAAAGGATGTACTTAACAGCCTTACCAACATCATTACCACCTACGTAATCAGGAAAGTAATTTTCCAAGGGTGATTTAGGAAGTTTTTCAATGAAAATATCAATTTTGTTCAAACATAATATAATAGAGGTTTTACGAAACCACATAGAGTTTGTGACAGATTCAAACAAATTTAAAGATTCTTCCAGTCGATTTTTCATTGAGGATTCTAGTAAGTTTTGATCGTATTCACTCAATGCCACACAGAACATTATTGCCGTGACATTATCAAAGCAATGAATCCACTTTTTACGTTCAGATCTTTGACCTCCAACATCATATAGGTGCACATCCAGGCCATCCAATTGAAACTTGGTATCAAATATACCGGAAGTTTGACGTCTGGTCCTCAATATGTCTGTTTCACTTGGAATATAGTCATGCTGGAAAATTCTATTCAAGTTAGAGAAGAAGTACTTGGCTGAATCGATCAAATAAAACTCCGAGCCGTGATCGTTGATCAATTCCTTGACCACATTATCTGTCACTAGCTTTTGGATAACACCTGTAGTTTTGTCATCAAGAGTTTTAGTTTCATCATCCATTTCTAAATCAAAATTTAAAATGTAATCTAAATCCGATGACGATAGCTGCACCAATTTATTCACTAACTCCTTTTTTTGTAGCTCTTTCACAATATATTGAGCAGATGAAACAATATTTTGGAAAACGAAAGGTCTGTAGTCCCTCCTTTCCCTTTCTGAAAACCCATTCTGGTGAATAATTTTGATTTGTTTTAAAATAGTCGATTTGCCACTTTCCCCTGCTCCGAGAAGAAGAACCTTCGCCTGCTGCTTTGGCAACAAAGCTTTAACAGTTTGCTTTAATATATTGTTGTTGACGTTGGTCAGCTCTTTGTCCTCTTCGACAGTAGCTAATGATTTCTTTGTAATGTCGATCGTAGGATCCGAAACCTTTTCTTCTGTGCCGGAAAGCTGAATGGACTTCCCCGCCGTAGAGGTGTTGACTGCAGCAGTATTGCCGGCTGCCATCTTACTAGTTGTTGGCGCCTTCTCTTCTTTAGAACCACAGATACCCATTTTTAAACAGCAAAATTAGTGTTCTATGCAAGGTTGCTATTCATTTAGGCAGAAAAAATATTTCACTTTATTTTCCAAGGATTCCACTCCTCGAATTATGCTCATATTGACAATAATAGTCGTATATATCCGACAATGCTATAGCACAAACTACAACCAATGATTTCATTCTAACTAAATATTAAAATTTTTCCTCTATATAATAATTATAAAACTGTAGAAAATCAATCCTTTTTCTATGTCCAGTTCCCTTCTTCTAAGTGAAGATATGACTAGTTGAGCACAATTAAACCGGCTTGCCCCCAATAAACTCACTCCATCTGTGAACTTCAGCTGGAATGACAACTTCATCGCCCTTCAAGTCAGCGATTCTCTTTGGTAGCTTCTCCTTCAAACATTGGGAGAACAAGAGAGAGGTTTGTGGTTCGTTGAACAATGGGATAGCAAAGTCAATAGCGTTTCTTCTCATAATGTAATCTTGGTCATCAAGTGATTCAGCTCTAGCCTTGGCCAAGTTGAATACACACTTGATATCATGCTTTTGGTAGACCTCTCTCAATTCTCTCTTGGAGCTTGGGAAGGCAATTACTTCAACGTCACAGGTAACGTATTTCTTCAAGTAGTCGGCAACGTCTTGGGATGCAGTGTAGTACTTATATCCAATGGACTCCAAATTCTTAGCAACACTACCCAAGTTGTCGTTGGTCAAGTCACCACCGAAAAGAACACCTTGAGGTGGTAGTGGTAAGTGGAAGTTCATGGTGGCTTGCATGGAAGTCCAGTAAGCTTCAACCAAGTCAGAACCGAAACATGCAATTTCACCTGTAGATGCCATTTCAACACCTAGGAAAGGATCGGCACCAGCCAATCTGGTAAAAGAGAATTGTGGAACCTTAGTAGCGACATATGATCTCTTTTCAGCCATCAAATCCACCGGAGTCAATGAAGCGTCACCAAGAAGAGCTCTTGCAGCGACATCAATGAAGTTAACACCAAGAACCTTAGAAACAAATGGAAAAGATCTAGAAGCTCTGATATTACATTCGATAACCTTCAAATCAGCAACTCCGGTTTCTGGGTTTTGGGCTTTAATAATTTGCATGTTGAAGGGACCAGTAATCTTCCATGCGGCAGCAACCTTGTCCGCAATTTCCTTCAATCTACCCATGATTTCTTGGTCAAGACCTTGTGGTGGCAAGACAAGAGTGGCATCACCAGAATGAATACCAGCATTTTCAACGTGTTCTGAAACAGCATGAACAATGACTTTACCATTAGAAGCAACAGCATCAATATCAATTTCTTCAGCACCTTCAATAAACTTAGTAATAACAACAGGGTGTTCAGAAGAGACATCAGCAGCGTTAGTTAACTTAGATTCTAATTCGGCTTCAGATCTAATAACAGACATAGCAGCACCAGATAAAACGTATGAAGGTCTGACTAGAACTGGGTAGCCAACTTCATTGGCAAACTTTTCAGCTTCAGCAATAGAAGTCAATTCTTTCCACTTTGGCTGATCAACGTTAATGGAATCCAAAATAGATGAGAACTTGTGTCTGTCTTCGGCCTTATCAATATCCTCAGGATTAGTACCAAGAATTCTAGCACCATTATCTTGTAGCTTAAGAGCAATGTTTTGAGGTAATTGTCCACCAACAGAGACAACAACACCTTCTGCATTTTCTAATTCGTAAATATCCAAAACTCTTTCAAAAGACAACTCTTCAAAGTATAACTTATCAACTTCATCAAAATCAGTTGAGACAGTTTCAGGGTTGTAGTTGATCATAATAGTTTTCTTACCTGCATTTCTCAAAGCTCTTGCAGTTGAGACTGCACACCAATCAAATTCAACAGATGATCCAATTCTGTAAACACCAGAACCAAGGACCATAGTACCTTGATCATTGAAGTCGACATCATGTGAAGTAGCATTATATGTAGTGTAAAGATAATTAGTGTTGGCAGGGAATTCAGCGGCTAAAGTATCAATTCTTTTAACAAATGGTGTAATACCGAAAGACTTTCTCAAAGCTCTAACTTGTAATTCGTTAACACCACCAATTGCAAGGGCAATTTGCTTATCAGAAAAACCTAATTTCTTGGACTTAGACATGATTTCGTAGGTAACTTCATCAAGGGAGTTCAATGCGTCCAATTCTTTTTGTTGGTTGACAATATTCATCAACTTGTTAAGAAACCACTTATCAATTTTGGATAATTCATGAACTTTGTCGACAGAATAACCTTCATGTAAAAGAGCTTGTCCGACAGCAAGCCATCTTCTATCAGTTGGGTTAGTGAGAACTTCATCCAAGTTTTCGAAATGATCACCTTGGAAACCAACGAAAGATGGATCAACTTGTCTAATAGCCTTTTGGAATGATTCTTCAAAATTTCTACCAATAGCCATGACTTCACCAACAGACTTCATTGCAGAACCAATATCTCTCTTGACATGCTGGAATTTTGCTAAATCCCATCTAGGAATCTTAGTAACCATGTAGTCGAGGGAAGGTTCGAAGTTGGCAGAAGTAGTCTTAGTAACAGGGTTTGGCAATTGTGGTAAGGTGTAACCAAGGGCAATCTTAGCAGCGGTGTAAGCCAATGGATAACCAGTGGCCTTAGAAGCTAAAGCAGAAGATCTGGATAATCTAGCGTTAACTTCAATAACCCTGTAGTCTAGTCCGTCTGGTTGTAAAGCATATTGAACGTTACATTCACCAACCACACCTAAATGTCTGATAATTTTGATAGCAGCAGATCTCAACATGTGATATTCTTCGTCAGATAAAGTTTGAGAAGGAGCAACAACAATTGAGTCACCAGTGTGAACGCCTAATGGATCGAAATTTTCCATGTTACAAACAGTGATACAGTTATCACATCTGTCTCTGACAACTTCATATTCAACTTCCTTCCAACCCTTGAGAGACTTTTCCACTAAAATTTGTGGAGCAAGGGACAAAGATTGGGAAGCCAAGTTCCTTAATTCTGTTTCGTCATTAGCAAAACCGGAACCAAGACCACCAAGGGCATAAGCGGATCTAACGATAATTGGGTATCCGACTTCTTTAGCGGCATCGAGTGCATCTTCAACGGTGTTGACAGCAATAGACTCGGCAATTGGAATTTTGATCTCATTCAAAGCTTGGGCGAAAAGGTCTCTATCTTCAGAAGTTTCCAAAGTCTTAATAGGAGTACCAAGGACCTTAACACCATACTTCTTTAAAATGCCCAATTTGTCCAATTGAACACCAACATTCAAACCAGTTTGGCCACCAAAGGTTAAAAGAATACCATCTGGCTTTTCCTTTTCAATGATGTAAGTGATATATTCAGGGGTCACAGGGAGGTAGTAGACTTCGTCGGCAAGAGCATGTGATGTCTGATTGGTTGCAATGTTTGGATTGATTAGAATTGATTGCTTGTTTGCTTCCTTTAAAGCCTTGATTGCCTGAGAACCGGAGTAATCAAACTCACCGGCTTGCCCAATGGATAAACCACCGGAACCAATAACAAGAACCTTGTTCACATCAACCAAATGGATACCGTTTTTATCAGTGAATGTCTTCATTATTTCACCACCTGCATAAGCTGGAGTCGCATAATTTCTCCATAGTTGCTTTCTAGCAAGTTGTTTAACGTTCAACTTAGACGTTTGTTTTAAGACTGATACCCAGTTTAATGAGATCATATCTTTTACGTGTGTTACTTGGCCTTTGTTAATAAGGAAAAAGCGAGAGAGTACTTCACCATACTCAAAATTTGACTTTTCACTGGCTTTTTATATTTTTCAAGTGACTCACAATTCCGCGGTTAACGCTCTTACCTGTTTAAGTAAGTACTACCATAATTGGTAATTTGCAAGCGCGCTTAGTCTTCAAGAGCGGAATGGTTAAGGGTGACGTTATATTCTGATCAAACGTTTTATGTTTTCTCACAATAGAAAGGTGATGTTCACCAACAGTGACAACATATCAACTAATCTTCTTTTTACTTTATATAGATTCAGCTATATGGGTTTCATGATTGAGTTTTGTAGCATAACATTACTGATCAGGTCAGATCATTGCTTCTTCTAAACACCATTGAAATATTTTTACTGTGAGCACAACACTGTTGACGACACGACTTTGAATACATTTGAATTGACGTGATTACTTGTTTTACAATTAAATTTTTTGGGTCAATCAATTCAGCTTTCTGTTGTTACTTCAATCTCTTTTCCAAGAGTATTGACGAGGTTGTCTGGCCCAGTAAATACCACCATAGCGCAAGTTGGTGTTCCAGTGGTCCACCCAAGAGCAAAGAGCGGTTGTAATAGCTAGCTCCTTGGGGATTTCTGATTCGTCAACAATCAAGTTGAACCCAACGTCCCCTGCCGGAATTACTTGTCCTATTCTCTTTCTCACTTCAGATTCCTTTTCACCAACGTTTTTAACCTTTTCAAGAAACTTGCCCTCGGTGGTCCATTGATAAGTCTCGCCGTTGGCCAAGGTGAACATTCGGTATGCATCCGTAGCATCTACCTTATGAGAGATCACATGCCACCCCAACTCAGAAACCGGAGCATCTGGTGCCCTGATCAAAAGCACGTTTGATCTGAGACCGGCTCGAACAGTGGCCACTGGCTCGTCTTCACCCTGTGGCCCCGTGCCTCTGATTGCACGGGAGTACATTTTGTATGCACCCTTCACCGCTCTGGATCTCGAAAACCAGAAGATTGATTGCGACTGTTCGGTGGGACCCATTGAACCTGATTCACTGGCATCGTAGACGTCCCAGATCTTAGATCCAGTACCAAATCTCTTCCGATAAACGTACTCGGTAGTTTTACTTTCGTCGATATCAATGTAGTGTGGAATGTATCGAGACGACCGTCTATGAAGGCCATACAAAAGGCTCTGTGCAAAGACAATTGGTCTCATCACAGGTCTCATAATAAGTTCGACTGGCATTTTTGTTTTAATCAAGCAATGGCTCTATGGTGCAATTTGAAGAACACACAAATGGTCTCAGAAGGCAACTTCTTGTGCCTTCTTTTATGCTGGTGTAGTTTGTTGATTCTACAAGATTTTTGAATAAAAATGTCCATGCTGAGCATGTACCTACAACTCATAATTCTGTCGTTGCCAAATGGCTGGTTAGTGAGAAAAGGTAAATAGAAAAAAGTTAATCTTCATCTAGTCTTATTATAGGTGAATATCGATACATTACTGTGAACAATCGCGTTCTAGATAAGAGATCGTTACAATTAAAGTAGAAACTGTCTTTCGTGGTGTATTTGACTTATTTGACATAATTTACGTTTGATATATGCCAATAAACTTTTAAGATGGAAGAAGGTAGCACGACAAACTTAATCAAGTACAATTTAGATAGCGCTGGCGAACTAGAAGGATACTATGATGCATTGGCTGAACTAGAAAGCAGAAATAGAGACATCAAAGAGTTCCAGGTGGACTCGCTTGCCGACCCCCTAGATAGGTGGCCAACGTTGTTTGAAATTTTAAATAAGAAAACATCGACACCAGTTGATCTGTGGTCATTTTATGAGTTCATGAGAGATGAACAACTCTCAATCAATTATCTTGATTTTTGGATCGACACCGTGCAGCATTTAAACCTGTGTAAGGTTTATGTGCAAGGACTACGAGAATCAATTGTTAAAAATTCTAGAAATAGAAACTCCAAAAAGTTCAACAGCATTATAGACCTGTCAGCGTCGTCGCATGACCTCACGCAACCCACCATTGCACAACCAAGGCCGATCAGTGAGCAGAGCAACATGTCAAACGAAAGCAACCGATATTCAGGGTCCTCGTCAATGCTTTTAGATTTACTAATGCGAAACAACATATTTGAAGGTCAGGATCCACATAGACTATCCACATTTCTAAGAGGTGAAAGTGCTGTCAGATCGAGTGACCCATTAATTAATGCTAAGATCGACGAATTGAAAAGAAATTCTCATGCTACCGACGATGTAACGAAAGACACTACTGAGGACCATACCTCTAACACCAGAAACTCAAGGATTTTCCCTGAAATGGTGGAGTCTTTAATTGAAGAAGAAGTGAATGACAACAACAAGTCCATTGAGAAATCTCATTTGATAACAAGAAAAAACTTGCGTCAATCGTCACAAATGCTTTACAATGTATATTTCAATCCCAGCAGTGGCAGAAAAATTGTAATACCTCAAGAGCTGATCAATGATGTCCATAGGGCTGTTGAAATCCAGAAAAGGGACGACCCAGAAGTGTTTGACGAGGTTAGAGAATACGTGTTTAAGGCCATGGAATACGACGCTTACCCAAAGTTTCTCAAAACGCATGCTCTTAGGAATGTCACTCAAGTTTCCGCATGGTATAGGTTATTGTCTTCGATGCTTTGCGCAATTGCTGGCTTCTGGGCTGCATATTATTTGATTTTTTATGATTCTAAGAAATCAACAAGAGGTGCTATAGTCGTTCCCTTCTTTTTCATGTCATACTTATTTTTTACAGCATTTTACCAAGTGGATCCTGTGTTGTGTTTCTTTGGTTTGGGAGAAGTAAGAACACGATCGTTAGGTTTGATCAAGTGGAAAGAGCCATATGCAAAGAAACTATTATTCAAGAGATCACTATTCACCCTAGGTTTGATTTTATTGACCACTGCTGCATTCAGTGTTTTGTTTGGACTTGTTCCAGGTCACCATTTGTCTCATTAGTTAACTCTTTAACTTTAGTGTTTGAAATCAAGAACATACATTTAAACATCTGAGCACTTTTCTAGGCTTTTTTCTTGTATACTACTGAGAAACAAAAAAATTGAAGAATTGATGAAGGTGTTCTTTTCCCGTCTTTATTCAGCTGTATGAGTGATAATAATTATAGCAGAACCGGAGCACCAAACTATGGAGCATATCCATACAGAAAGTCTACTGAACGCTCTGGCGGGACGAACCAAGAGTATAACGCGAATCAGCCCTACAGGGGCAACCATGCTGGCTACAGATATCAATCACAACACGGACCTAGCTATCCATATGCACAGCAACAGCACCCATATGACGACTACCAAGGCTATGATTATGGCTATAGGTCTACAAGTGGTTATAGAGGACGTGTAAGAGGCGCCCGAGGCTCTGGTGGCCACTATAATAATATGGGCAACAGAAACCCTAATGCCTATGGTTACCAGAGCGACCGCACACAGAGCCACCCGTATGCACGGCCAATCAGCAGCACAGGAGAACAGGGAAGGAAACCGTTATCTCAAGGAACAAGAACATACAAAGAAGCGTACAACCAGGCACCTTCATTTCAAACACAACAAAGTGCGTCTCATGTAGATTCCAAAGCAACGGCATCTGTTGCCACAACTGCAACTGCTTCTTCACTTCCAGCAAAACCGACGCTGCCACCACTGGATTTCAGCGAAAAGCATTGGGTCGAAAGGATACACGTTTCCGGAGAGGCCAAAAAAGCGTTATCTAACCTTTTTGACGATCTGGACAGGGTCAATAACAAACTTACTAGAGTGGGAATCAAAAGAATGGAAATAGAAGTTGAAGTAATGAAGTTTGACAGGTTTTCAAAAACCGGAGAAGAAAGATGCAAGCTTGCTGACGATCAACTAGAAGCTATGAACTTAGAACTCTGAGCTTTCCATTGGTAATGATAATTTGATGATGTATAATATTTTTGTGATAATTCTATTTGTAAAGACACACTCGATTATTGGTTTAACTATCAATTCCGGAAGGAGTTAAACCCATTTGAGTGGATATAACGAGTGCTTTTTTTTTCACCTTCAAATCACTTCTTGTTCTTTACCGATTAAATATGTTAGAACATATCCTAAATAAGGATAATTGCCTTGTTTCTACCTTGGCTTATACCTCACTCGCAATTGGTATCTTTAAACTAACCCAATGGATACTCTCCTACGGTTCCCTCGTTTTGCAGTCGTGGGTCTTGCCTCCGGTTTCTTTCAACATCTACGGAGCTAAGAAGGGTAACTGGGCCGTCGTCACCGGTGCTTCGGATGGTTTAGGTAAGGAGTACTCTTTCCAACTAGCCAAGAGGGGATTCAATATCATTTTGGTTTCAAGAACTCAGTCAAAGCTGGAGTTGGTTGCTACTGAAATCGAATCCAAGTATAAAGTTCAGACCAAGGTTGTCGCCTTTGATGCTTCCACTGATGCTGCTGAAAACTACGAACTTCTTCAGAATGCTATCAAGGATTTACCAGTCAGTATTTTGATCAACAACGTTGGCCAATCCCACTCTATCCCTGTTCCGTTCTTGGAAACAAGTGCTGAAGAAATGTCCAATATCATCACGATCAACAACATTGTGACGTTAAAGATCACTCAATTAGTCACCCCAATCATCAAGGCCACCATAGCTTCTCAGGGCAGCAAGACCAGAGGGTTGATCTTGACCATGGGTTCATTTGCTGGTTTGGTTCCAACACCATACTTAGCAGTGTATTCCGGCTCCAAGGCATTCTTGCAAAACTGGTCAGCTGCATTGACAGGTGAATTGGCGTCTGAGGGAATTGACGTTGAGTTAGTTATTTCCTATCTTGTTGCATCTGCAATGTCTAAGATTAAGAGAACTTCTCTCACAATCCCTAGCCCTAAGCAGTTTGTCGCATCCACTTTGAAGAACGTTGGAAGAAGAGTCGGTGCCCAAGAGAGATATGGTACCATCACCCCATATCCTTCTCACGCCTTAATCCATTGGTGGATCAACTCATCCATTGGCGTTTATTCCAAGGTAGTAAACTCCATTAACTTGAGTATGCACAAGGATATCCGCAGAAGAGCGCTAAGAAAGGCCGAAAGACTGGCTAGCAAACAGGAGAAGCAGTTGTGAATACGGACACTCGTATTTGCTTCACGTCACCTTTATATCGTTAAACCTTTGTAACTTTCATGAGCAATTCTTATTATTCTTATTTTAGGAAATATCACATTTTTGCTTTGTTTATATAATGAACGAAAAAAAATAGAGAGAAAAAGAAGTGGTGATTAGTGAGTTGCTTTAAGATACGAGAGACTTGGTATGGCAGCGACACAAGATGCGTCCAGGATGGACATGACAGACTTCGATAACATGGAAAAGATTGGAGAAGGTACATACGGTGTGGTGTATCGTGCGAGGGACACGAAACATGATAATCGTGTTGTTGCATTGAAGAAGATTAGATTAGAGTCAGAGGACGAAGGGATACCATCGACGACGATCAGAGAAATCTCACTATTGAAGGAGCTTCGTGATGACAATATTGTGGCATTGTACGACATTGTGCATTCGTCGTCGAACAAGATTTATCTCGTGTTTGAGTTTTTAGATATGGATTTGAAAAAGTACATGGAGTCTATACCAGAGGGCCAGGGAATGGAGCCACCGATTGTCAAGAAGTTTTTGTTTCAGTTGATCAAGGGGATCTACCACTGTCATTCACACAGGGTTCTACATAGAGACTTGAAACCGCAGAACTTGTTGATCAACAAGGACGGTAAGTTGAAAGTGGCAGATTTTGGTCTTGCAAGAGCGTTTGGTGTGCCATTGAGATCGTACACACACGAGGTGGTCACCTTATGGTACAGAGCACCTGAGATTTTGCTAGGTGGAAAGCAGTACTCGACAGGTGTCGATATGTGGTCGGTGGGATGTATATTTGCAGAAATGGCAGAACGCAAGCCATTGTTCAGCGGTGACTCTGAAATTGATCAGATTTTCAAGATTTTCAAGACTCTTGGTACACCAAACAAGGACACATGGCCTGAGGTGCAGGCGCTTAGCGAATACAAAACTACCTTTCCACAATGGAAAAGACAAGATCTTTCTTCTGTGGTCACAAAGTTAGATTCTGCAGGTTGCGATCTGCTCTCGCAGCTGCTGACCTATGATCCTGCAATGAGAATGAGTGCAAAGAGGGCATTAACCCATCCTTATTTCGACGACGATGGTACTAAAACCAAACGTCATCCATCGCATCTTGAATCCAATTCAATGATGGTTGACACTTCTGTTTCGATGCATTATTGAAAAAGAAAAAATAGTTATAAATAATATCATTATACCAAAAACAAGATACATATAAAAGAGTAGATATATACAAACATATGTATATACAATACATATTGGAATATGAGTATGAAAAATAGTTAATGCGCCACAAACCACCAGCCACAAACGCGCCACGTACTTTGTCATGCGCCACAAACATCTCGCCATCTCACGTGACTCGAGGTGATATATGTCACTATTTCCGCTAATTTCCCATATAAATACGAGAGATGTCCCCCTCTATTGCAAAGCTGCTATCAGGCTGCCATCCCTAGTCAACTGAGTAACGTAACAATGTTCGCAAAGTCCCTTTTCAGAACCGCTGCTTTCAAAGCACCAGTGAGATTCCTCTCATTCGATGCCGCTGCACAACCAAGAATCAGAATTGGATCCCAAGCTCCAAACTTTAAGGCGCCAACCACCACTGGTGAAATTGATTTCCATGAATGGCTTGGCAACTCATGGGCTGTTTTGTTCTCTCACCCAGCGGACTTCACCCCAGTCTGTACCACTGAATTGGGTGCTTTTGCACAATTGAAGCCAGAGTTTGATGCGAGAAACGTCAAGTTGATCGGTCTTTCTGCTGAATCAGTCCAATCCCATAACCAATGGGTCTCAGACATCGAAGAAGTTGTCCTGGGTGGTAAGAAGTTCAATTTCCCAATCATCGGTGATGAAACCAAGGAGGTCGCGTACAAGTACGACATGGTTGACGAAGCCAACTTCAAGAACTTGCAAGCTGGTGAACCAGTCTTTACTATTAGATCTGTCTTTGTCATTGACCCAAAGAAGACCGTCAGATTGATTCTGACCTACCCTGCTTCTACTGGTAGAAACACATCAGAGGTTTTGAGAGTTGTTGACGCTTTACAAAAGGCTGACTCTAAAGGTGTTGCCACTGGTGTCAACTGGGTTGAAGGTGACGACGTTATCATCCCTCCTTCTGTTTCTAACGAAGCTGCCAAGGAAAAGTTTGGTGAATTCAACCAAGTCAAGCCATACTTGAGATTCACTAAGGCTTGAGGAAATGGATATTTCTATAGTTTTTATGTAGTTAACGCACGTTTATTATTCCGACAATACACCACCACCAAACTCTGCATGTAGTGTGACAATGGACTTGTTGCTTATAATTGATGCTTTCTGATAACCTTTTAATCTATTGATAGTTTGAACTAAAAATTTTTTTCCCAAAGTTGAACTTGCGTTGATGTCTTCTTTAACAGAAAGTGTCTTGTAAAAAGGTTAGGATGGCCTCCAAATCCATTGATTTATTGGAAGAAATGTCACCAATGAAAGCTAAAAGGACCTCTACAACGCGATCCAACAAGTCCGGCACCAATAACTTGCCTGGAGGTGCCAAAAGACGCCAAAGTAATGAATCTCCAGCATTACCAAAAGATTCTAAGAAAAAGAAGTCTGAACCAATACAAACTACAATAAACCCACCAGCAGGTCATAGACCAGTCACTTCATGTACACATTGTCGTCAGCACAAAATTAAGTGTAATGCAAGCGAGCGATTTCCGCAGCCATGCTCAAGGTGTGAAAGAATGTCTTTGAAATGTGAGATAGATCCTCAATTTAGACCAAAGAAAGGCTCACAGATTCAAAGTCTAAAGAATGATGTTGATGAGTTGCGATCTAAAATTGAATACCTCACCAGGAATGAAAAGCTAATGGCCCAGGCATTACAAAATCGGGTACCCAGATACAATGAAAATATGTCAAACTCAACACAACCTATAATTCTAAACGGTATAAATGGCCAGGCCACAACAGAACTTTTATCGAACTCAAACAATATGAGTCCTTCACTGATCGCCAAAACACATTTAAAAAAGGAACCAACATTATTGAGTTTAGACGGCAGATCAAACTCAACACCCCTTATCAACGATTCTGCTTTGAACAAATCAAATCTAAATGTTGCATTGAAAGCTGCTGTTAGAAAGAGTACAGAATCACCTTCTAGTTTTAGCACGTTGAATAGAGAACACACTGAAAGTCCAAATTCTAACACTCAACTACTACCAAACGTACCTATTTCAGAATTTTGTTTAGGTGATGTTAAAATCGATATATCCAAAGCAGAAGAATTGCACAAGAGATTTATTGATCACTATTTACCATTTTTACCAATAATGGTTTCCAATTCGTGCTTAGAATTGTACCAACAAAGTCAGCTACTGTTTTGGACGATAATGCTAACTGCATGTTTGTCAGATCCTGATCCTACGCTTTATAATTCATTGAGCTCATTGATAAAACAGTTGGCAATCGAGACGTGCTGGATCAGAACTCCAAGATCAACTCACATCGTTCAAAGTTTACTAATATTGGCAACTTGGCCATTGCCAAACCAGAAAGTGCTCGATGACTCTTCATATAGGTTTATCGGCTTGGCTAAGAATTTGGCTTTTCAGTTGGGTTTACATAGAGGAAGATTTATGTCAGAATTTACGAGAACTCAGGTTACCCTTACGGATGCTGAAACATGGAGAAGCAGAACATGGCTTGCAGTTTTTTTCTGTGAGCAATTCTGGTGTTCAAATCTTGGGCTGCCCCCTTGTTTGTCTACAGATTATATTTTGGAAAATGCTAGGACAGACTCTTCAATACCAAAAAATTTTAGGTGTTTAATTTCTTTGTCCATATTCCAAGCTAAGTTAATTAACATTATGGGTTTGAATGTTACTTCCCCTGATGGATTAATGGATCCAATGAATAGGGCTGGTACATTGAATATACTAGAACGAGAGTTGGACAGATTAACAAGCAAATTACAGATTGATGATCTAGTGGTTGAGATTTATTATCTTTATGTCAAGTTGATGCTTTGTTTGTTTGCTTTTATGCCTCAAACCCCAAGTGAAGATCAAACCAAATATGTGCAAATTGCATACAACTCGGCGACTAGAATTGTAACCATTATATCAAAGTTATTAGAGCATAGACAATTGACTGAGTATCCAATTTATGTTCGTCATAGTGTGACAACAGCCGCTTTTATCTTATTCCGATTACATTTGACACCATATCTTTTGCCAAGATATATTGACTCTGCAAGACAATCAATTGTGACAGTTCATCGCCTCTTTCGTAACATGCTAGCTGCTTGGAAAGATGTGGAAAATGATATTAGTAGAACTGCAACTGTCTTGGAAAAATTGAACTTTGTGATAGTTTCCCATCCAGATCTTTACGTTGGCGATGATAATCAAGGAATTATTGTAAGAATGAGATCCCACTTAACTGGATCCTTATTTTATGATTTAGTTTGGAATATTCACGAGGCCAGAAGAAGAACAACTATCGAGCAACAAAATAAAGAACGTGGAATTGAGACTATTCCACCTAAGTTGAAGCGGAAACCATTACCTTTACCATTCTATAATCAAATTACAAAGGATGATTTTACTGCAATAACTTCAACAACACCTAACGGTACTACTGTAACTACGTTGGTTCCAACTGATCAAGCAATTTCAAATGCGAAAATGAAGCAAAAGGAAGTTAAGGAAATTAACGGCATTCCTTTAGCTATGCTTGAAGCAACTGGGGCAGTCAAAATGAAACCAACAGATGTTCAAAATAACAGCCAAAACCAAATTCAACATCATGTGCAAGCTTATCCAATGTCTATGAACTCTTCTGCATCTTTAGTTTCGAAAAAAATTACGAACAGCTCATCAACACATATTACCACCTCTTTATTTGCCCAAAAGAGTAGTTCTAATTTGAAAAATACTTTAGATGACTCAACTAATATGAAAACTGAAATGACACCTTCAGTCTCAATGTCAGGATTCGATAATTTATTTGATTCACCTAATTTCAATGTTCACGAATTCAATAGCAACAGGCTTCCAGATACAAACACATCACCGCCCAAGGTTAGTCAAGTCACTAATAAGCAAATATCGTCAGATGATAGCTCTCCAAATGGTAATGATACACTAAATGACTTAGTTTTAGACACAATTTTTCAACAACAACAACAGCAAGAACAACAGCAACCCCACGATGACCTACTAGGCTGGTTTGATATGAATATGGATCCTGAATTTTAAATACGATTCTATAAACTGTATATTAGTAACTATGATTCCATAGCCCATCATTTTACACTTTGATACCGTAATTTAGGTAAAAATATATGATTCAATCTAGTACAAAATTGTGACAAAATGCGACAAAAGTGAAATAAAAAACAATTTATATAGGGGTTATCAAATACAAGGTAAAACTAGGAGAACGGATGAAAACGAAAAGAAAGAAATGGTATGATAAGAAAGTGATTTAATCATCATCATCATCTGCTTTGTCTAATTCTGGATCCATGATACCACCCTGACCAATTGCGAATGTGGTGTCACCTTCAGGGAGACAAGGAGAATCGTAAATTTTACAAATTCTATTGGCACCTTTGGCCTTTTTGAAATAGAGTCTTGTTGTGGAAGCATGGGCAACAATATTACCACCGATAGGTTTTTTGGGATCTGGATTGAAAATAGCTCCACCATCGACCTGTGCGACAACTTGATTTGTGATTAAAACTGCGATACCAAACTCGTCAGCTAGTCTTTGAAGCATTCGAAGAAACTTTGCGACGTGTAATTGTCTGGCACTTAATTCTCCTCTACCACTGAAGTCGGTACGATAGAGAGCCATAATAGAGTCAACAATCAACAAAGAGAATCTTGATTGAGACATCATCTGAGCAGCTTGATTTAAAAGCTGTAATTGATGGTCTGCATTATAAGCTCTGGCATAAGCAATATTTTCCATTGCTTCTTTTTCGTCTAATCCAAATCTTCTGGCTATTGGAACAATACGGACAGGCCTGAAAGTTGACTCCGTATCGATGTAAAGCACCTTACCTTCACCACCACCCATATCAACAGGTAGCTGTGCTGTAACCGCTAGCGTGTGGCACAACTGTGATTTACCCGTTCTAAATTCACCAAAAACTTCGGTGATAGCACCTGTCTCAATACCACCTTGTAAAAGCGTGTCTAATGCTTGCGATCCTGTTGTGATTGTGATTAGCTCAGAACGACGCTGATGAAATTCCGACGCTGTAGTAAATCCCAATGGAACCAATTTTGACGCCTCTGCAATTAACTTATCTGCCTTCTGCTCACTGATACCCTTCACAGTTGTCAAAATCTTCTTTGGCGTGTAGGCCACACTCTCAACTGTGCATAAACCAGCAAGGGAGAGTCTGTCAAGATCCTTTTGTGTGATACCGTTACCAATAAGTTCTGTGAGCGGCATAGGCCCAAGAAGACCCTCTTCTTCATCCTCAATAGCTGGTGTCACTTGTAGTGAGTCGTCTTCCAGTTGAATCACTTCTTGTCCTTCTGTTTGTGTCATTTTGGGCGTGCTTAGTAGGAGCTGAAGTTGATCTAAAGAGTTTCTTTACGCGTCACCCTTGATTTTTATTTAGTAAATAAAGCTCAGCAGTTTTCAATATATACAGGTCTAAATATCATCATGGCTTCTTATCATCCTCACTAAAGTAGATGTCAGCGTTGGCATCTTCATCAGCAACTTTCTCTTTTGTTTCTGCCGCTTTAATCTTGTTCAGGTCTTGATCCCAAACCTTCTTGACGCCAACATCGTCCAAATGTGCCCACCACTCGAGTTCTGCTGGGTCCAAGTCTGGTTCTACCCATACAAAGCCCTCACCAGAAGAGTACCAATATTGTCTCAACATGATTTCTTGTTCTGGTTCGTTCACTTCAAACCCCATCTTTTGAATTCTGCTCACCACCTCTCTGGTAGCAAAACCGTCGAGCCCATGGATTTCAGCGTCAGCTTCTAGGATCTTGGAGCACATCTTCATCTGTTCCACCTTCATAAACCAATCCTGTGGCATCGTATAGTGCTGGAACATTAAGTTACCATTTTCCATTCCCCTTGAAGAGAACGATAGAGAAGCAAGAAACCCACAGTTGATAAAATAAGTCAATATACAGGCATAGATACCATAGACACCATAGGTAGTACCACCAGCCCCTGCGTCAATGAGTTCAGGGAAAAAGGTAACAATGACACCATGAAGACCAAGTATCAGTCCAGCTAGTGACCCTCCAAAATACCCAAGAACACGTTTGACAATATCTTTTCGGTGGTTTAAAAACCTTGCATTCCCATTCGTCAGTTCCACATAATCCAGCGCCGCTTGAAAGTCACCGTCCCAGATAAGCTTTCTGAATGGAACCATGGCTACGCTAGACTCAATGTATGCTCTCGAGTCTCTTGAATAATACGACTTGATTATAGTTTCTAAAGTGGAGTAGGAAGGTTGCTTTGAAAATAGCCTCTGAAGCAATTCCTCGTCAAAATGTGTATCTTTCTTTCGCAATACCTGCTTCAACAACTCATTAGATTTTATAATGTATGGATTCGTTGCTGGTGATAACTTATCAAAACCATATATTAGTGTCTGAAAATCGTAAATGGAATCAAAGATGCTGTTCACCTTTTCAATATTTCGTGACCGATCGCTAGGCAAAAGTTGTATTTGACTGTTCACAGAGCTTTCTAGTTGTTTTAATCGATTTTCAATCAGCACATTCGACGATTTAGGATTCGTGGAAGTATGCGTTGATTGGTATCTGAAACAAAAACTGCTCAAAGTTTTTCCACTAAATCTACCAGAAATGTTCAAAGTACACAACCTCACTGTTCGTATAGAGCCAAGCATTTTAGCTCAAAATTGGCAACTCCACTCAATTAGAGCTGAAAGGTGTTCCGAGTTAGTATGTAATTTTTTCACTTTTCAAGGCAGTGAAAAAAATATTTAGAAAAAATTTTTTTTTTTCAATTCACTTCCTTTTCTAGTATATTTATAGGAGTTTTAGTGAAACATACACATCATGGCAGCCCCAACAGCACTAAGAGTCGAAGCTCAAGAGGAGGTTATCATCAAAAATGATCAAAGCACAATGAAAACCGAAGAGGAAGATGTCATGATTGATATTCAACCAGTTGAAGAACAAGCTTTGGCATCAGACGAAACAAAATTAGAATCACATAAACCACAGGCAGGACTTGTTCTTGACGAAGCTGGTAAACCAAAGTTTCAATCACAGGCTGACAGTGGTAAGAAGGTCAAATTAGAATCTCGTAAGGTGCCGATTCCAACGAACAGAATGACTCCATTAAAAAATGCTTGGCCAAAGGTATACCCACCGCTAGTCGAACACTTGAAGCTTCAAGTCCGTATGAATATTAGAACCAAGTCAGTGGAACTTAGATCATGTAAAAAAACCACAGATTCATCTGCATTACAAAAGGGTGCTGATTTCATCAAAGCATTTGCACTTGGATTTGATCTTGATGATTCCATTGCGCTTCTTCGATTAGACGATCTTTATATTGAATCATTTGAAATTAAAGATGTCAAAACATTAAAGGGAGACCATTTGTCTCGTGCAATTGGACGTATCGCTGGTAAAGATGGTAGAATGAGATTTGCAATCGAGAACGCCACAAGAACTAGAATTGTTCTTGCTGACTCCAAAATTCATATTCTTGGTGGGTTTACTCATATTAGAATGGCAAGAGAAGCCGTTATGTCTTTGATTTTAGGTTCTCCACCTGGTAAGGTCTTTGGTAACCTCAGAATCATGGCTTCTAGATTAAAGGAGAGATATTAAAAGAATCTATAAATATGTTACCCTTTGGCTTTTCTATTACCCTATCTTTTCCCTTTTACATTATTCAGCCTGTCTTCAGGCGTTCGCTTTTTATCCTTTTGAGTTAATAATATATTATCCTTTCATACATAGATGTTTTATAATATACTTTCAACTAAATCTCTCAGTAAATTCATCTTGTATGCGTATGAGACATTTTCAAAAACTTTGAGTCTCTTTTGGACATCTTTCAATTTTATATTTGGAATCCACTTTCCTGAGCACTGACAATATGGGCTCAACTCCTCACTTCTCATACGAGAGCATTTTTCACATTTCAAATCCTGTGAAAGGAATTGTGCTATTAATTTATTAACCTCATAAATTAACAGCTCTTCCATGACTAGCTTATTGTATGGTCTTTCACAGTTCATACATTTCCACAGATATTCATCATCGTCTTTGCAAAAATCCAGATCTCTGATTTGATAACATGAATCACATATAAATTCAGGAACAACTAATGACGTTGATGGATTTTTAAAAATACCATCTTCATGAAATTCTTGAACACCAAACAAAGTCAATACATCTCTTCTTAATAGTCTTACTGATATGTTTCTTTTCTTTGATAAACTTAAAACTTGACATATATATTTAACAAGCTCTAAAGTTGCATCTGTAAGTTTTAAGTGCGATCCTGGTAGTAACGGAAACTGGTATTCTCTAGCCAGTTCAGTATCGTTTAACATTTCCTTTTGTTTTTTAATCAACGCATTAACTCTTTTCAAAAATGGCTTTCTAATTGCAAAACAAATTCCTTCTTTATCAAGCTCTTCTTCAATATCGTCATCAGTATTCTTGTTATTTCTAATGATTTGTGTAACTTGCGTAATACGTTTTTGAGAGTACGTTTGATTTTCTTTTTTGAGTACCCCTTCTTTCTTTAGCTCATAAATTATCATCATGATCCAATCTTCAAATTCTTCCTGCAAGATTTCAGGTAAAAAGCTTTTTATCTGCCAATGAGAAACATGTTCCATCTGCTGTTCATCGTCAGCATCATTGATCTCCCAACAAAAGGATCCTGCAAAATTATATTTGTCCATCCAAAGTAATGTATCCCAATATCTTACTATGTTCAGCTCCAATAAGTTGAATAATGGTTTAGTTCTAGTGGATGAAATTAAGTATTGCCCATAAGCATATGAATTTTCAACTAATGTCTTACTTGTCTTAATAATAATTCTATTTCTGTCTGCAAAAACAATAGATGAACCTAATCTTTTGAACTCACTTAATAGTTGAACCATAGACTTTTTGGTCAAGTTATGAACATGATAATGTAGTGATGAATCATATAGATAGGATGAGCTATTTGCACACCATTTAACAAAAGAGCTGATTAATTCATCTGCTTCACGATTATCCTTAATGGCATCATCCCACCATCCTTTGATCAAACCTCTCAAAATACCAAGAGAAGGTCCTGAAAAAGAGTCTTCGGCAAACGATGCACTTGAAGAGTCACCATTCTCAGAAATAAACACACCTTCGGATTCATTAATAATAGCAGAAGACAAAATTGTATTGACGGTTAAGTTCTTTACTTCAATCTCCAGACATACTGTTTCATAAATCTCAGATTTATTTAGGGCAGGAAATTGGAGTGATTCTTCAGTAGATAACAACAACTTATCTTTTTCAATGCCTCCATGATCAGGACTTGCACTTGGTGACCACCATAAAATAATGTTATTCTGTGTAAGACGTCTTGCGTATTCAATATCTACCAGATAGCCCATATTGTCAACATTCAAGTTACAAAGAGGAACATTGGTGTATTGTGACAGTCTTATTAGCTTTTTCAGCCAGGAAGAAAGCGCCAGATAATGCGCTGCAATACGTCTCCCAACCATTTGATGCCATTGAAGCGCTTGCGTTTGGACCTCGCTAACAGAAATGTGCAAGGCAGGAAATTCATTAACACTTTTCAGCAATTCAGTCAACCTAGAAGCAATATTTGATTGAATAACAAAAAGCATCTTAGATGCAACATTTGAGGTGATGTTTGTGACACGATTGTTTAACTTTTTGTACAACTTTGAAATATCGGTAAAGTATTGGATGTCAAAATCTATGTTCTCTTTATAATCAATGATATTGTAAAAGGAATCAATTTCATCTTTTTTAGCTTTGAAGGTCTCTTTGTATAAACTATTCATGTTAAAGGAAAATTCCTGAGCTGAGGAGCTTGGTTTGAATACAAACATATATGCTGAATTGTTTGAAGTATTGAACAGTGTATAAACCTCGTAGCCATTGCATACAACATGTAGGAGGTATAAAATACCCATTGTAAATCTTTCTAAATAAGCATCACTTGGAACAGGTTTTAAATTTTTCATATCAAATCCCTTTTCCATTGATCTGGATAAAAAGCTGACTTTCTTATCATCATACTTCAAGGATGTACCCAATTCAATAATTGCTCTTTCGGAAGTTTCTATATTAGACTCATAAATACCATTGACATTGCTACTCGTTAGAATACCTCCAACTTTATTTATTTCATTATTAAAAGTAGTTTCAGGGAGTGTTAGTTTGTAGACTGAATTTTCAGCAGTATTACCGATGGGTAACAAACCATTTGACTTCACTATTTCACATTGCTCAATGGAGTCTAAAGGAAATTCCTTACCGGACTTGAGTGCAATAAATATTTTTTTTGGTACATGTAATGTTAATGTCTGGATTTTACCATCAATTAACGCCAGAACTTTCAAATCACCAGGATGTGAACGATCAATTTTATATTCAATTACTTGCCAAATGCTATTCAGATAACTGCTAGCTTGATTCTTTATTAAATTATTCATTGCAATCGAGCCAGTATTAGACATATTTGATCTTCCAAATATTTTTTCACGTCGTTCCCTTTCAACTGCTTGTTGCTTCCATTTTATTTTTTGATATTTCAAGAATTCTGCATAATTAGTTAGTGGATCAGGCATTGTACCCCGTAAAATCTGTTGTTCTTCTTCAATTAACAAGTCTGTTTCATTTGCTCTTCTCTTTTTACCAGTAGTTTTTACTCTACCAACTTTTACTGAAGACACAACACCAGTGAGTCCTAAATCTTCAATATCTGATTTATTATCACTCATTATAGGTTTCGTTCCTTTTGGTGCAGTTTTGAAAAAATTAGTTAGTGAAGTTTGTTTCATTTTATCATCACCAATGTCTACCTTTCTTTGTAGCCAATCTGGATGTGTCACCCTAGGAACAGGATTCCTCACGCCTTGCAAGGCTGCAGGAATTGTAATAATTTTTTGAACAACGCTTGCCAATCTTTCCCGATAATAGTCCCAATCGATAATTGTCCTAGGGTCAAAATCTTCCAAGGAAGGGTCACGTAACCATCTCCTTAGAAACTTCCTCTTAATATCAATGGCAGAAGAAAAAATGGTAGTTGGAATGGCACGTTCTGTAATTGGAGCACCGATTGGCTTTTGAGCAATAACATATTTACAAGCTAGACCTGCATCTTTAACCATTTCAGCACCCAAAAATTCACCTAAACGTTTAGCGGTAGTAATAGAAGTGGACTTTTGTTCACCATACTCAGAAAGTTTCTTGGACATTGATCTATTTTCACAAATTAACTCAATTAAATCTTCATCTTCCAACATTTTACCTTTAGTATCCAGGACATCCAACCATCTATTCGCAACATTAGCAACAGATTGGTAGCAGGTTTCAAGAGTATCTCCTTCAAGAAATAGCTTGAAAATGTCTGACTGAAAATTTTTAATTAGCTGCAATTCACCTCTTCTCTTTAATTCAAAACCTTTTAATTCAGCAAGAGAACCATCAAAGTTAAAAACAGCATATCTTTTCTTTAAACCCTTACCTTCTTCTTTTGAAGTTGGAAGAACCATAGCTTTATAGGGACCATCCACTTCAAAAAAGATTGAGTTATCATCTTTTATCTCATAACTTAGTCTTTCAGGGTCAATAAGAGTTTGATACTGTTTGTTTGTGAATTTTTGATGAACAAGATAATTAACCATTGAACATGGATAAGATCCATTGAAAGTCTTACCGTTTGACAATTTAAAATCGTAATATTCAGGAAAACTTGAAGGCAAAATACACCAGATACCATCAGTATCAATCTCTAGGCATCTTCCCAATCTTTGGACTAATGTTCGTGCCATTTGAATAATTGTTGACCCTGTCAAACAAGTGATACCAGCCATCTCCATGGAATACCATCGAGAACCCTTACGCATCACATAACCATAAAAGGAGTTTAAGATAACCTTGTGAGCAAGTTGAAGGGAATCATATAAAACAACCATTTTCTTTGCCTCTTCCACAGCATGTTTATCTTTAGGATCGATTCCTTTAACTTTACCTTTCCAAACTTTAGCAAGACCTTTAAAGTCATAACGTCTATCACGGAAATTACGAACAGTGTCAACATAAAATGGGTTTTCACGTTGACAAACAATAGCTTCTCTTTCAACCGTTTCCGTAGTTTTGATTCTATGGTAGACTTTTCTAGAATAATCAGAAACTTTTTTCTTAATTTGAGTTACCTGCTCACTGAAAGTGAGTTCATCAAAACTTCTTTTTGGACCGCCAGGAAATTTTGCTGGAAAGGTTTCATTGTTCATTGCATTTTTTATCATATTGTACTCATTCATTTCAGCTGGATAAAATTCACCTCTCCATGCCCAAGTAAGTCGTCGATCACATTTTTTACCAGGTCTATTAAAATCACAAGCAGCACAATTTTCTTCCGTCTTCATCGAGTCTGGTTGTAAACGATTAGTTGTCATGATATTTGGATACATAGAAGCAACATCAACGTGATAAATAAGAGGATTTTCAACTCTTTTAGGATTTTCCTTCAATGCTAATAATTTTGATTTTATGTCGTTGTAAACCTCCTCATAGTTTGTTATATCTTCCAGCTTTTTATTACCTTCAACAGTAATGGCAAATTTCAAAGCAGAATCCAAATTTGCAAGAACTTCATCAATTGCTGTTGGATCAATAGAAAAATGTGTCTCAATATCCGCTCTAAAGACACCAGCTTCGAGTGACTCAACATGTCCACCAACATAAGTTTCAGATTCTAAAAGATGTCCCTTATAAAATCTCTCAGGTGGATCTGTGTGCTTATTTGGTAAAAGAATATCACCTTTATATGCCTGAACCATTAATAACATTTCACAAAGTGTACCTGTACCCTTTCTCAAAACTTCATCTGGATTAAGAGGAATAATGGTACCAAGAGAAAAGATGAAAGGATGGACATATTTGTAATACAAGTAGTAAGTTGCAACTGCATCAGAAACCGAATATTCAGCTAGTAATTGAGGATGTTCGTAAGCATATGGCGTCATCAATTCAGGATCTAATTCAGTTGGGTTATAACCCAATTTAGCAGTCGTAACAGCTTTTAAACCTTGTGAACCTTGTGGTAGATATGAATCACGTTTAACCCATCTATAACAATCCATATGAACACAGTAGCTTGATTTGTACTCATCTTCTGAATCTTTTGCGAATCCAATTTCTGTAAACATATCTAAACCATGATAAGATGCCCTTGCTTCAACAAATGGCCAATCAAAAAAATCACCATTGAAAGTTGCAATAACGGTTGGTTTCACTTCACGAATATGTTCAAAAAACCTTTCTAGCAATGCTTTTTCATCAACTTCATTGAATATTGTGAACTCACCAGGGTATTCAGGTTTGGGCGTGTATTCAAAATCATCAATATCTTCAGAAATAATTGCTCTATTTGTTATCAAGTAGCCATCACCATCAATCATGTACGAGATCATCATCACTTGATCCACAGCTGAATCTGGAAATTTCAAAGGTGCCTTTGTTGTTTCAATATCAAATGCAAGTACAACAGGATCAGCAAATGCAATTTTCTCAGTGTCTTCAACAAACTTAGGCCCAGCAGATGATTGGGTAACTGTGTACCATTTACCAATTCGAACATCCTCATCTATAGCAACACGAACATGGTATGGGACATCATATTCACGAATATCAAGCATGAGCTCAGATGCATCATTGTACTTAAAATTATTTTGATCGTCGGCATCAACATCCATAAGTAGATCGTCATGTTCATTGTTCTCCTTCATTATTGAATTATAGTTAAGATTAACTGGCCTGTAAATGTCGTTGGATGCTTCATTTTCTTTATTGGACGTAACATATGGCTGCAAAGTTCTCTTTCCATCTAATAAATCGCTGACGTTGTTGTAAACTAGCTTTAAAAGTGATCTATTCTTACCAGACAAATGATTGTCAAGATCCAAGTCTTCTTTTTGTACTCTGAGTATTGATTTCAATGATTTATCGAGTGTCCTTCGAAGCCATTCCTCCAACTCAGGTTCTTTACCAGGGGGGCACATAATGAGAAAGTATGGGTCAAACGGGTATGAGACTTTAAACGATCCTCCATCTTCATCTAAGAAATAGTAATCAACTCCAGATAACAACGTATGTGATTCCTCATCTTGTATCATGGTAGGGTGCATATTGATTAGCCAGCCACATCGTTTAGTACCAGATTCAAATTTGTCAAACCCAAACACTGAATCTATTCTATCCACTTCTCTCAAGTGTTTCAGCTTTTGAGCTTGTAGTTCTTGAGCTTTTGAAACTCCATTGCTATTATACTTGTTTGAGGAGAAGTTATTATAATTTTTTTGGTCAGGCAGATCCACATGGCGATTCTTCACGTATCTAGCTGACCGTGAGCCTTTGAATCCTCCACCAAACGCCATCTAACTCTATATAATCAGTACTTTTGGCGTTCCAGTACAATACCTCACCTACTTTTTTTTTTCACCGTCTTACCATTTGTCCTCATTAGCTTTTCGCGTGCCTTACGTAAGCTAATCTTTTGAGTCTCCAATCTATATCAACAATCATTCACAATGTACAATCCATATGCTAACCAGGGCGGCCATTTTGGCGGTAACCCATATGGGGATAGTCAAAGCAGTCATACCAATGCACCTAGTGCCTTTTCTGGCTACACACAACCGCAGACAAGCCACACTGGCCAAACACCAAACATCGGACTCAACCAAATGTTTGGCGACCCAGCAGCACAGATGGGGTTGCAATTCGGCCAGTCCGCGTTTAACGCATCACAAGCGTACATGAAGCAGAACATCGAACAGTTTGTGGGCAGTGATGCAGATATCAAATACTACTTTAAAGTATCGAACTCGTACGTGTTGCGCAAGATCAGCCTAATCTTGTTCCCTTTCAGAAATAAGACTTGGTTGAGACAGGTACAGCCTAGCAACAGTGGTGCAGCTGACAGCGACCAGTTTGCCACTCCGTTTGACGACGTCAACGCCCCTGACTTATACATTCCAACCATGGCGCTCCTCACCTACATCGTCACTTGGGCCCTCACCGAGGGGATCAAGGGTGATTTCCATCCTGAGATGTTAGGATACGCCACAACACGTACGCTGGCCTTCTACCTGCTTGACGTCGTTTTTGCCAAGGTAGCATTTTATGCTCTAGGCACTACCAGCAAAGCAGCCAAAGTTTGGGATGTTGCAGCATACAGTGGCTACAAGTTCGTCCCTATTCTAGTTCTCATCCTTCTCCATAATGTTACTTCCTCCATTATTGTCAAGTACCTCTTCCTTTTTGCCCTTGTGTTCTCCCTTGGCTTCTTTCTAATGAGAAGTTTGCGTTATGTCGTGCTTCCAAGCGGACTAAACGACCAATTGAGCACCGCTAGCAAACGTATGCGTACTCAATTCCTTTTCATTTACGCCTTTGTTATTCAAGGTGTCTTCATTTGGTTACTGACTTAGTATATCATGTTATAATAGTATATATAAAATGAGCTTAAACATAAAAAAGAGCTTTGAGATGAGCTTTGCAAAGGGTTACCCGGCGCCAATAAAATTTTTTTCATAATTTTTCAACTTTTTTTTTTGCCCTTTCACACGCGGTGAGGAAAAGAAGGCGGAAAATTTTCTTTACTTTGTTAGTTATACTTTTGTTCCCAAGTTCAATCACCTTTTAGTACAAAAATGGGTATGTTTCAAAGATAGTCGATGGTGTTCATGTTTATTGAGAGAAAGGAAAGGAATAAAAGAGATTGAAAAGCAAATGAATTGTTAGGGGATGTGTCATGTGGCATTTTCTTGGTATTCATGTGCTAATTAAATTGAAAATTTTGAAATATCATGAACTTTTTTTTCTTTTTTTTCATCTAATTGTGAAAAATTAATCAATGACACCATAAAAATTGCTGTATTGATGATAATACTAACCAATTATGTTTGAACAGTTAGTTTCACCACTGAACAAATCAGAGAGTTGATGGACCATGTTACCAACGTCCGTAACATGTCCGTCATTGCGCACGTCGATCACGGTAAGTCTACCTTGACCGATTCCTTGGTTCAAAGAGCCGGTATTATTTCCGCTGCCAAGGCCGGTGAAGCTAGATACACTGATACCAGAAAGGATGAACAAGAAAGAGGTATTACCATTAAGTCTACCGCTATCTCTCTTTTCTCTGAAATGGAAGATGACGATGTCAAGGAAATCAAGCAAAAGACCGATGGTAACAAGTTCTTGATTAACTTGATTGACTCACCAGGTCACGTTGATTTCTCTTCTGAAGTTACCGCTGCTTTGAGAGTTACCGATGGTGCCATGGTTGTCGTTGATACCATTGAAGGTGTCTGTGTCCAAACCGAAACCGTTTTGAGACAAGCTCTTGGTGAAAGAATTAAGCCAGTCTTGGTCATTAACAAGGTTGACAGAGCTATGTTGGAATTGCAAATTACCAAGGAAGATTTGTACCAAACTTTCTCCAGAACTATCGAATCCGTCAATGTTGTTATTGCTACTTACGTTGATGAAATCTTAGGTGACTGTCAAGTTTACCCAGAAAAGGGTACCGTTGCTTTCGGTTCTGGTTTGCACGGTTGGGCTTTCACTGTCAGACAATTTGCTACTAGATACTCCAAGAAATTCGGTGTTGACAGACAAAAGATGATGGAAAGATTATGGGGTGACTCTTTCTTCAACCCAAAGACCAAGAAGTGGACTAACAAGGACAAGGATGCTGATGGTAAGACTTTGGAAAGAGCTTTCAACATGTTTATTTTGGACCCAATTTTCAGATTAATTAACTCCATCATGAACTTCAAGAAGGATGAAATTGAAACCTTATTGACTAAGTTGGAAATTAACTTGAAGGGTGATGAAAAGGAATTAGAAGGTAAGGCTTTGATGAAGGTCGTTATGAAGAAGTTCTTGCCAGCTGCTGATGCTATGTTGGAAATGATTGTCATTCACTTGCCATCTCCAGTTACTGCTCAATACTACAGAGCTGATCAATTATACGAAGGTCCAGCTGATGACGTTTCTTGTCTTGCTATTAAGAACTGTGACCCTAAGGCTGACTTGATGTTGTACGTCTCCAAGATGGTCCCAACCTCCGATAAGGGTAGATTCTACGCCTTCGGTAGAGTTTTCGCTGGTACTGTTAAGTCTGGTCAAAAGGTTAGAATCCAAGGTCCAAACTACGTTCCAGGTAAGAAGGACGATTTATTCGTTAAGTCTATTCAAAGAACTGTTTTGATGATGGGAAGATTCGTTGAACAAATTGACGATTGTCCAGCTGGTAACATTATTGGTTTAGTCGGTATTGACCAATTCTTATTAAAGTCTGGTACCTTAACTACCAATGAAACTTCTCACAACATGAAGGTTATGAAGTTCTCTGTTTCTCCAGTTGTCCAAGTCGCTGTTGAAGTTAAGAACGGTAACGATCTTCCAAAGTTGGTTGAAGGTTTGAAGAGATTGTCTAAGTCCGATCCTTGTGTTTTGACTTACATGTCTCCATCCGGTGAACACATTGTTGCTGCTACTGGTGAATTACATTTGGAAATTTGTTTATCCGATTTACAAAACGATCACGCTGGTGTTCCATTGAAGATTTCTCCTCCAGTCGTTTCTTACAGAGAAACTGTTTCTGCTGAATCCAGAATTGTTGCTTTGTCAAAGTCTCCAAACAAGCATAACAGATTATTCGTTAAGGCTACCCCAATGGAAGAAGAAACTTCTCTTGCTATCGAAAACGGTATCATTGACCCAAGAGCTGATCTTAAGGTTAGAGCCAGATTGATGGCTGATGATTACGGTTGGGATGTTGCTGAAGCTAGAAAGATCTGGTGTTTCGGTCCAGATGGTACTGGTGCTAACGTTGTTGTTGATGAAACTAAGGCTGTTCAATACTTGAACGAAATTAAGGATCACGTTAACGCTGGTTTCCAATGGGCTACTAAGGAAGGTCCAGTTCTTGGTGAATCTTTGAGAGGTATCAGATTCAACATTTTGGATGTTGCTTTGCACGCTGATGCTATTCACAGAGGTGCTGGTCAATTAATGCCAACTATGAGAAGAGTTACTTACGCTTCTATGTTGCTTGCTGAACCAAGAATTCAAGAACCAATTTTCTTAGTTGAAATTCAATGTCCAGAAAACGCTATTGGTGGTATTTACTCCGTCTTGAACAGAAAGAGAGGTCAAGTTGTCTCTGAAGAACAAACTCCAGGTACCCCATTGTTCAATGTTAAGGCTTACATGCCAGTCAATGAATCTTTCGGTTTCACTTCTGAATTGAGACAAGCTACTGGTGGTCAAGCTTTCCCACAAATGATCTTTGATCACTGGGATACCATGAATGGTGACCCAACTGACCCAGCTACTAAGCCAGGTCAAATTGTTACTGAGTTCAGACAAAGAAGAGGTATGAAGGATGTTGTTCCAGATTACACTGAATACTACGACAGATTGTAATCTTGTATAGACTCTTGCCTTTTTATTTATCTTCAATATCTAGTTTTTGAAGTGAGATTTATCTAGTTTTTTTATAATGAGTTCTTAATCTCCTTTTCTGATTTATTAATATTACCTAATATAGAAGTTTTCCGTAACTATTTCTCACTAAAGCTAAAAATGAAGAAAATCTTCAGTTCAATTATACATTTATATTTTTGCCACTTCGTAAAACTCTGCCGATTTGCTTAGCAACTCTAGTAACTTTTCTTCTCGGATTTCGAGGTCTGTCTCTTAACTGTAGTAAAGTAGAAGTGGCTTTTTTACGAGAGGGTGGGCCTATCCGTGGCTTTTGTTCCTTCTCAATGATTTCCAACGATTCGTTCAAATCAATATTATTACACACATTTGTTTTCCAATGTTTAATATCTTTAATCAATTCTTTCGCCTTCTTTATTTTTCTTGCTTTGCATCGATTCCATATAATGAAACGTTGTTTTAGATCTTTATATTTAGTTTCGTATTTGTTCAGCCACTTTTGGAACCTATCAATGTCATAAATAACTTTGTCGATATCTTCGTACTGAAATTGTTTAGCTTTTTCAATTATTTCATTGATATTTGGTTTTACAGAATTTCTAGGAAAGTCATAATCTTTATCAATACGGCCCATGAAGGTTGAAAGTAGATCTATTATAATGTATTGGTATGGCTGATAACGCTTAAATCCGGTTTCTAATTGTTCATGAATTTGTGTTTCATTGGATGTTTCTCTCTTAGTGATGACTTTGGCCATTGTTGCAAGTTTCTCTATCTCACTTTGAAATTCGGACACTACAGCCTTTCTTTTTTGCAGTTCATCTTCTCCTAATGTTGCCATGTTGAACACATCTGGTTTTTTAATAAGTTGTTGTCCAAATTGTTCGACTTTCAAAGAGTAGTATTTAGCAAGATCATTAGAGATGTTTCTGTCAATACTTTTCAAGTTATTCATCTTCAAAAAATTGTCAAACTTGTTTAGAATTTTTTCAGGTATCACGTATACAGAAGCGGATAATCTCCATTGAAATCTTTTTGATTGTGTTTCCAGTAGTTCATTGTATTCTTTATTTGTAACTGGAACCAAATCGATGTCAGATGGTTTTAGAATCCCAGTATCTATATCATTAAAATACAATTTCGTTTTTTGGATTCCTGTTTGAATATTATGTGTTCTGTTCCACTCTTGTGACGAGTGTTTATCACAATATGTCACTAAACTATTTTGATTTTGCAAAGCGCCATCTATGCCTCTTCTCATTTTCATGTAAAGTCCAGCTCTCTTTGCGCAAGTGGCATGATATGCTTGAAAACAAGATGATTTTGAGCATTGTATACAGGCACCCACTTTTCTCTTACAAATGTAACAAATTAGTCTCCATCTTGATCTTGGGATATTATCAACACCCTCTATTGGCTCCATGTAAATTGGATTGGCAAAATATAGTTCATTAATCCATATTGTGCATATAACATGAGCCCAATCGCCGCCATCCGTTTGTTTAAAAGCACCCGTTGTTGAAGGACATAGCAAACACTGGACGTTGGTATTTCTCTGTATCAAACATCGCCTACAAAGCCAGGGCCCTTCTGGAATGAACGAAACTCCATAGCATTCTTGATGTACAGCAATGTCACAGCCATCACAGAACACTATTGCATTGGAATTGTCACTTTCTTCATCTCCACAGATGGCACATTCTTGTTCAGCTTCAGGGCTGCAACCTGTACCATCATCTGAACCATATAATATCGCCCTCTGGTATTGCTGTATGTCAATGCTTGTCCTGTCTTTAATTGTAGGAGGTAAAATCCGAGCTATCTTATAAAGCTCTGACTCAAAATAGGTGACCATTATTTCAAATATTTCCATAGTAATCGAACTAGCGTACTTTTCATTTATATACTCAAGAAATAGCACGTCTTGTTCATCCATGTTATAGTGCACCTGAAAGTCTTTACTATCGCTGAATAAAAGTTTGCCTTTCAAAAGGGCATCACAGTGAAGATTTGGACGTTTATATGCGCCAGCACCAACATCCACTCTTTTGCTTATATTGTAATATCCCAGTCGCTCGTAATCAGCTCCGTTTGATGGTATTTTTTGGTGTGAAAGCCTTAATTTTGAAGCATTAATTTTTCTAAAACTTGGCCGTTTGGCTAACTTTAATCTTTCAATATCTACATTGTCATTTTTGTTCAGGTATGCACTGATGTATGGCGAATTATCCATCAAGGTATTAAACTCTGTGTCATTTATCAGACTAACACTTAATAGTTGTTCCTCGTTGAGGTCCGAATAATATTTTGTAAATGAACATTCTTCTCTAGGGTTTTCTAGTTCTCTCAGTTCGCTTGCGTTCAATTTACCTTCATCAACTGCCATAAATCGTATCTTTTTTATGCTTTTGGGTTTTGTGGTCTTCTTTGTTTATGCGATCCTGATATAGTTGTTGAAAAAAAGGAATTTTATGCTCATGCTCTTTTTCACAGTGCAAATCAAATTTATGCTGATAGCAGAATCCATAAAAGTGATTTAAGAAGGTGCAAGTTGACGAAATAGATACTCGATTAGTTTTTTTCTTCTTTATTCCCCGGTTATACTAGGCTATTCCAAAGCAGAAACTCGTTTAGTGAATTGATGTTTGACATCAAGAGGAATAAAAAAGGGACAGCCGGACCTGTCAAAGAGTTGAAGTCACCCGATCGCAATTCGAACTCTCAAGCGAGCCAGAGGACAAGAAAGAAAGAACTGTTGAAAGAGTTTTTTTCCAAAAAATGCCACAGTCAAAGACACCAGGAAGATAAGCTGCAATATATATGGGATAAAAAAGAAGTTGAACTGTTGAACGATCGCTATGTATCCCAAATTATATTTGATTTGGATATAAGCGAAATCAGGAAGTTCAATTCAACCAAAAGAAAGATGGTGGCCGGGATTACGGTGGACCAGAGGTGATGGAAGCATATGTGTTTTTATGTGGCCAGGAAGATAATGAATGTGAAAATGTGCGTTTTAAAATAAAGTGACTATCAAAAAAAGGGTGCAAGCTGTGCCAAATTTATCGCAAGTAATTTGTAGTAGATATAATGATATAGGTATTAATGAAATAGCTCTCATCTGCAAGGTAACAGGAAAATAGCATCAAGATATAGTTTGATTTTTGCTAGCCTGGAACCTACAAGTGCTTTTGACGATTACTCATATATCAACTGTTTTGGATCGAGTGACGTCTGTTCAATAATGCATATAGGCCTGCTGAAAGTGAGTAAAGCAATCATGTTTGATGTGATTCAAGTTGTCAAGCAATGTGGTATTTTTGTTATGTAGATACCGTTTGCAATGGTGAGTGGAGCAGTGGGATTTCGCATATTGTAGTGTTGTATTTCGAATTTGTACCATAATACGGAAAGTTCTCCAGTATTTTCATTATTCCTGATCTACAAGTATCAGGTAAATTACATTGCAGACACTAGGTAGCACCTGTCCTGTCGGTTTGGTAAGCCACAAATAGCTCCTCTCTTTCAATTTTACGAGTTGTTGTTATCCACTAATAATATCTGCTCAGCAAAAAAAGCGCTGTTCAATAATATCACTTTGAATGGCTTCACTTATTAAAGAAAGCATTTGAACAAAGCAGCAGTAGTTGGCCCAACTTCCAACCATATAAGGCTGAGCGACTATTTATAACTCACTATATCTTCAAAAGCTTTACTTTCTTGATGTGCTCATCAATCTTAAAACAACTTATTACTTCATGGTATAAATCACCATTTCTCTTGTAACACGGCTTATTTGGGAAACACCTAAATACTATTGTGTTTTAATCCAGTAATAAATACGCATGTTTTGGTTAAAATTTGACACATTAAGTCTGAACCAATAGGACACGTTATAATAACAAACAAAAAAGTAAACACGTAAAACTTTGGGTCAAATCATAGAATTTTGGAGATTTGAAAAGACAATAATGGCAATTGTTAAGTCCACTACAGAATTATACCATTTCCGATTCACAATACAAGGCTAATTGTCACTTGAGTTAGCATTTTAGTGTGAATCCGAGGTTTTTCTCATCGAAATTTAAAAATTCAGCAACTTTTCCATTTGAGCGTCATTTACAGCAGAATGACCGATATCGGTTAAGTCGTTTAAATAAATAATCACAAGAGTTATGAACTCGGTAAAAAACGGTCGTTGCTAATCATAATACTACAGTGGCATACCAGTTGCCAGCACATCTCTACGACTAATATTGGTCTCTCCAGACGTAGTCATTTGCATTGCAAAGTCTCTGATTGGTTGTTTTCGGGCGCGGACCCGACAAAAACCTACATCTCCTTTAAATATCAATCAATGTCCACCTAAGGAGAAATAAGTTGGAATGAGTTCTTCTTCTATCAATGTTGTCTGCTACTAGATCATCTGTCAGAATCCCAAGAGCTCGTGGATTGGCCACAGTTTCTGGTCTTACTAGAGATTCCAAGGTTCACATGAACAACAAGGAATCTCATACTTTTATCAACTACAAGAAGAATGTCGAAACATTAGACATTGTTAAGAAGAGATTAGGCAAGCCATTAACCTATGCCGAAAAGATTCTTTATTCACATTTAGATAAACCTGAAACTCAGGAAATCGAAAGAGGTGTCTCATACTTGAAATTGAGACCTGATAGAGTTGCTTGTCAAGATGCCACCGCTCAAATGGCCATTCTTCAATTTATGTCCGCAGGTATGCCACAAGTTGCTACCCCATCTACCGTTCATTGTGATCATTTGATTCAAGCTCAAAAGTCTGGTCCAGAAGATTTGACTAGAGCTATCAACTTAAACAAGGAAGTTTACGATTTCCTTGGTTCTGCTTGTGCTAAGTACAACTTAGGTTTCTGGAAGCCAGGTTCCGGTATCATCCATCAAATTGTTTTAGAAAACTACGCTTTCCCAGGTGCTCTTTTGATCGGTACTGATTCTCACACTCCTAATGCGGGTGGTTTAGGTCAATTGGCTATTGGTGTCGGTGGTGCTGATGCTGTCGATGTCATGGCTGGTTTCCCATGGGAATTGAAGGCTCCAAAGATTATTGGTGTTAAGTTAACTGGTAAGATGTCTGGTTGGACTTCTCCAAAGGATATTATCTTGAAGTTAGCTGGTATCACTACTGTCAAGGGTGGTACTGGTGCCATTGTTGAATATTTTGGTGATGGTGTCAACACTTTCTCTTGTACTGGTATGGCTACTATCTGTAATATGGGTGCTGAAATTGGTGCTACTACCTCTGTTTTCCCATTCAATGAATCTATGGTCAAGTATTTGGAAGCCACTGAAAGATCCGAAATTGCTGAATTCGCTAAGCTTTACCAAAAGGATTTCTTATCTGCTGATGAAGGTGCTGAATATGACCAAGTCATTGAAATTGACTTGAACACTTTGGAACCACATGTTAACGGTCCATTCACTCCAGATCTTGCTACTCCAGTTTCTAAGATGAAGGATGTTGCTAAGGCTCACGGATGGCCACTCGAAGTTAAGGTTGGTTTAATCGGTTCTTGTACCAACTCCTCTTACGAAGATATGTCCAGAGCTGCTTCTATTATTGAAGACGCTAAGGCTCACGGTGTTGCTTCCAAGTCTCTGTTCACTGTTACTCCAGGTTCCGAACAAGTTAGAGCTACCATTGAAAGAGATGGTTTCTTGAAGACATTCGAAGAATTCGGTGGTAAGGTTCTTGCTAACGCTTGTGGTCCATGTATTGGTCAATGGGACAGACAAGACATCAAGAAGGGTGACAAGAACACTATTGTTTCTTCTTTCAATAGAAATTTCACTGCAAGAAATGATGGTAACCCAGCTACCCACGCTTTCGTTGCTTCTCCAGAAATGGTTGTCGCTTACGCTATCTCAGGTGACTTAGCTTTCAACCCACTTACTGACAAGTTAAAGGATGCTCAAGGTAACGAATTCTTATTAAAGGAACCACACGGTGAAGGTTTACCAGTTAAGGGTTACGATGCTGGTGTTGATACTTACCAAGCTCCACCAGAAGACAGAGCATCTGTTGAGGTTGCTATCGCTCCAACTTCTGACAGATTACAAAAGTTGACCCCATTCAAGCCATGGGATGGTAAGGATGCACTCTCCATGCCAATTTTAATCAAGGCTTTAGGTAAAACTACTACGGATCACATTTCTATGGCTGGTCCATGGTTGAAGTTCAGAGGTCACTTGCAAAACATTTCTAACAACTATATGATTGGTGCTATTAACATTGTTAACAAGAAGGCCAACGAAGTTCAAAACCACTACACTGGTGAATGGGACGGTGTTCCACAAACTGCTGGTTGGTACAGAGACAACGGCCACAAGTGGGTTGTTATTGGTGATGAAAACTTCGGTGAAGGTTCCTCCAGAGAACATGCTGCTTTGGAACCAAGATACTTGGGTGCTTTCGCTATCATTACCAAGTCATTTGCTAGAATTCACGAAACCAACTTAAAGAAGCAAGGTCTTCTGGCCCTTAACTTCAAGGATGTCAAGGATTACGACAAGATCAACCCAGACGATGAAATTGACATTGTTGGTTTGAAGGATTTCGCTCCAGGTAAGGACATCACTATGGTTGTTCATCCAAAGGAAGGTGAAGCTTGGGAATGTACCTTGACTCACACTTTCAACAAGGAACAAATTGAATGGTTCAAGTACGGTTCTGCTTTGAACAAGATGAAGTCACTCCAAGGATAAAGAATATAATAAATAGATTTATCTAGCCATTTTGCTTTCTTTTTTATTCTCTTTCTTCAAAGAGAAAGGTATTTATCATATTATTACATTTATATTTTATCCGATTTGATTTTTTCTTAAATCTGTTAATATTATACATTTAGTTAAACAAAAAGTAGTTATTTTCTGAATCAACGAAACCTAGCGGCCCCTTATCACATACACCACAAGTGAGATACCTTTGGATATCAAGGACCTGTGAAGTTTCGCCTGATTTGAGTGTAATGGTCTCTTTGGCGTGTGGCTTGGAAACGCCTATGTTGTTAAAATCCCACACACTACTGATTTTGATGAACTTGGAGCCGGTGACATCCAGTGGTGCTTTGAAGGTTACTGAAGATGGGAACTTTTCCACACTATAGGTGTCGGATTCATTGATACTGTCGCTATTATCAAAATGAATTAAATTTGTTTTCTTATCGAATGGGCAGTAGTTGACGATTTTAGACATCCAGATTGTCAACAGTAAAATATAGCTGTTGTTGTGAAAAAAACACAGTAGTAGCTAGCTGGGTAAATATTGTTACAGTTACACACGCGAGAGTGTTCCTGATCTCCTACTTACGTAATGTTCGATAAGGGGGAAAACAGATGCAGGATTGCGATTGTAAATTTATAACAATACTGTTACATTAAGATCTATAAAGAAAAGGTATATAAAAGCACCATCATCGGTAACATGAACAGAACTGATAAAAACAATAATTTATATAATATATGTAGAAAAGAAAAAAAAATTTTTTCTTCTCAGTATGCCTGGTTTTATTGTTTTGAAGTAAGAGAAGTTCCTAAATTTAATAAAATATTATCGTAGTAGGGGGTCACTGGCTTGATAAAGAAGTATTTGAAGATCGCCTCCACCTGTTAATCTTCTTAGTAAACTTGTTCCAGTGGTAAATTGGCTCGTGGAGATCTATGAGATCCATATGTGAATGGACTGATTTTTTTGTAGATAAAGACTCTTGTGTGGAATTCGTAGAGGCCATATTTTTTAGATTGTCAGTCTCGTTGCTTGTCATCGAGGTGCCGTAGTGCTGGGAGTTCATGGAGTCAAAGCTCGAGTCTCTGGAGACCTTGATGGGTATTGAGGATTTGAGGGCCTTTGAGGACTCTGCCGAGGGAGACTTGTCTAGTAGGGAGTTTTGCTTTTGCAAAAAGTTTTCCTTGATGTCGGACGCAAACTCGCAGTATGAAGTGTATATGAAGTTATAGATCAGTTTCTTGATTTGCAGCAACTGCGTGCTCGACGGCAAACAGTACTTTGAGAGCGGCGTGGTGACGCTTTCTGGCAAGTTGATACCGCCTGACTCGATGTATTCTGTGAATAGGCGGGACCAGTGCGTCACGCACGTGGCCTGATTCACTGTCGTGGCGTCCTTGATGTTCTTGAGGATGATCGTGAGCTCTGAGTAGAGCTCGTAGTTCTCCACGCAGTGTTTCGACACCAGATACTGGATGAAGTTCAACTTTGAGTATGGTGATGTCGGATTTATGGAGTCGTTGAGGACGTCCTGTAGTTTAGGTATTGATGTCATTATACAGATAGCACGCGGCCTAACACACAACCGGACAGCACAGAACAGGATTCCAGTCGACTACCAGCTACCAACACTGAAAAAAGCTTGTCTTAACAGAAGCAAAAACGGGCTATAAGAGAGAAAGAAAAAAAACCGTGGACCTAAACAAATTGGCACATGAAAACGTTTTTCTCGTGTGGCCGCTCCCACTTTGCGAACGTTTCCTATCATCAACCTGCAGCGGGATGTCGTGGAACATGCGCCGTTTGTCCAGTCGTATGTTCACGTCGCACGCAAAAGAAAGAGGTTGCACTCACAACAGGCGGTGGAGGTGGGCCCAGAGCCTCTGCGACTGCCCTGCTGCCTCCCTGCTGGGCATGGGAGCGTTCCCCGCTCTAGAATTTTTACAGTCTTGGCCCAGGCTATTGTTTGTGCTAGGCGCTGCTGGCGCTAATAGCCACAACGGTTTCTGAATTCTAGAAACAATACAAATGTTTTCCCTTCTGTGAGCGTGGTGCACAAAGCCGATAACGTCAAGGTGCAACCACACAAAGAGGGAGCTAAAAAAAGAAGTGCCGGCAGGAACCCCAAGAGCAGTGGTGGTAGCCGAGCACACGCCTTGCGGGACCAGCGTGGTCATCAGCACGACCGCTGTGGACAGCATGTGGTGGTTGAAAGGAAGGAGCCGAAAATAAACGGTCTGCCATAATAGGGGCTGTGGAGACCATGGAATAAAGGAAGCTTTTGAGAGAACGTTACACCAGTGCAGCGTTTTTTTGGCAGGGTGTGTGTGTGTTTGCGTGTTTGTCAGTGTGCTGTGGTGGTTTGGGGGGATATCTGCTTTTGGGAGGGTGGGCCACTATCCCACGGCTTGGGTGCCCACTCGAGTTGCCGCATTGGGCCAAACGCTCATCCGCAATGCCATCTGTTCAACGGCTTTTTTTAGAGCGTGTGTGCCAGAAAAAACGGTTTTCCACAATAGTAATGCCGATGCCTCAAAGCGATGCCTTCGTTCGATGACCATCTAGCAGTGAAAAACTTTGACACTGGAAACGAGTGGTTCTTTCACTGGGTTGTATCGACGAATCTGCCAGCGATGATCGTCCACGCCAAATCGCCCGCTGCGCTCGAGGTCTCAGACGTGCACGTCTTGTGCTCGCACAGGACGGAGAAGGGAAAATGCACCAATAAGCTGCAAGAGCTCTGTTGCAGGGTGCCTCCAAGTCTGAACCACGTGCTCCAGACGAAGAAGAACACCAGCTACTCACAGTCCATCAAGAGAGGGGCGTACATCTTGGACGACGACAAGTCATGCTGCGTGCGCAGGTCGTCGTCGGAGGACGAATCAGGAGAGGACGAAGATCCGCATGAGTTGTTTTCTCTCTCCAGGCTGTCTCACTACTCGCAGTCCACAGTGTGCTTCGACGACATCCTGAGTATACCCAGCATGGTCTCTCGTGGTGAAAGCGACCATCCGCTGATGCCCCGAAACGATGACACCTGTGCTTCCGAGCTCGGTGACGACGAATGCGAGACGTCCGACTATACGCCCCTAGGCGACTTCATCAAGAGCTTGAAACGCAAGATATCCACCGCGTCTCTGTTCACAACCGCAGTGTCGAAGTCTGCAGTGAGGTTCAACCAGCTTACGCTGGTTTCCAAAACTCCTATAGACCTAAAGGAACAGATCAGTCAAAATTCCATGAACTTCACTTCCTTTTTGAACGACAACTTGTCTTTAGAGCTCTTCAAAACAAAGCCCAGCGAACCGTGCGATTGCTCGCTCTCCCCCTCCTGCCATGCCCTGAACAGCAACAGATCAAGAGAGTGCCGAGTAAATTCCAACTTTCTGAAACTTTATGCCATTGATTCCTCTGTCAAGTCCTCCTGGGACTACGAGCGGTACGACCTGGAGTACTACGAGCAGCTCTTTGAAGAGTCCAGCTATGATTCTCATAACGACTTTCTGAGTACCTTGACTGATAATGAAAAACTAAAAATGAATATTAAAGTAGGACTGCTCTCCAAAGAAAAGCTGTGGAACCATGTTATACTTGAGCCACGCAACGATCCTCTATTCAACAACAAAAGCAACTACTATGTTGAAGCCTTTCATCATTCAAGCAATAACTCAATTGTTAGAAACCAATCAAACTTTCTGCCATGGATAAACTTATCCAACTATAGAACTTTGAAATCGATACCCCCACATGGAAAGCTACCAAATAACATCCAATACACAGTCAACGGTTGGTGCAATGAGCGCTGGATTGAAAATAGAGACTTATAGAAAAAGGCAAAATCGCTACATACCCTTTATACACACACTTCTTTGCTAAACAACAATTACGAATTAAAAATTACACACTTTTATTAACCAAACTCTTTCCCCCCTTTTATACATATTTATATCTTTTAAACTGGTTTCAAACCATCATTTTTAACACGCTCAGCTTCTATTTGAGCTTTCTTTGGATCCAAATAGACCCATTCATTTGGACTCCAGTGATTTTCATCTTCAAAGTCAATTAATATTGGTATACCGTTTGGAACATTCAATGTCTCGACCTCACTCTTTTCCAGATTGAAGAATATTGTCAACAACGCTCTGACAACACTACCGTGAGTAACACACAAAACATTGTTACCTTCCTTTAAAGTTTTCAAAATAGTCGATCCTAAAAATGGCGTCAATCTTTCAATGACCAGCTCTAACGATTCACACTTTGGTAAGATATTCAAGTCATTATCAAACTTACCAATTCTCAAAGTGTCTTGGTAAAATTTATCGTTTACGTCAGCTTCAGGTGGTAACCCATTGTAAGCTCTTCTCCAAGTCATATATTGTTCTTTACCGTATAGTTTCAAGACGTCATTTTTAACTAAACCTTGCAGCTTACCGTAATGTCGTTCGTTCAATCTCCATGTCTTCAGTATATCCATATCTGATCTGTTCAAATCTTCTAAAATTATGTTGCTTGTTTTGACAGCCCTTTTCAGTCTGGAGGTGACACAAAGATTAAAATCTAAATCCTTGGTCAATGGATGTGTCTTGATCAGTTGTGCAGTGCTCCTGGCCTGATCCATACCTTTGGCAGTTAAATTGGCATCAACCCATCCGCAAAATCTGCTATCTTGATTAAATTCGGACTCTCCATGTCTAACAACAATCAAAAACGGCATATAGTTAAATTATAAATTAATACAGTTTTTTATCTAAGTATCAATCCCACTAATATGTAGCTCTCAATATAGTGAATAACTCTATACTTTTAAGACAATAAAAAAAAAGATTTGGTAACGTGATATTATTAAGCTATTTAATCTCGTTTAACAGTATGATGATTAAAATGGAATTATATAATCCGACGGGTAGATTTTAAAACCCTAATTTCTTTTTCTGAATGTTTACGTAAGCCAAATTACGTAAACAATTATGGCTGGTGAATATGTGGCGCATGATTCTGAGTTATTGACACAACTGATGAAATGGCAGCGTTTCTCTTTTCTCCACAGTAAAAAATCATCTGAGTGGCGCTGTGACTCTAATAAATTGTTGTTATCAACTATCTAAAAGATTAACAAGAAAACGAGGTAATCAAAAACACATTACAATATCTGTGAGCCAACAAGGAAACAGCTATTGGAAAACTATCTAGAATCACATTAAGAATACACCCCAATACATATACTATTCCTTATCGTATAATAGACTTCAACAAAATCTCAAAACACATAAATAATAGAACATTAGCTAGCTATGTTATCGCAAATAAATGGACTCAAACGCTTTGCATCAACAATCAACTCACCGAACAATAAAAAGCTTGTCAATTTGTTAACAAGATTGGACAAATTTGATAAAAATAAAAAGATCTTTGATAAACTTGATGAATTGTACTTGCTTTCACAACGCAAAGGTTTCTTTAATTTGAATTCAAACAACTTGGAGTTTTTAACAAATGATAGCAAAATCAAAACCAATTTGAAGAATCTTAGCAATTTCAATGATTTGAGCCAGCTCGTTTCGAATCAATATTACGGTTTGTTGCAGGTGGCAGCATCGCCATCTGCACCAAGTTTAAAAAGTACTACACGCCAGCAAGATACATCATCGGTAGCCAACTTCTCTGGCTCTGCCGTTTTGACACCAATGCCTAGAGTTTCAAGTTCAGGAATAAATCATAACTCAAACACTCCATTTTCTTTTACATCGAATAACAATGTTGTGAAGTCAATTCCAGGACTAAGTGCATTTTCAGCTAACAATTTTAGGGCAAGCCCAAGTAAGCCAATAGATAAACATTTGAATTTGCTACATGATTTGGCAAAGAATGACACGGAGCTAAAACATCAAATTGAAAGCATACTAGAGTCATTTGACGAAGAAGATGATTTCTTTTTTAATTACGTGTTAGAGTTCTGGATAAGTGGTAAAGCTTTCAACAAGAAGAAAGCTGAAAAGATTCAAGACGACACAGGTTTAAATTTGACGCTGTCAAATTTGACAACATAAAAGGACACGGAGAAATAAAAGGACAATATATTTAGCGTTGAAACTATTCGATCAATAAAAGCTACGGTTTCTCGTTATTCATCTAGATCACTTTTCTGTAGTAGTTCTGATTGGTCATGCTCCTTTTTACTCTCTCTTTCAAATTGGTATACAGAGGTACTGAAATCATTGAGTGTTATTTTAGTATCTCATTTTATTGGGTGGTAGTATTATTTTAAGTAAACATTTACAACATAAGCAATTATAATTATATAAGTACATAATTACATTGTAATTTTTTATAAAACATGTTTTTTATTTGGTTTTTGATTACACAATGTGCATGACTTCATTAAAATTTCTTTCTATATCGATGTGAGACGATAGGGATCTGACCAAAATAAATTGTGAATCAACTTCGATTCCCTCAACTTCCAACTCTTCGAAAGGACAACTATTTGTGTTATCGTTCAGATCAGTTGCAAAACTAATTTCGTTATTCACCATAACTTCGTTGGAGTCTGTCAAAATCATGTGTACGAAGTATACACTTATAGAAACAATGCCAGACAACACAAGAACAGACCAGCCAAGGTGGATAACAAAGGAGCTTCCAATATTCATTGCGGGTTTAAAGAAAAAGAATATCTGCGAGTAAAGACCAGAAGACTCTAGAAAATATCAGATGCCTGTACATGCTTTCACCCAAGAGACATGGCATCTTTTAGCATAAATGAAGTTGTCACCAAATTTACTGACAGAGCATGAGCAAAAAATGGTCACCGCGGTTAGAACCCTACTTCATCCCAATCTGGATAGACACATTTGACGTATGCGTACTTCGTTTATGTGCCCCTGTTCGGAGCTTCTAGAAAGAGTAGGTAGCGTAATCAATACGGTCGGTGCGTGCACCAAAAGCTAAAACAAAGTTCAAGTTATGTAGTTTAGTGTCAAATAAAATCCATCTACCGCCAAACAAAGCCCCAAAATGTTTGGGAACTTTTCCAATTATTAAAATAGCTGGAAAAAAATTTTCATTCCTTTTTTTCATTCCAGAAAACCTTCAATTTCAAGGATTATTTATTCCAAAGATAGTACACTGCTTATCAAGGTGAGTGGTTATAGTTTCCCATCATACAACGAACAACATTTAAAAGTCTTCTCAAAATACCGAGTGTTCCAACTACCACATTGTTTTATAAACAATTCCCGAATAAATACTGCATTGCATCATGGCTCCTTCTTTAATTTTCCAGTCACACCAGGACCTTGTTGACTACAAGGGGACACAAAACAACCTCGAGTTCATTGATCATGAGATCAGTGCCAATCTAGACTCTACAGACGCATTTGAAGGGCCAGAAAAACTTCTTGAAATTTGGATTGCTCCAAGCAAGGAAGCTCTACCTAGCAGCTGGCGCGGCAAGACGCTGAGGGACATTGAGATCAATGGTATCGAGTCAATGCTCGACTTGGTCAACTGCAAAATATTATCGAAGATCCAAACAGCGTCTGTGGATTCTTATTTGCTCTCAGAGTCCTCGCTGTTCATCTTCGACCACAAGCTTATTTTGAAGACCTGCGGTACAACCACCACCCTCTATTGCTTGGCAAAGCTGTTGGCGCTCATCAACAGCTTCTGCGGTGCATTTGCATACGAAAACGTCTTCAGGGTCTTCTACTCCAGAAGAGCGTTTCTGTTCCCAAATAAACAGGACAAGGTGCATCGGAGCTGGGGGTCGGAGCTCGAGTATCTAAACGACTACTTCACCAAGAGCACGGCCAGCCAAAGCGTGCTGGGCGACTTGTCCAGCAACCACTGGTACATTTACATCAACGGCTGCGACGACGGTCACGTGACCAACGACTTCACCATGGAGCTGATGATGACGGAGCTGGACGCGGACAACTGCAAGCGGTTTGAGCTGGAGTCGCATGCTGTGCCCCAGCAGTTGGCAGCGGACGAGGACGTTGGCCACACGCTAGGGAACGCCATGATGAAGGAGCATGGCCTGGACTCGCTCTACACCAACCGCAACGTGAAGCACGACGCCTTTGCTTTCAACCCGTGCGGCTACTCGTCCAACTCCATCGTCGACGGCGACTACTACACCTTCCACATCACGCCGGAGCACGGGTGGTCCTACGCGAGCTTTGAGACGAGCATCAGATCGCTCGACGTGTGTGTCAAGGTGGTGCAGGCGCTCAAGCCAAACAAGTTCATCTTGACGCTCTGCACCGAGGGCGACGAGACCCCCGACTTGGATGCCGGCTTCCGCATCGCCAACTACAACACGAGCCACTTCTCCGTCCGCAAGCTCAAGTGGTGCAATGTCATTTACTGTTTTTTTGAGAGACGCCCCTAGGTGTCGACGCCTTATGCATCGTCAATACGGCGCTGGGGTAGTGTGTAAATACGAGTTCGTTATTATGTATATACTATTATTCACTATTATTGCCCTCTTATATGTACAGTGTAAAATGCAGCCCTTTATTTTTAGTGTGTGCTTTTTGTCGAGCAAGGCGAGGAATACGAGAGGTGTCCCACTTCTTAAGTTGGCTCCACCCAAATTCCACCCGTATGAGCAGACGCACTGAAGCACTAGCGCCGTTTCACTCTGTCTAACACCTTCCCAGCACGCGCCGACGCTGCCCCGGCTGGCCTACGTCCCAGTCCGACGTCCCAGTCCGACGTCGCTCCCTTTGCGAACTACCCCCTAACCTATCTCGTTTCCCCTAACCAGCTCCTCAGTTTTTTTACCTCTTTGGTTACACACGCCAGCACGTGACGCCGTCTGCCATTCTTCCGTGCGCCATGCGCAGTCGGCCTCGTTTCTTTTGCTGTTTCCCTGTTTTCCAAAAAAAGAAAGAAAAAAAAGGGCAACAAAAAAAAAGAAACGACGGGATCATGAAGGAGCCTCGAAAAAGCACACAAAAAAAAAACACGAAGGAGCTAGCAAACACACACACACATTCACATATTCTCAAGAAGAGGAAAATTTACAAGAAGCCCATCTACACCCACAGTGATGTCAAACGAGCAACGTGTGATGAACAATCAGGGTGGCGGCGGCGGCTACATATACGCCGGCGAACAGCAGGACAGCAAGGCGACACCAATGGGCCAGCAGGGAGGATACATGTACCCAGCAGCACCGGCATATGTGTACCAGCCAGCATCGTACGGATACCCACAGGCATATGCACCTCCTGGCAGATACTATGGCCAAGGCGCACAGGGCAACGGACAGCTGGGATTTGATAACTCAATGCAGACGCAGACCACCGGCACAAGCAGTCAGCTATCAACACAAACAACAGGTCCACAACAACAACAACAACAACAGCAGCAGCAGAGTCAGCAACAGGTGATGCAACAGGCTGCGCAGCAACAGCAGCAACAGCAGCAACAGCAGCAACAGCAGCAACAGCAGCAACAGCAGCAACAGCAGCAACAGCAGCAACAGCAGCAGGCCGCTCAACAGGCAGCTGCTGCGCAGCTGCCATTGCCCCACATGGGTCAGCAAAGCTCAACGCAGGCAAACTATGCGTATCCTGGCTACTATGCAGCGACGGGGTACATGGGATCGACGTATCCTGCACAGCAAGACTACTCGCAGGCGTCAACGTACAACCCGTACTACTATTCGCAGGACCCCCAGACGCAGCAGTCGTATGCGCAGGCGTATCAGATGCAAGGGTACTCCTACCCGGGCCACTCGATGACGCAGCAGCCGCAGGTGCAGGCAAACGGCTCCAGTGCTTCTATCAACACCAGCAGCAACAGCAATGGTGCCTCGTATAGACCCTCATACCAAGCGAACATCGGTTCAACGTCAACAGCAGGTTCTGGTGCAGTGGTAGCAAACGCATCGAACATTCTCCCAGCGTCTCAGCAACCGGCTTTGGCGTCTGCGTCCACTGCAAATTCCTCGTCTGTCGGGGCAGCACCTTCAAAGCCACCCTACGCTGGCACTGGTGGCTCTGGGTATCAGGATACACTCATGAAAGAGGTGTCCTCGTTTGTGAAACCGTCCACTCCGATCCCAGGAACCACGTCTTCCACGTCACCTACAATGGCACCCGCGTCAACCTCCTCGACTAAGCTGAGCCCAAATGCAGGTCAGATTCAACCGCCAGGCTCGAGACCGAAGATCACCACCACAATGTGGGAGGACGAAAAGACGCTGTGCTACCAGGTGGAAGCGAACGGCATCTCCGTGGTGAGAAGAGCGGATAACAACATGATCAACGGGACCAAATTGCTCAACGTCGCTAAGATGACCAGGGGCCGCAGAGACGGTATCCTCAAAGCGGAAAAGACGAGACATGTTGTCAAAATTGGCTCGATGCATTTGAAAGGTGTGTGGATTCCATTTGAAAGAGCATTGGTCATGGCTGAGCGGGAAAAAATCGCGGACATGTTATACCCTCTATTTGTCAAGGACATTCAAAGAATAATTCAGCAGGGAACGCCAACCTCTAAGGTTGGCCAGTACTCTTTGAACAACAAAACGGACGACAAAATGAAACATTCAGATTCAATCAACTCCATTGGCGCCACTGGTGATTCGACTTCCAATATCGACTCAAACTCCTCCAACAATCAATCCTCTAATCACATGGAAGCTTATAATAACGTCTACAGCTCTTATTATCAACAAAATCCATTACAACAACAGCAGCAGCAGCAACCTCAGCAAATGTATTATTCAAACTACTATCCCCAACAGCAGCCTCCATCTGGACTTGATCAACCGAAAAATAGCCAAACACATTCTGACTTATCTTCAGCAACGGGTCATGCATCTTCGCTACCACCACCTTCTCCAGCAGCATCTTCATCTACAACAACAGCAACAACGGCACCTCAAGGTCAACAGCAATCCTCTTCCTCGATCGCCAATGCCTCTGTTGATAAAAGAAATGATAACCAATTACATTCTCGTCTAGATGGTCCTTCAAATGATTCATCAAATCATCAACAGCGAACATCACAACAATCTGATTTGAATGTTAAGCAAGAAGATCAAAGTGATAGCAATAATGTGTACCAAACACAATCCTAAATATAGTCACAATCGAATATTCTTTACATTTATTCATGTATATTTATGTATTTATCTAGGCAGATAATAATGCGAGATAAGTTGAACTGTGTGAAAATTTTACTGAAGAATCTGAAGCGAGTGAAATTCCAAAGGAGCCACTCAAATGACAGAAGTTTCTTTTCTGCAACAATTCATTTTTGACAAGAATAAACTGCTATTTAATTTTGCTAAAAAATTGCTGAGTTATTTGCATAATTCTTTCCATTAGAATTTGGCTTTGCTTCAAAATCTTTTTTCTTTTATCTTTTCACTATTTTCTATTTCATTTGATTATGAACTTTTACAACTGCTCCTTATTTCACTTTTTAAATATTTGTACTTTTATATATTAGTATCTGCTTTCTTCAAGTATAAATTTCAATATAATTTAAACAAGAAAAAATACGTAGCCTACTGCCGACCACTATTCTAGCTGATTTGAGACAGCAGCAAGCTCTAGAAAAAAGGATTACCATCTATACTGGTTTGTGTGTTGAAGTTTACATAAATTAATATTAACAATTTTCTAATTTTTCATATTAACTGAAAAATATATACACAAGAAATCAGCTAGAGAACAATTTGACCGTATAAAATATTAAGCTGAAGATAAAACAAAGCAGTTACCAGCTGTTTTGAAATCACTGTTATTATTGCTCAATCTAAATTCAGGTTCTTCTTCGTCCCATAATAAGTTCAATTCACAGTTTGTCAACATTTTGGAAAATGGTCTTGAAACACGTTTCTTTTTCTCCAGGTGTTCAAATGTCCATATGGTACCCTTGCTAATCTTATTAGATTTGATATTGGCCTCGATTTTACTTTTAAGTTCTTCTGTGAGCTCATAGTTGTATCTTTTAGCTATTTCAACAAGAATTTCTAATCCAATAATGTTCGTATCAGAAAATTTGAAGGCAGGATTGCAATATGCTTCAAAACATTTATCCAAAAGTTTTGCATTGTCAACTTGGATTTTAGGTGAATTGATCAGTGCAACAACATAATTAAGTTTGCCTGAGTCCACATAATGATCAACGATTTTTTCAATAGTTAAGTCTTTCCTTTCAGAGGTCTTGAATAAATCCCAAAGCAATTGTGTTTTACCATTTGTAAGATATTCATCAATCAAGTCATTATAGTCAAAAAAATATCTAGCGTAGTGAATGAACTTAGGATTATTAGAGTGTAAATCCCACACTGGATCATTTTCCCAAGTCAGAGAGTCAAGAAATTGAGACCTATATTTTTCACTTATGTATTCACTGACAATCGGCTTAATCTTAGCATAAAAAGCTCTTTGACAATTCATGAGTTTTAGATGCCTGAAAAGTAGCGCAATTCCTTGATTATTTATAACACAGTCATAATCAAACAATTTCAAAATTACTTGGTATTGTGAGTCATAAACAATATCTAAGTTGTATCTGTCCTTCAACAATTTTACCAAGGGCAGAACAAAATAACATTGGTTTCTTTCAATCAATAACTTGACAAATTCTTGACAGTATAATTTGAAAGATTCCGCACTTTCAATTTTAACAATAGAGTTCCAAATGTCTTCTGCTTTTTCATTTTGCAAATGGTGTTTGATCTCTTCAGCAAGCGATTGCTTTCTTTTGTACGAATCAAATAACCGAAAATACTTTTCAAATTCACAAATTTTGGCACCAGGATAAAATATAGAATTCTTTTTAAGATAATTCACCACAAACTCCTCAAAATTAGGCGGTTTTGGCACTATTTCACATTTGAACTTATGACAGATGTATTTTTTGAATTTTCTGCAGCAACTATCAGAATGATAGATGCAATATATGAAATTTTGTTCATGCCCTGTAATTTTTTGTTTTTCTAACAAGCCGTCCATCACAAGGGTTGCCGTATATGGATAAAGATGACAACCTGTGATATCAGACAGCCTTTTCTGGAATGAAAATACTAATTCCGGGCTTTTTTTGTAAACTAAAGAGATCATGTATTTAGCCAGGCCTATTGGAATTTCACAATGTGAATAGGCACTCAAATGTGCTAAAAGGCTAAAGAACTCCATGTATCGTTCCTCCTTCACAGTGAATTCGCAAAATTTAATAAATGTTGAGTAGTTCCAATGGGCACGAATATCCTTCTTAATGTATTCATCCAGTTCGTTGTATGAACTAAAGCTATCTATTTCTGAATTTTCAAAACTTTTTGATATGTCAACACCCTTTTGTTCTAAAGCTTTTGTAATGTCATCTTTGATCACCTTTGGTGAAGCAAGGTAGATGAGCTGTATCAACTTGGTATTGACTGGCACCGAAAACTTATTCATTCTTTCAAGACCCTTAAAGAGTAAATTAAGCTCCGTTCTTGAATCTGTATTAATTGGAAGTGAAGAAAACAACTCATAATAAAGAGGATGTGACTTTAATATATATTTCATAGTCGAGTAATATGTGTTCATGAACGGCATATCAGACCCTCTTTTCAAAACATGATGTGTATACAAAGTACTTATCGCAATGCTGTGCGGATACTTTTTATGAACTTTATAAACAGTGCTGTTCAAATCGGTTCGATCCAAATAATTATAACTGACAAGTTCATTAAGATAATTTGAAGCATCTTTAGGTGGTTTTTGATCAAGTCTTGTTTTTTCCAGCAAACATTCTGGTTCCTTTGGCAACTGTTTCCTATAGATATTGCCCTGGACTTCGTTAAATAGTAACGGGTGTGCTTCTGAAAAGATTTTCGACACTTGGAACAAATTCTCTATTAAACTTTTAATTTCCTGATTGACTTCTTCGATGGGTACCCTTTTAACTGAAACTGATGCAATGCATCGTCTAAAGTCAAGTACCTTACGGCCTTTAAACCGAAACATTTATTTAACGGAGTTGAAAAGTGAATGGTAAAGTAACGTCAAGGTGATAGAAATTTTTTTGATCGATGTCTCACTAAACCTCAGTGATAAGAAACAAACCAATGTCAAATATTAGAGCAGCAACCCACTCAGGAAGCTGGTACTCAGCTTCTAAGAGTACATTAAATAAGGAACTGGATGACTATTTAGCATCCGCTGGTGATATTGTACCTGGTGCCCGTGTAGTTGTTGGTCCTCATGCCGGATACTTTTATGCAGGTAAAACCTTAGCTAGGGCATATAGAGCTATGGACTTTACCAACATTGAAAGGGTATTTATTCTAGGGCCTTCACATCATTTTTACTATAAAGGACATGTTTTAACTACTGGATGTTCTGTTTATGAAACGCCAATTGGAAATTTAAAGGTTGACACTGATGTGATTGATAAGCTGGTGGCAACATCACCTCAATTATTCAAGAAAATGTCACTGTCAGTTGATGAAGATGAACACAGTTTTGAAATGCATATGCCTTTTTTGTATAAAGTGAACGAAGAAAGAGACCGAATTCCCAAAATCATTCCTATTATGGTCAGTGCCAGTAGTGAAAAGTTCGAGCAGAAACTATCAGAAATACTAAAACCTTATTTCGAAGATAAAGCTAACGCTTTTGTTATTAGCACAGATTTTTGCCATTGGGGTAGGCGTTTTGGTTACATGTCTTACAGTGATACAGGGAAAATCGAAGACTTGACGCCAATACCAAAACTGAAAAGCACGTCGATATCAATTTATAAAAGTATTGAGAAGCTAGATAAGCTAGGTATGAAAGCAATTTCAAGTGGTTCTTACAAACAGTTCAAAGAATACATAAACCAAACCGAAAACACAATATGCGGTGCCAAGCCGTTGTCAATTTTGTTAGCTATCATGGCTGATCACCAAAGCTCCGACGATTCCACCAAAATGAAATGGGTTGGCTATAAACAGAGCTCACATGTTAGGGATCTGAGTGATTCGAGTGTAAGTTACGCTGCTGGATATGCTGTCATTTAAAAAATCCCTATCAAAGCTACACCTTGCTTTTATCATTTCAATTGACTTTGTTCATCTTTCATTTTACTTCATTGTTCTTGTCTTAAACAGTACTACCCGAAAACTGTGATTTATTATTATTTCTCCTCCATATACCATCTTCATTGTATAAACATATATATGTTTTTCTTTTAATTCAAAGTTTGTGTGAGTTTAAAAACTTCTGAAACAGAAAATTCAGAAGGCAAAAGGATTGCAGCTTTGGCAATGTGTAAAGCACTGCTTTTGTTCAACAAAATTGTGATTTATCCTTACAAAGTTTATTTGAAACCCCAAAGAGCATTGACATATACTTACTGTCAATGAAGTAAATGAAAATGCCTAATAATTGCTCTACAAATTTTTGATATTGCATAGAAACTTCTTAAAACCACAAGAATTTGTGCATCGGTAATCTCAAAAGAAAGAAGATAACAGTAGTTCTTGAAGATCTATTGTGTGTTTGTTCCTTCTTTCCAAAGTTCAAAGTGCAGAGTTTAAGTGAGCTTTTTTCTTTTAGCTAGTCATAGCCGAGAGGTTTTGAATAAATTTGATAATTTTAGATGCAACTATGGCAAATAGAATTGTAATTCGGGCCCAAACACTCAATTCATATATGTTTACATGCATTTATTAATTTATGGAGGCCAAATAAACATAACCAGAATGTGTTTCTATAGTTTTGATACATTAAAAGATAGCAATGTTGCAAGGTTATTTTTTTTCTTGTATAAGTAAGTTACTTTATTATAAATTTGTGCACAATTTATGGTTTACGTAACTGAAATTAGAATATCCATAATGAATGATTGGAACTCCAGAACTGAGCTTTTTTTTTTAATATTTTATCAAAACTTTTGCAAACAAGTGCAACAACCACAGCCTCTAATTCTTTTGCGCTAATACCTACTTTTGCATCCTGATTCATAGGCTGAAGTTTTTGCTGTAGCCTGTCTTCATTAATATTTTATGGAAAACCTTGAATTGATAGATATCGATGCAGATTGGCTGCTTACAACGCAATTTATAATTGCTAATTCCATAAATCCGGATGATTTAGAATCTAAATTGGTGAAATTATTACCATTTGTGGGTTTCAATAAAGTGTTACAGCTCCTACTTGTTTATACACCTATTAAATTATGTGACCCTGCATTATTTCAAATGATCAACTCCTTGGCACAAAAACCTTCAGCAAAAATATCCAGCCAAGAGTTTGATTTACAGTTGCTTTGGGAACGAAAGCAGGAACCGAAATTTTTAAAACTTCAGCTAGGTGTTTCTGAAGAAATAAAGAAACAGATCTATGAAAGTTCTATGAACTTTGTCAGGCAGACTAGCGACAAATTTGGCTGGAAGAATCACACTGAACTCAAAGAAACGATTTCAATGATGGAAATTTGCTTTATAATCAAGTTAAACGACGTGACATCAAACTTTCAGCTTACAAACAAGTTAGTTTCTTTTGCAAGTGCTTCGTCAAATACTACCGATGACTTCAAGTCATGGATCAATAATGTTTATTATCCATTAACACTTTTGACTGATTACTCTGATTACACTCTTTTTGACTACCAAGTGATTTTGACAGTTCCTGAACAAGTTGAAATGATATTAAATTGGTTTGTGAAGAATCATTTTGCTCCTGAGATCATTAATAGTGCGGCCATTCCTTATTTCAATTTCCTTGGGGATGAAGCTTGGGTTTCTGTTAAGGAGTGGTTTGCTACATTGGGCAATACAATTGTACAGGGTCAGAATCTAGAAAGATTGATTGCACAATATCAAACTATTCTTGAGTTTGTTCGCCAAGAAAAGTTTTTGATTGCAATTGGCTCATTAAGATATGAATTACGAGATCAAATAGTAAGCGTTTTGATAGCTATTATTCTATTAGAACCAAAAACTAGCATTGAGATTATTTCTTACTCGAAGGAAATGCTAACGCTATTAAAAGGCATCAATTTTCCCAAAACATCAGAGTATGATTTTTCTGAGTTTAATCAGTACAAGGATATCAATGAAGCTGTGACACAAATTCATCCCTCCATCTCCCTCTTAGATCACATTTTGAAAATAATAGAGTCAAATGAAATTTTGAACAGTAGTAATTTATCTTTTATGCAACTTGTCAATTTATCAAATGATGATCATGATGTTCAATATGCAGAATTGAAAAAATTTATCAATGCTGAATCATCATATGGTGTAACTGATAAGATATGGAATATTACGTTAAATTCAATTTATCGTACTTTTAAAACAACAAAGATTTTTCAAAACGTTACATTAGATGAACTAAGCACACTGGTCTTAGAAAAGCTATTAAGCTTGCAACAATTTGATTTTATTGGGAGGACTTTCTTGCCAAACTACAATACGTTGAACAAAAGTGACACCGAAGCGATAATTTTGAATAAAAGTTGGGACTATTATAAAGCGGCAGCTAGTTGCGATGTCAGTATAGGAGGATTAAATTCTTCTTCTAAATGCTTATCACTAGTAAGCGATTCCAAAATTGACTTGAACAAAATTCATACTTTGATTGAAGCAAATGGCAAATTGTTAAATTGGAGACTCTATTTTAAATCAGGCGTTCCAATTACCCCCAATGATATATTGAATATTGGAGATCCAATAAAAATTGTTAATAGAATACTGGATTTGAACCCAAATGCATACAAATCAACTAAAGAACTTTATAGCATTTTTACAATGTTAATCATCGGACTGAACTGTGAGGAATTGGATCCTTTATACAAATATGCATACGGTGAATTTGAAGACGCTACAAACATGCTTGCTTTCAAAGTTAAACTACTTTGTCTTCAATATGCTTCTACTACTAATATTTTGTTTGCTTATGATCAAGCGAACGCGTTACTTGACTTTGCACTAAAAAATGCCGAAGTTGATGGACTTGAAGAACAAATGAAACAAAACTGGATAATTTTTTTCACCTTAGCTAAAATTGATTTTATGGATAAAATAGACGATTACGAAGATGGTGATATTGGAGAAACCCTTCAAACAAGATTGGTTTTACTCAGTAAGTTAATTCTATTTACACCAACTGAATTTAATTCTCAAGTTTTAGAATATTGGCAAATGCTGAATAGCCAAAGGGAACATTATTTGGAACAACAAGATAATAACGAATATAAATCCACAAACAACAATGAGTCTGTAGTAAATATAGGGGATTTACAGAGTAGACTCCATAGATCCCTTCAAACACAGAATAAAACGGATACCACCGAAATTGGGCGAAATATTATTGGATGGATTGTTGGAGCAAACCAATAGTTTTCGTTACAATACTATATAGTTGAATGCGATATTTGAGTCAAGTCCTGTAATGCTTATATATAAGAATACACATATCAAACGCTGTAAAAGTAAATGTTTATCTCTTTCTCTCGCTCACTCATAATTGTTCAGATGCAACTTTTTTCTTTTTGATAGACTCACTCTTGTCTTGATTATGTTGCTTTCTTTTCTTAGCTCTTCTAAGACGTGCCTTATCATCTCTCTCCAGTTCACCCTTTGCCATGATAACACCTGAACGTAACTGAACCTCATCTTTTCCAACTTTTGTATTAGTTTTGTAAATCTCTTGTGGAGCCAACCTTTGTGTATCACCCATTGTTAATGGTTGTGCATCCTCCAAACTTATAGTGGACGTTTGCACTTTGACATCCATTAGCTTTTGTTTTGGTTTTGGAACAAAATGGGCGGAGTACAATGAATCTAGTTCCCAGTTAACCTTATCCCAAAGTATAGTGATTTCATCATGAGCAGCCTTCAATTCTTCTGAAACCTTTTCATTATTATTTTCTTTATCATTATACTCATCCTCATATATTTCAGCCAAGGATTTCTTCGATTTTCTTTCATCAATATCAACTTTTTGAGATGGTTTGAAATTTGTGAGCTCGGAAATGATTCTTTTTGGTATATCATCAAACTGGTCATTTCTGATTCTACGACGAATAATTTCTTCTAGAGACTCTGTGACTTCTTGTGTTATAACTGGAACTGGTTTAGCGTTACGATCAAATTCCAATTCTTCCACCAGAGCGGACTCAGAATCTCTTTGATTTGCTGTAACTTCACCCTTCATGGTCCATTTTTTTTCTGCTATTGACTCTTTTTCTAGCTTTTCAATTTCCTCTTGGAGAGCAAGTTGCTGTTTCTCAAAGGTAGATAAATTTTGTTTAGACTCTACATCATTATCTTTTCCATTGGCCTCGGAATCATTTTCTTCGGGTTCTAATTCTTCACCGTCCATCATGTCAGCCATTGCAGAATTGAATGCATCATTAAAATCGCCTTCGTTCAAATCGGTATCATTTAAATTTTCAGAAAAGTTGACCTTCTTCCCCTTACTCTTTTTATTTCTCTTTTGGTTAAATGTTTTAGCGTCAACCTGTTCTTTGAAATAATCGCCATAAGTATACATTTCATCTTCTTCATCATCTTCAATATCTGCAAACAGATCAATACTTTCTCCATCATCTTCGTCATCATCATCAAGAGCATCCTTATCTTCCAAAGCCAAAACTTGCTTTTGGTATGATTGCAAATCAAAAAAGTCATCATTCAAACCATATTGATCTTTCTTTGGTTTCAACTCAAAGTCATCATCGTTAAATTCCTTTTTCTTTTCACTTTCGTTTTCATCGTCATCTCCTTCTTTTTCTTGATCGCTATTAGATTTAATTTCATCATTTTCTCCTTCAGCAAGCTCTTGCTCGTAATCTTCTTCTTCGTCTTCTTCAATAGTACCTTGCAAATCAACATCCTCTTCCTCTTCTGAATCGTTTTCAAACCTATCGCCAAAAGCTTCTTCTTCACTGTTTTCTTCTTCTTCTTCTTCTTCACCTTCTTCACCCTCTTCATTATCTACAGTAGTATATTCGCCACTTAACCGATTGATGTCTTCCTTCAAATCTTCCTCAACGGAGTCCAAAACCATTTGGACTTGAGGCCAAATTTGCGTAGCATCTAATCCGTCAATGTATATTTCATCAAGGGCACATTTCGAGTTGATTAAAGGATTAATCAAATTAGGAATCTCATCTATTATCTTATTGAAGTCCAAGTCCTTATTCAGAATCAAAGATGGGTCATTCGATAGATCAATAACTGTCATAGTTATGCTATAAATGTCTATTATTATTAAACTCTACTTAATACTATATGTGAAAAAAAAATTTTATAATATTTTTCAAATCAAATATATTAGCTCAGCGTTTCAAAATCTGTTGTAGGCAATTGGAACTTTAACAAATACAATGAGAACGTACTTCACTACAGCAGTAGAAATGGGCTATCAGGTAGAGCACTTTAAAAATTGAGTTGCTGTTGCTGTTGACGAAGTAAGGTCGAAGTGAAGCTAGTGTTTAGATGACAATTGCAGCATATGTGGACAAAGTACCTAATACTAGGCCCAGAACAATGATGAAATAATATGGCCAAGTTCTCATTGGCTTGACAAGCCTCAAATAAAATGCACATGGTAGTATAATACAGATCAAAGAGCAAAGTGAGGCACCTGACAAACCAATGATTTTATCAAATTCAGGATACAAAATAGAGCAAAGCACAAACATGAGGTTGACACCAATTTTGATTAACGCTTGGCAAGATTTGGTTAACCATGTTTGTTGATGCTTAGCTGCTTCAATTTGCTGAGGTGTCAATCCAAACATGAATTCGACAATGTTGATGATAGGTAAAGCATTGATCGGTGTTTTGGCGATCGGAATAAATGAAACAAATATACTTACTAGAGCGTAGACCACAGCAGGATAGCCTGTGGTTAAAATGACAGACTGGGTAATTTCATTCAAAATCCCTGCGCCAAACATCAAAAACCCAATGATAGCCATACTGAAATCAGCAAAAAATCCAACACCGTAGGTAACCTGGAGACACTTGTTGAACTTTTTAGGGGTTGCCAAATCAGCTTTCAAGGCAGGAAAAAGCGAATGAGACCCAAAGGGGCCCAAAATGATACCATAGGACATGAATAAATTCAACAATGTAGGCGGGTATAAGTTTGTAACAGCTGGATCAATAAGCGAACCAGGAGACTGCGTTTTGTAAACACCACAGAAGAAAACGAGAATCACCAATGAAATAGTGGAAACGATACCAAATAGGGAGATCGTTGATAAAACCTTCAAGTTGAAGAAGGAGAAGGGAGTCAAAACACAAAAGCCAATCCACTTGAAAGCATTCAAAGAGATGTGTGGAAATATTGCATGAAGAGAATCAGCAAATAAAACGAACAACGAGACGCCGACACCGCAGAGCTCGATAGTGAATAGTATAGAAATGAACACACGGCCTCTTGATCCAAAAGCCTTGTGACCCAAATCTGCGTAGGTGTATAAAGTTGGGTCGGTATCCATGCAGTCTGATAACAAAGTGGCAGTCCAATAGGTGATTAACACTGAATACAACATAAAGATAATACCGAAGACCCACCCAGCGTGCGTCATTGCCTTGGATAAAGCAAGCAAACCAATACCGATCAACACGTTAATTGAATTGAAAATTGTCTGAGACACCGTTGACTGGGGTGCAATCATCGTGAACGTTTTACCATCGTGAGTGTCAATTTGACGTAGGAAGAGTGAGTCTGCATCGTGGGAGATCACTCTTGATAAACTGTTTCCTCCCGGTAAGAAGGAAGACACTACAGAGGGCTGTCTCGAATGAACGAAGTCGGTGAATGTGTAGTCTTTGAAAGATTGGTCTTCAATAATCGCATCGTCAAACACCGAAGCATCACGAATGTTGGCTGGTCTCAATCCATCAATGGATGGCCGAGTGCCTAGCACCATTGAAATCTTCTTTCCCATTGGGGAAGGGCTCAACGTCTCTGGGTCAACCAACTCTTCGTCATCTTTGAAAAACGATCTTGAGACATTTGGTCTTGGATCCAAAGACATAGATCTGAACGATTGCGCTCTCTGGAACGACGAGGCAAATGCATTTAACGAAGACTGTGTCCGTGGGCCCCTGTTAGGTATAGGAATCGACCCGTAGTTGTTGTTCATGCTACTCTCTGAGGTCCTTGTTGTTATAAAAGATAAGAGGGTTGTCGAGAGTGAATTTAGTGCCGCTCGCAATGCTCCTGATAAATTCTGATAGCACCATGAGGGTTGCAGCACAAATAAAAGCAAGGGATTCAACGGGGTATCACAGAAGCGCATGGGTACATTTGCTATGAAGATGCTGTTGCATTTGGCTATGGTGGCTTGCTCGGAGCTCTTTTTGTCTACTCAAAAGTTGCGTTTTGAAACCACGATTTGAGAGATCCCTTGACTGATAAAAAGGAGAGATTTCGATTGTTAAGAGTAGCCCACATGACCAGCAACCACACCAAAGGAGACTTTAAGCAATACTTATGACTGAAGGTTCCGGTTGGACTAAATCATTGAAAAACGTTATTGCGTTTAATTCTGGATAAGACAACAGTGATGTAAATGTGAACACAAAATCATGAAAATTGCAACCAGCTTTCAACTGAATATAAAAGCATTGCCACTACCATTTGCTTGTTTCAGACTGGCTTTCTGAATTCGTTTTTGGACTCTCCGAACTTGTGCTCCGTGAGCTGAGTAAAAACAACGCGTCTTAGATGAAGAGCTTTTTTTCCATCAACAAAGGCTACAAACTCTTTAGCAAAAGCCAAGAGACCGATGAAGGCGTGGGTGCTAGCTTTAATGCTGTCCGCAGTGGCGGCAGAACCAAGGAAGGCGGTTGTTAATAAGCAGTGGGTTAAAGAGCAGAGCGAAAAACTTCATGGTACCACCACAGAACCTCTTCCAGGACCATGGATCAGAACTGTCTACGGTACGAACGTTGAGGTGGTCACACCATACGCTATTGGCAATATAGTGTTTGCAACAAAACCACCAGAGGCAGAAATATCCATGCAACCATGGATCTCGTTGAAAAATGACGGTTCTCCAAAAACAATCAACCCAAAGTTGAAAAACGGTAAAGTTGCTAACGGGTTTCCCGATGTTGGCACCTATTTCCAGACGGCAACGACTGTTATACACAAGCAAGAGGATCTTCAAGCACACAACTTGAACGAAGACGATACGGTGCCAGAAGTAATCATGATAGAAGAAGATGACACCTACGTTTCGCTATCACCATTGATGCGTTGCACACCAAAATTCTACTTCAAATATGGTATTGCTAACGATGAGATATCAGAACCATTTTGCTATCCGCATGATCACGAGAAGTTTCGTGTTGGAAAGACGTACTTTATGACGTGGTTCTCAAGGTACTTCGAAGGCGCAGAAAAGGTGAGAATTCATTATGCTTACATACGTGAATCATCAAGAAACAAGGGATTTGACAGAAGTTTCAAAAAAAGAGAGGTTGCTGGATTTTTGAACGCCGACATCCATGGAAACCCTAAAAAGGAACTTACTGCTGAACTTGATGCACTAAAAGATGATTTGTCTTTCCATGGTGATATTCCAGGAGCTTTTTACACCTCTGACTGGGTAGACAATCAAATGGGATTTTTCCCAATTGAGGTTCAAGAAGAGTGGCTACAAGGTGAATACTACAAGCGTGTCCTTATGGCCATTCAGCCTGATACTGTGAGCGATGAAGACTTTGATTTGATGTCTTCGGATCACCTTTATGGTACTTTCCAAATTACAGAATCTATTGGAAAAAATACTAAGGAAATGAGAAAATTGAGAGACCAGACCGGTAATGATGACGACTTCTACTACATTATCATTGCCATTCCTACAATTGTTGCCATTACTGTGTTCTTTGTTTACGTCTTCATTGTCATCAACAAAAATTCTTTAGACCTCTCTCACATTAAAAAACCAAAGAGAAGCAGGTATGGTAATCATGGAAAATATGACTTGCCAATTGCCATGACCGACATGCACAAACCTCAAGGATTCAAAACCTCATAGATAAGATGACTCTATTATAAACAATAAGAATATATTAATAAAACATATAAATTTATCATCTTTGTAAATTGAGAAGCATTTTGTTGATCTTGCTGTTTCAAAATGAAGCGCCAGATGACCATGATAATGCAAAATTAACAATAGGCTTTCAAAGGCATCTTATAGCCACTCTAATGCTGTGGGTGTCAGATACGAGTCTTACATTCCAGCATGTAAACTTTTATTGTAAAATGCACTGCCTTTTTTTGATATTTTTCAGCATACATCAACTTAGTAATTTGTAATTGATCCATCAACTCCTAAGCCATGGATGCTGCAGGCCTCTTAGAGCAATACAAATATGATACTACCAATCTTCCAAGTGAAATGAAGTATTTAGTACAGGAGCTAAAAACGAAGGACGCCATCTTTCAAAAGCATGTTGAGGAATTAGATGGCTTAGAACAACAGTTATCAAAATACTCTAAAGCTGGTACCCCACATCCCAAGGAAGATCAAGTGGCGCGTAGGATTGAAGAGCTTTATGAGTTAATTGAAAAGGAAGAAGATGAAAAGAGCATTTTATCAAATACAGTACTTTGGAGTGTCTCCAAACATCTTGTCAAATTGCAATCGGACATTGATGACCTTGTCAAAAAGGGTATAATCGATGGTTGGGATGTTAAAATGAGTGACGATAAAGACAAAGGAGTAATAGGACTTATTTCAGATCACGATGAAGATATTTCCATGGCAACAGATGTCAAAACGGAAGATTCCTCGAACTATAGAAGGAAACGGACACCTACACAGTCGAGAGCAGCTACCCCAATTTCTGCTGATGAGTCAACATCTAACAATCGTCTAATAGGCCCACCTAGACGTAGGGAAGTTACAGCAGGTACTGTGATGAGATCAATTCCGAGATCAAATAGAAGAAATCTAAATGAAGACAACGATGGCGAAGGCGACAACGAAGACGATGAACTTTATTGCTTTTGTCAGCAAGTTTCATTTGGTGCCATGGTTGCTTGTGACAACCCACAGTGTAAATATGAGTGGTTTCACTATAGCTGTGTTGGCTTAAAAGCACAACCCGATGGCGTGTGGTATTGTCCTGAATGTAGAAAGGATCGAACTAACCGTAAAGAGAGGAGAACTAGAAAGTAAGTCTTTTCTCAATTAATTTCTTTGAAGTGATTTCATTCAAATGCATATCTTTATAAAAATTTATATAACCCATTTCACATCATCTGTACTTTTAGTTTTGAAATAAATTGTTAATATCAAAAGTGTAATTATAGTAGATGCGATAACCTTATACTGAAAATTATCGGTCAGTTTGTCAAAAGATCCAGAAGGTTGAACTTTGGTAACAAAAATATCTTCTGTGAATGATATCAGATATGATGTACTTGCTAATTTTGTTTCAGCAAACAATATTTGACTATTTTCATTAGAGATATTAGTCATATCATCGTTCACTTGCATTTTTGTTGTTAAATACAACACTGGTTCGTACTTCCATTGATGAGATATTTTTTCAGAATACTTATGAGAATTTATATGAACAGGAGAATGGTTTTTATCCTTTAAATCGCCAACATGACCACCTCTGCGACCATCAATAACAATTTTGGGAATCATATAAACAGAACCTTGGATTTGAATAGCAAGGGCCCTCTGTGCAATGTGGTACTTGGTAGATGTGACGGCAATGCTGTCAACAGCCTCACCAATAATAAAAGATTGCATAGCATAGGAAGGTAGGATGGTATCTTTGAAATCATCAACTTTTATTCTGGGATCAGTTAACTTTTCATTAGGAGATAAAGATTCATATAAGTCAATAACAACTAATTCTGTTTCATCAAACAATCCATTGTATGGCAAACTTAAAATAATAAAATTCTCTTCGAAGACCCCCTTGATTCTTTCAATAGGGCCATTGTAATTTTTTGACCACACTCCAAGCTTTTGCCCTGTAATAACATTGATTAAATTTATTTCAAGTAGCTCATCTCTTTTCGTCAAAATAATGGCGAGATTAGGAACAAGATATTTGTATAACACGTCTCTATTTTGTAAAACAACCGCTGTCTGTGCTACTTGTGAATTGTCATAGCTTCTTTTTAGCAATGCAACAAAATCATTTCCGATTTGTTGTCTCCAGGTCACTTTCGAATTACCTGAGTTATATGAAATTCCATGGATTTCACTACCAGAGACACGCATTGAGTAACCGTTTTGTATACCATTAAGGTCAAAATTGAAGAATTCTGGATTATCTACTTTAACTTTTTTCACTGATCCAAGTTCAATATCCAAGTGAAAAACATCTGTTGCAGTTGAAATATAAACTTTATTTTCAACTTCTATGAGGTCCTGAATTTGAAATCCTAAATCAATTGTTTTGTTTAATTGTGATCCATTTTGCTTTTTTAAATCAAACAGACCAATCTTATCATTAGAAGCCAAGACAACAAGTTTTTTATCAAATCCAAATACCATGTCATCATCAATAATTTCAATTTGGTAGAAGCTATTATACAATGAAATGAAAAAATCTTGTATTTTGGACAAAACGGTACCTCCACTTCCAGCTCTATGTTCAGGATAATGACTTTCAAAAACAGATACCGCTTTTTTTATGTGTTGAAATGATAAATCAAAAGACCAGACTAATAAACCATCCCTGTAACATTCCAAAATGTTTCGTGAAGATTCAATAAATAAATAGACATGATTTGACTGCTTTTCGAATAATACAAGGTGATCTTGTGCAGTATAAAATGTTTCCGGAATGGTGATGCTATTAAGATAGCTGGTCTCTGAAACATCAGTGTTTATTATGAAAAATTCTGATTCTGACTGAACAATCTGATAAGGAGCGATACTCTTTATCGACACAACATCCATGCCGATTATATCATTAGCAGAAACAGTGGAAGTGATCAAGTTATCACCAGTTGTATGTAGAACAAATTTAAAATCGTTGTTCAAGAGGAACGAAGTAGAATGTGAGCAAATGGCAAAAACATCGAGAGAGACATAAACCTCCAAATCTGGTATTACACAGCCGTCAAACTCTTGAAGTTGAGCTGTTTCAGGGTCATTGTAAAACACTTCACCTTTCTCGTTTTGAACAAAGAAAATAACTGCATCAGTTAGAAGGTTCTTAGTAATTTTAGTGTATTGAACCTCAAACTCAAATTCCATTAAATTAACCAGTTTTTCAGTGTTGTTATCAAGAACGTACAAGCGCTTCTGATCAAAGACATATATAAAATCGCCTATCCTATCAATACTCACTATGTCATACAGTAAAGTGTGTTGTTTAGTGATTGTAGGTGCAACAACATCATCAGAAATATCAAATTTCCAAATATCCAAACTCTTTTGGCCAAAAATTGCATACTTGTTATCAGAAATCTTTGCCATATGTTTATTGTTTTCATTGTAATGATATCTATGCTTAATTGATCCGTCTTTGAGTTTGAAAGTACTCAAAAGGCCATCTTTGGTAATCATTAAAGCAAGTTCAGGGTTTATAAATTCTATATGGCCTAGACCACTTAAGCTTTGTCTAACCCATGAATTGGCTTTTTCATAGCTAGAAGCAGCTCTGCTCGCTCCACATAGGATGAGAAGCCACCACAGAGTCAACATTCTAGTCAAATACACGTGATTCCAGCAAGGTTTTTATATGTGTAAATATTTGAAAATCTCAGTTCACAATGTCTTGGCCTGCTTTATTGAAGATTCAGTTTATTTTCGATGCCAAAATCCAGTGGAAATAAACTCATTCACGCTGTGGCTAGTCATTTGCATTTGTCAAAGGATGTTAAACAAGAAAAGAAAACAGCACCACTTCTGAAACCTAAGCTACCATACAATCCATATGGCTTAAATTCAGTTACTCCTAAAAAGAACAATAATGCCTTCTCTGATGATGTTGCACATCCTATATCATTACCAGCACTATCAGAGGATCCTAACAAGTTTCTTCCGAAGGCATTCCAGGAAGAAACAAACAGTTTCGAGGCAAAGTATAATAATGTTCAAGAAGATTACATTGGTAATGGTGGATCTGCTATGATAAGGCGAGTAGTGTCCAAGGATCAAGATTCCAAACGTATTTATGCCTTGAAGAAGTTTGCTTTATTTAAATCCGAGAGTGTTGATCTTTATTATAGAAGAACTGCATCAGAATTTATAATTACTCGGAGTATGAATCATCTTCATGTGGTGAAAGTATTAGAATTAGTAAAATTACAATTTGAAATTCCTCGAAGTTGGGGTATGATTATGTTCAACTATCCATGTGATTTCTACAAGGTGATTCGATCTCCTAAATGGAAATATACACCCATCGACGAAAAGCTTTGTTGTTTCAAACAGGTTTGTCTCGGCCTAAAATATATACATGAGCAAGATATATGTCACTTGGATTTAAAACCAGACAATATTCTAATTTCCTTGCATGGCGTTCTTAAAATCACTGACTTTGGTTGCGCTGTTATAGGTCATGAAGATTATGGGAATTTCAGCTCTCCTGTCAAGCAATATCAAAAATTGTTGGGTACTCCTCCATATCAGGCTCCAGAAGTGACAGTATATTCCAACATAAGGAAAAGCGAGAGAAAGTCTTACTGTCCCTTTAAATTTGACTACTTTTCTCTAGGCGTTATTTTGTTTGTTTTCATTTCGGGCAAAACACCATTTTTAGATGCCGTCGAAACTGATGTTAATTACAAGCAATTTAAAATTGACTACAATAATTATGCTGGAAAGCATCCGTCGTTTTTGAAAAATGACGTAAAGACCATACCATTAGTCAATAGCAGCAATTTAGCCAACTCCTACGGCTATGTGACTGATTGGGTTAGACTTTGGTGGAGGTTGTGCGATCCTAATCCTCTGAGCAGAATGACTTTGAAAGAATTATTTCACGATCAATGGTTTCAACAACTTGAAATATGTATTGATGAATCCGATTATGAGTGCAATTTCATATGTCATGAAACTGATACTCTTCCAGTTAACTTTTTAGTAAAATACGGAGAAGAACATACAAATGAAAAAATTCATAGGCATGGCGGTAACATAAGAAGCAGATCAAACACTATCAGTCGTAATAAAAGTATGATTCTTGCAAAATCGTACCCAAAAACGAACATTAATAGAAGATACAGCTCTGTTTTGCCTTCCGATACAGCGCAGCAGTGGAGAATGTCAAGAAATATAAGTGGGTCTTCCAGTCGCAAAGCTAGGACTTCCTCTTCCTCATCTTCTTCGTCATCTTCATCATGCTCTTGCCGATCTCTGTCTATTCAAGCAGAGCATAACTGTCCACACGCAGAACGAAATAACGAAAAAGAACCGAAAGGTTTGTCTGCGATTGAGACAATTGTTGACTTTGAAACACCCACAGGTTCACAAAGTAATATTGCCACTACGGAAGAAGTTGCAAATACTTCATTAAAAGGTCTTTTCAAAAGCCCTCTTCAAAAATATGAAGCGGAAGAAGGTTCAGACACAGATGCAGCATTATCATTCAAATCTTTAAAGATATGTCCCGCCAATATGTCAGCAAATGAAGTTGTTAATGCTGACTCTGGTCCTGAAAATATTGACAAGAAAACTTCGCATGTTAGCGAAGCAAAGCTTCCATTCTACTACCCAAATGGGGATGTCATGCACTATAAATTTTCAGAGGAAAGTTATAAAGATGACAACATATTTATGGTTATTGACATTGTGGATTTATGGAAGAGTATTCAAAACGTCGAGTCGCATGAACACAGTTCTATTTATGAAATCATATAAAGATGCCATAAGCATAATTTATACCACCCTTTTGCATTTTATACCAATTTAACCCTTTCTATTTATTTTGCCAGATTACCTGAAATTCTCATGAGCATGCACCTTTTACCAATTTTTTACCATGTTCCTCAACTATTGCACAACACTTGGTTATTCCCAATGGAACTTAGTAATCTCATGACTGGTTCTAATAAAGATTCAGGGGCAAATGAATATGCAGAGGCTCCTAGGCTATCAATACATAGTTTGATGAACAATGAGGCTCCTCAGAAGACAGACTCAAGTAGCAATCAACATTCAGAAACTGGTCAACAGACATCAGGTAAACCTTCATTAGAGAGGTCAACAACAAGCAATGATGACATTCGTATTCGAACATCCATCAGCAATTTGACTAATGCAGAGGATGTCGATATGAGTGGGCACCATACGCCAAATGCAATCCGACGTGCAAATAGCACTATCAGCGTGGGACCTTCAGTAAATGATAATAACACTGTTCCTACATCTAACACCAATCCAAAAGTTTCAGCTAACACACATATGGGACCACCTCCTAAGGATATCATCAAAAAGCAGATTGAAACTCTTGAGAAGCTTTCTCAAAAGGAAGAAGTGATGGTCGAAATAGAGGGAAAGCCAAAGAGATATAAGAATAAGCCTGTATGGGCAAGAGACTATGTTCCACAAATTTATAAGAATTTGGCTGTGAGAACAAATGATGGCGTCAAAGACATCCTAGGTGATATTCAAGGTATGAACGTTTCGAGACTTTCTGTCCCTTCAATAAGCGGCACCATGCCGCGTAATGACTTTAACAAATTAGTAACTGATTGGATTTGGGCTAATCATAAAGCTGTCAAAAACTCGTATTCTGATATCCCCAATGTGTCTGACTATATTGAATTAGAACTAAAGCTAGGTCAAATCATTGATAAAGTGAAAGACAGGCGTATTAGTCTTCCTGTCAATACTGAGTGTGTCATATCCAATGACTATTACAATCAAGAATGTATGTTTAGTGCAGGAGTGTTATTACCTGAGTTTACCACTGCAATTGACACTTTGGATACATTTATGGCAGAATCTAATGAAGCTGGACCTGCGACTGCCAATACACAAAAAGCAAAGAGAGGAAAATTTGTCATGGAGAAAATACATGTTGTTGACATGATTGCATCAACTGTCAGTCGAAATTCTCGGCCAAGTTCAACGAGAGTCACATTAGATACCAAAACTAAGCGTCGTGTATCTGCTATTCAGAAGCAGAGAATCAATGACTTATTCTTGTTCTTACCCAACACACGTTTTGATCTTAGATTGACTATGTCACTTGAATTGCCTGTTGATATGAACGAAGCATCTTATGAAAATTTCAAAACCAAAATTAACACACAAAGAGAAAAAGATCGTGTGAGTTATATTCATCAAGCAACGGCGACTCGTGTTGATCTCACTAAAGTGAAAGAGTCTAATAGTAAAATTACTAAATATGAAGTGGAACTTGAAATGAATAACAGCTCTTTGATTCGTTCGATCAAGAAAGTTAATGAGGATCCCCTTTTGTTTCCTGATTTAGTTCAAGCCTTCTTAGACAATGCCAGGATTGTTACACGGAAGATGAGTACACGTGTCTGAAATTTGTAAGAAGATAAACGTATATTAAAATGTTGTATAGTTCCCCAAATAAATGATATCATTTAGTTGTGTTAGTATATAATGAGCACTATTTATAAGCCATTGAAATTTTTGGCAAATATCGGTGATGATGAAAAATAACAAACTACGTGTGAATAACAATCAAAAGATCGTTTGAGCGTTCTTAATAAATAAAGATGCTTGGCAATGATTGGGGTGTGATGCTGAGTGTTATTCTTTTAGCAATTTTTGGGTTTGTATGTTTTTAAATTGATGTTTATTACGTGTTTCACACGGCTCCTCATGATCTTTTATACTAATATCGACACAGGCTTATATATTCATTTGGCTCCTAACGCATAAACCGAGACCAGCATTCGAGTCTGAACTAAAGTACTGTACCAATGAAAGATCGAAAGAAAGGTCAGGCAAGGGCTTTGACTTCACTCCCAACAGCAAAATCCAATTATCTGTTGTTGTTCCGTGTTTCAATGAAACCGAGAGATTAAAGATAATGCTGGATGATGCCATAAATTATTTGAACGATGAATTTGGACAAAATTCTTATGAGATACTTATCGTAGATGATGGATCAAAAGATAATACAGCAGACTACGCCCTTGAGTTGGCGGAGCAGTTCGAATTACAACCGCATACAATGAAAGTTATCAAGCTGGAGACTAATAGAGGAAAGGGGGGTGCTGTGACACATGGTATGCAGATGGCTAGTGGTGACTATATCGTTTTTGCAGACGCAGATGGCGCTACTAAATTCAGTGATATCAAAAAGCTGATTACTAGCATTAAAAAGCTGGACAGCCAACAGCCGACTGCCAAAGCTGCTATTTCCATTGGTTCAAGGGCTCATATGGTCAACACAGACGCTGTTGTTAAGAGATCACCACTTAGAAACTTTTTAATGTACGGTCTACATACTTTAGTTTACATCTTTGGAATTAGAGATATCAAAGATACACAATGTGGTTTCAAACTATTTAACAAAGCTGCAGTAGACATGGTGTTCCCAAATATGCATACTGAAGGCTGGATTTTTGATGTTGAGTTGCTGATTTTGGCACATAGAAATAGAATTCCTGTTGAAGAAGTTCCTGTTAACTGGCATGAAGTTGACGGTAGTAAGATGGTTTTAGCTAGAGATAGCGTTAACATGGCTAGAGATCTTGTAGTTACTAGACTAGCATATATTTTAGGCATTTATAGAGAAAGAAATAATAAAAAGCTTTTATAAATTTTGGTAAGCACTTTTGTTTTTCAATTTCATGTTTAAGCTTCAATCATGACCCCCGAGTACTATATTGAAAATGGATTGAGGTTTGTTAAACCATATTATCACTTACATAACACTACAGTGAAACGTCGATGGGTCAATAGGACAGTTATAGACATCTTAAGTGACGAATTTCGAACGTTTGGAGAATCTGAGTATCGCAAAAGAATTGAAAATGGATCTATTTGGGTTGAAAGACGTGTTAAAAGGGGATCAGAGTCGTGTAAGGGGATTATAGATAGAGGAAAATTTCCAGAAACACCGATATCAGAGGGATATTGCAGGATTCAAGGACAAGACTTAATAAACTTACAATTGATCGATGGTGATAGACTATTTAGATGGGATCATAAACATGAAAGACCAATAAAAGCGGCATCTATGTTGACAGAAAACAAGGACTGTATGAACATAAAGATTATAAAAGATAGTGAGGAAGTTGTTGTTGTTTCTAAACCTCCTTTTGTTCCAATTCATCCGGTGCAACGATATTATTTCAACTCTTTAGTCGAAATCATGAAATATGAAGCATCCCAGTTAGGTAAAATTGATTGGAACAATATAAGACCATGTCATAGATTAGATAAACTGACCAGTGGACTTTGTTTGTTTGCAAAAACAACAAAAGTGGCTTCTAGAATTCAGAGTGATATACAAAATGACTGCGTGGGTAAAACATATGTTGCTAAAGTTAAAGGTAAATTAACTGAAAATACAGTCGTCTGTAAAGATCCTATTCTAGTAATTGATGCTAAAAAGGGGCATGGTGGGGTTTCACTGAAAGATGCTGTTACCGAGTTTGAGCTTCTTTGGCATGATGAAATAGCAAACGAAAGCATTGTAAGATGTAAACCTCAAACTGGGAGAACCCATCAAATTCGCATACATTTACGAAATATAGGATGTAGTATCAAGGGAGATCCTGTTTATGGAGAAGGAGGATCTCGTTTTGACGCTTCATTGGAAGTTGAAACAATCAACAAATTGCGCAGTGGTGCCACTAAATGTGAAGAACAATTGATAAATGTTTTAAAAACAAAACAAGAGGATAATTTGAACAATTTGAAAACAGGAGAAAGCTGTAAAGAATGCTCCACTCCTTTGTTTGATTCTAATAATAAAATGGAGGACACTGAAATGTGTCTACATGCTATCAAATATCAGCACTTGAATAATGAATGGACATATGAGACAGAAATGCCAGCTTGGGCTGTCAATAGCAGCTAGTTCTTGACTATTGGATAGTTTTCATGGTGAGACTGTATATTTTCGACTTATGTTTGTGTGTGATAAGGACCAATTGGCTTCATATTAAATCTTTTGAACACTTTGTTCACCGTACTCCAGCAAATCTTGGAATCACTGCTTTTAACCGACTTTAGTAGCTCTGCTTCTGGGAGATTGAAGACTTTATCCAGTGCATCTTCAACACAGTTGCGGAAATGTGCAACGTCTTCACTTGCCTGTGGGAATAGATTAACACTAAATTTGTAAAATCCACCAAAATTGTCGTAATGGCTATCACCTTTTTCATATACTTCAAAAATGACCTCTCTGATCAGTTTCTTCACCTTGGTTCGGCCAGTGGCGTACTTGTAAGGAAAGGCACAGTTGTGAAATTTGGCACTAACTTCGTTTCGATTGATGCTTGGGCTCTGATTGAACATATTGTTGTTATTCACTGTGACTAGCAACGATGGCGAAGACTTGGCAATTTTAGAAAAGTAATGATGGGGATGGAAGTAGGTAACGCTGAACCACTTGCAACTGTACTGAGATTTGTACTTCGGTAGCTTGTACAGATAGCCTAAGGTGTACAATTCATTGTTGACGCCTTTGATAGAGCTTGCACCAACTGGTCGCATATTCGTGCCTGGTGCAAACGAAGACTCTGGGTACACCGGAGGAGACATCTTCATCAACTTTTCATCATCGAACCGAAACTTTGGCAACCGAAAAGGTTCAACAGCTTCTATTGGAGGTAGATCACTGAAATCTGGCCTGTTGATTGGCTTTTCCTGGTATGTGTATCTCAACTTGGGACCCCATGCTTGGTTTGGTTTCAGTTTTAGTTGCTTCTGTACCCTAAGTATAGCATCTCTCACTTCACTTTTCACCATCACACCAAAGGGTTTACAGTTACAAGTGTTTTTTCTATGGCGCAAAGGCTTTGTTCTTATGGGGGATGTCACCCCCCCCCCCCGCAAAAAAACACTAGTCGCAGTAAATTTTACTGGGAAACTCTCGGGCTCTCAAATTTTGTACGCTTTTTTTTGTTTTGACACAAGGCATTGCGTAGAAAAATGTTTTCTTCATGCCAAGCTCCCAAGAGCGGAGGGGGAAAGCCAAGCGCATCTCCGCTAGGCGAAAGCTTTCTACTGGGAAATTTAGTTTTTGAGTCCAGTGCAAGTGCTCAATTGTGAAGGGAAAGTTGAATAGACTTCATTTCTCATAATAATGCTCACAAAAAGTGGAATTCAGATAGTTTGGTGGGGTGTAACTACGTCAACGTACCAGACGCATCTGCCCAAAGTTCCTTCAAGGTTTCTTTTGTTACGAGTTATGATTAGTGTGTATAGCGATGGGAACAGCACAGATCGCCCCAAACGCACATATGTCAGTACGATTGACAATTCTTTACTAAATTTTTTTTCCAGACGTAGACCAACAACCTTGGCAGAAAGTGTGGTGAATGAAAGGACAGCAAGTGATACACAAAATGTATAGCTAAACATGCAAGGAATGTATATGTTGTAAAACAAAGCACTAGCTGGAGAAGCAATCTGAAGACAATGTAAATGTCTAGAAACTGAAATACTGCACAATAGGTCAAGTGGTAAACTCAGTTTCAGCTTGCAATACTTGCATGGAGTTTGTGTATATCATTGTAAGTGGACCTCCGGTGCTTGCAAACTGTGCTTTCTATTTGGTCAAAAGTCGTCCTTTTTTTCCTGCTCTGTACATTGATAAAAAAAATTATCAGGATAATATTGACTTATTGGCAGCTACTTTACTTTGCCTTCTCTTCACACTCTCTAATCAACAGTCTGATGTCGCTAGCTAGTCCACATCGTCGTCCTCGTAGAGTATGGGTACGACTAGCAGGAAGGACACCCACTTCATTTCATGTGACCTCAAACGACTTGATTGACGACTTGAAGTATATGGTGACCAATAAGTTCCCTAACTCAATCAAGTCGCATTACGATGCCGCTGACTTGGTCATCAAGGTCCCGGTGGCGTCACCAAACTCTCCCAAATACAACGCGTTCACTAAAAAGGCAACTACCCTGAGAGACACCACCCCTGTTCACGCACCTTCGCCGCTATACCCTGCACAATCGCAATCAGTGTTCAAAGTGATACCACCAAAGTCAACAACAAGCCCTCATGGCGGCTCGACACCTATTTCAATGCATACTATAAACTCTGAACCAGGTGCTACTAGAATGTCACCAGTTTCAACGACAACTGACAACGCTCCTTCAAAACCTCCTAATATTGAGATTCAGCCAGATTCCTTTGTCTGGACAGTTATGGATATGTATTTTCCTGACGGCCAAACAATGCAAAACGCATTTATTATTGATATTGCTGATGCCATTAAGGAAAGAGAAGAACTATTTAATAGAGATAATGGTGTCAACAGCACCAATAACAACAATAACAACAATTTTAACACTAATAATAATAATAATGGAATCAATGCCAATGCCAACAATTCATCCAACCCAAACTCACAAAGTTCTTCAGTTTATAATTCGAGACAAGTATCCACTGTTCCAGAATCATTCACCGGCAATATGCCCACCCTCGCATTGAGCAACAATCAAGGGATTTCAGCTCCTATTCCAACCCCTGCTACGAACAAATCTCATCTAACAAGCTCTAAAATAGCATACAATAGAAATGTACCTAACCCAAGGGAGTCTGCAACCTCACCTTTTGGGACTCCTTCACATCCTAAACTGGCTGTGATTGGTGACTCAAAAGTACCACCTCCAAGATTTAGAAACCAATCTCTTGATTCAAATCCTGCTGCTATCATAATGTTTCCTGGTGATGGGAAAAATGATAGAAAAGCTGCAAGTAAGCTGGTTTCATCTTTCACATCTAGGCCTATAGGTAGGTCTTCTACAGGTGAGAGTGGTGACAAAAGAAGATTAGCTTTGCGAGTTGACACTAGCTCCACCACTGATGAAGTACATGAATCAAACAACAGAATTGATGCAATCATAAGTGAAAGTGAAAATATTCCAAGTCAGCTTTCCAGTAGTGCACCAACTTCTTCTTTATTATCCCCACCTTCGGCTAACATGATGAGTGCTACGAGCTCTGTTAGCATGGTAAGCAACTCCAACACCATAACTCCGACTAATGATGGTTTCAACAATTCATCAACTGTTACCTTGAATAACAGTGGTCCGACAACTTCTGCAATTCCTTTGCCATTATCTGTTAAACCTAAATTGGTGAATAAATCAAAGTTGGATCATAGAATTCACCCTTTGAGTGGTGTTGCAAAAATTTTAAACCATCTTAATGTTTTAGTTGTTGAAGATAACTTAGTTAATCAAAAAATTATGGCTCGTCATTTGAAATCATGTAACGTTCAATTTGACATTGCCAAAACAGGTAAAGAAGCTCTCGAAATGTGGAAACAAGGTGGTTTTCATTTATGTTTTATGGATATCCAGTTGCCTGTGATGTCAGGTATTGAAGTTACAAAAGAAATTAGAAGATTAGAAAGGTTACATTTAATTGGACAGTTTGCAATGGGTGGACCGAGAAAGCAAGAAAGAAATCAAGATGGTGAAGACGAATGTGACCTTCAAGAACAGAATACCAATGACAAATGCCATGATGCTAATGATTACATTGATGTTACTTTATTTAGATCACCAATTATAATTGTTGCTCTAACTGCTTCTTCAAGTGTTACAGATCAAGAAGATGCTTTGGCTGCTGGTTGTAATGATTTTTTGACAAAACCAGTGCAGCTAAAATGGCTTAAAAATAAACTCACAGAATGGGGATGTATGCAAGCACTAATTAATTATGATTACTTTACTGATGAACATTAATAAAACTTATAACTTAAAATTTTCCTTTGTGTCAATTATACATTTTTGGAAGTGGTATAACACGTTTTGTGCATGAATATGTGAAACTGGAACATACTGGGGAAACAAAAATTTTTATTTTTCCTAACCCATTGAATATGCACCTAGCACCTCTTTTCTCGTTGTAATAATTTTAATGAGTACGCTTTCAGTAGCAATATCGCATTCTTATCGTTCAATACGTAAACCAATATTAGTCTTCCACAATTCGATTTGACTTTATACGGCGCTCATATTTCGGTATTTACATATGGCGATGTATATTGCCAATGCCTATGCTTATCGTTATTCAAACAGCAATGAGTATGTTCTTGATCTATCATTCGCTTTAAATATTGTAGGAGGCTTTCTGTTTGAGGCATCAAATTTTTGGATACTAGTGCTTCAGACAACTCATAAGGCATCATACAGGGAGTTGGTGGTGTTGCAAAAAATAATATTGCATCATTTAGCAAGTTTAATCTTAGTCCCGTTGAAAGAAGTGGAATAATCAATTTGAATAATTTGACTTTAGAAGGAAGATAAGGTATCAGTTTTTCTTTTTCAAAGATTGAGTTTATCTTTGAGTGTTCACTGTCCTCAAATCTCCAACAATTTTTGCAATATTTGATTACAATTTCAATTATTGCGTACTTGCCAAAACATTTCATTGTGTTTATCACTTTAATGGCATCTGGCTCGAGTAATTTATTGATTAAAAAGTTGTAAGAACGTAGATAGATCTGTGGATTGCATTGCAGGTTGTTGTTCACCGATAAGTTAATAAATTCAATAATGAGCAACTGCTTTGTAATGTTATCAGTTTTAAAGTTTGTAAAACTATATATCATATTGTTCAAGACCCCTTCACATTTCAGAAGACAAGGGGTAGCACCTGTTTTGTTTTTAGGCAATATTGTCTTCAAAATCGAAACTTCTTCATCAGGAACCCTGTCAATGACCTGATATAATTCAAGAGGCTCCAATTTAACCAGATTAGTCCTTGAATATTTTATTATTGGTCTTTGAAAGATTTCACCATGCAAAGAAGCTGGTTCTTTTTCTCCTCCATTTATGTGATTGACATGAAATGAATGCTTGCCATGCGGAACCAAGCATTTCGATTTGAAATTTGCATTGTCACTTAATGAGTTCAGAATTGCTTTTGATTTCGTCTTCTTTTTGGTGTTTTTCCTTGCTATCATAGTATCTAATTGCTCTCCTGGTGAAATGATTTCAGTAACTTTTTCTGCGTCATTGTTGCAATTATCAACACATTTTAGTCCATTGATTCTTTTCGAACTAATAAACTGCTCATATTGTGTTGGTTTTGATCTTCCATTCATATTTTCTAAATGATCAATTTTGTTTTTCTGCTTTTTTGATAAGCTGCAATTTGTAGAAGGTTTTGTATCAATTTTTGTTATTCTTGACAAATGGTTTAAATCTTTTTGAAATTTAACTGATTCTAATTCTTCATCACCAATGTTTTCAGGATGTTTTTCGGTAATACCTTTGTAATTGCCTTCAGCAATCTCTTCAGATATTCTTTCAAGTTTAGTAGGTGATTCTATTTGCCCACTTAGCTTTGGTTTTGTGTTTATCAAATCCTGGACTCCAGATTCCATATCAAATTGTCTGCATTCTTCTTTAACGTTTAATCTTAAATACTTTTTAAATCTTTTTAGCCCTAGACAAAAGGATGTCAAAAATAAAACTAAAAATATGGTAAAAATTGAAACTATGATCACAGCAACTAATACTTCTCTATTGCTGTAAGAACTGCTGAGAATTGAGTTCTTTTGCTTTGTAGAATAATTTTGCTGAGTTACTACAGAATTGGACTGAAAACTGAGATTTTTATCAGTGTGAAACTTGCTTTTACTTTTTGCTAAAGTTCCATGAAATGGTCCCCGATATTTATAACCCATAATGAACGAAGATACACCCTTCATTTAGTGTAATTGTGGCCTTTTTTGTTGTACTTTTCAAGCAATGATCTTAGGAGCTGTTTTAAAAAAAAAACATCGACAGTGTAGTGAAAGGCAAGAGGGCACACCTCAAGAACATTTACGTTTCAACATATGTGGATGGCTTTCGCAAAATGTACATTATTAAAAAACAATTAGAAATCATTTAACAGAGTCTTCAAGCTCTTCATAGTTAGAACCAATAAATGCTCTGTGGATATATGCATCCCATAATTGATTGGCCTTTTTACTCCTCTTTTTGTCAGCTTTCTTCTTCTTGCCTTTGCCGGATTTTTTAGGAGAAGACTTGGCTAGTCTTTTACCTAACTTGACCCAATCTGAAACTAAAAGGCTTTCCATGTTATATGGATCATCATCGGTTGAATACTGAACGTCGTAATGAAACGTATAAGGTTCGGAGCTCTTTCCGTAATTCACTCTGTCGAGATCAATGAAGTATTGGGTATACCTTTGCGGGGACAACGCTTGTTCAATGTAACCTGGACCTAACTCAGTTCCTGGGGGCATGATTTTGGGAATTGTCTTATCCTTATTTAAAGAATAGAGGGCGTTGAGAGCATCTTGTAAATCACCGATATCACCCTCATTACTATTGATTTTAAGCTCTAATGACTCTGCTATTCTTTCATTTTCATCCTCTTCCTTAAGTTCCTCCTCTAATTTCTCAAAAAATTGTGACCATCCTATGTATCCACTAGGACTTCCTTCCTTTGGCTGTGAAAGTATCCCAGTAAAATAATCGTAATATGATGTGCCCCCACTTTTTGATTTCAAAAGATCCTCAACATTGTATTCCCATACCCTCATTCCTGGGTTAAATGTAGGTATTACACTGGTTGTTATATGGGCTATACCATAACGTTCAAAATGCTCACCAGACTTCCTTTTGCCTTTGAGTGAGACATACAATTCATCTCTAGTATCTTCAAGATACGAAACTTTACCATTAGGAGCACCAGAATATCTATCTGAGTCTTTGAAAGCAATAACATCGTTCTCTTCTTCATCTTCAAATTCTCTCGCTCTTTGAGTAAAAGGAATCTTGTCAAATTCAAGCAGATCTTGATCGTTCATCAAACCCAACTGGTGGTATAGCTGTTCGTTTGTCTCTTCCTCATCCCAGTTATAGTTGTTCATCCACGAAGCTTCTGGATATTCTATTGTATGTCCCATTGCAACTAATTTTTGACGAATACTCTTCCAAGCTTTAACACCATCTAATGGAACAAAGTGATCAATATTCATGTGACCATACATACCACCAATAATAACGTCACTATATTCGTGGTGCCAAGCACCCATTTTAGAATAGCACGTATCATGGATGTTATTTGGAATTGGAGGAACGTGGCCACTTAACCAAACTTTAACGCCCCTCTTTCTGCATTCACGTAGAGTTGCACCAAGCCAAAGAAACAATTTATACCCGGGTTGTTTCCTAGATGCACAGTTATCATTCAAAGGGTTCTTGGTAAACCAATACAGTGTGTTGATACTGAGAACAACCAACTTATCAGGAATCACCTCTCTCAAGAAATATGCACCACGATCGAAGGTATGCATCTGTTCAGAGGGTATAAAATCCCTCCAAATCTTGAACATTTCACGAGTTTGTAAGGTCGGACCAGGAGCAAATAAATTATGCGGATAAACATCGTTGTTCCCCAAAGAAGGAATCACTTTTACTCTTCTTTGGATTGGAACTAGTCCATCTTCGTTATCGTCCATAAAGGTGGCAGCCATATCGTCAGCAACTCTTTCATTCATGTCAAAAATTTCAGACTCGTATCTAGGATTTTCTCTGTCATTATCATGGCGAATATTGTCACCCGTCCAAATGACAAAGTCAATGTGATCTTTTAGGTTTTCTCTGACCCATTTGAGAGTTTCTGTGTATAATCCCATTGGTGAGTCGCATCCTGACAGTGCATCACCATATTCATGAGAAATTGACTCTTCGTCTTGCACCTTTTTAAGTTTCTTATGGCATTCTTTTCGAATAGCACCCCCCACCACATTCAATTCGTCTGGATGCATATCTGTTATGTGCAGAAACCTTCCATGGAGTGTTCTTTTGACATATGGAAAGATGCCATTTTCATCTGGGACCACTTGAGGACTCAGAAACTCGATAGAGTGATGAGGAGTTAATCCCAGGCTCCTTAAATGTTTAGCCACTTCCTCTGAATCTGTGATATGGATAAAGTTGTCATCTGCAGTCGAAGATAAACTGTTGATAAGTGAATACTCATTTTTGTTGTAGTAACGCAATCCCAAAAAGAGACCCAGAACTGCTAATAACGGTAGCGCCAACCGTAAACACACTTGTGTAATTCCCTTCGCCATTGCAAAGTAGTATCGCTGTCTTTAGTGCACCGACTACGCTAAAGCTAAGTTCAAGCACGTGTGAACCAGCTGCGTTTTTTTCACTTGACTTTTTTCTCTGCGTTTAATCGAATGTAATAAATAATTTAAACAACTATACACACTAGTGGTTATAGCATGAAGACTATAGCTTTGAAGCCATGTCGTCTGATTTAAGGATAAGGTTGACTACGTCTCTGGCGCACCCCCATGATTCGATGTAGCCTGAATTTCCTGAACCATAATTGTGCAAAACTGAACCCTCTAGCTCGATTCTAGCACCGGCAGTACGCTCTGGACGGAATCCAATAACGTGTTTCGTGATTCTGAGCTGTCCATTGGTGTTAAGCAACTCCGGCAAGTGCTTCTTGACCTTGTCGCAAAGTCTTCCAACGTATGCTTCGTCAATAGATGTGTCGAACGGAAGAAAATTTCTGTTGTAGATACCACCAAGGACACCACCCCCTTCTGGTCTTGGGAAAAGCATGAGGAACTCGCCTGGGTTGGCATTTGAACTTGGGTATGGTTCTTCAAACGTGACTTGATATGGGAGGTTGTTTTCCACAACCAAAACATGGCCTTTGACGGGCTTCAATTGAGGGTCAAAGCCATCCTCTAGGAAATTGTAACCAAGTGCTGTAGAATTGACTACCAGGTCCGGAACCTGACCGTTTGGCAAGACATACTCTTTAGCTTCTTGTAGCGATTTGATAGTGTGTCTTTGAATAGACACACCTTTTGCTCTGAGCTGGCCAAGCAACCAAACAAGATACAGCGATGTTGACATCGTGTACGACTTGAACCTGTATACATTCTGAACGCCGGGGAATTTAGGATCAGTTCCCAAGAACTCATAATCCTCAACTTCATCTGCAAACCATGGTTCTTCAAACTTGGGTATCGGTTTTCCATCTGGGACGATATCACCCATGTAAAGAGGGTAGGATTTAACAAAAGATTCTGGAATCTGTTCGAGCTCCCTGAGCTTGCGGTATGTTAGCAGATGCCAGTCTTTGTGCTCTTTCTTGTTTGTAGAGATCCAGTGTGCTCCGGCCTTTGGTGATGTGTAGAAAGTTGCATCGTTGTCTCCCGGGAGTTCCTTTGATATGATGTGCACATCATACAGTCCTTCAAGTTTTTCCTTAGCAACAAGAGCAGTAGTGAGTCCAATGACACCGGCGCCAACAATAAGTAGCTGTTTCTTTCCCATTGCTTTATCAAAACCTGAACAATAACCTCTTGAAAACGGTTGTGGATATCACGCTAACAATATATAAGAACATTGAGTAACTTTATCTGTTATCATCCATATATATTTATATATATATATATCGCTATCATACTAGCGGGAATTTCCTTATTCAGATTATCCTGAACATGCAAGACCTAATATTACGCCAAGTTATCACCGATCCAGATACTTTGAGCCAATAGGACAACAATGTACCTTCATCGAACCCGATCTCTAGGCTCAATTGCTGATTGCGAGTTTAATATGTGGGGATATATCTAAAAAAGCGCTACACATGGCTACAGCACCTTTTCTTAAACCGAGAACCATCTCTTTATGCATACCAAAATGGAGCCTGAATTGCGGCCGGTCACAAACAGTTGGCCCTCACAACAGTGCGTGGGTAACTAATGGTAGATTTAAATTTCTTGTCATTCAGGCTTGTGTACTGGTCATCTATTGCCGGAGAGAGCACGAAGAAGGAAAGAAAAAAAAAATAGTTCCTTCATAATAATCAACATCTTCTTTGTCAGATAGCTGCATTTTAACATAAATATAGACCACTTTTAGACCCAATGTCGCTCGTGTCGCAGCAACAACTGCTACAAAACCAAATTAAACTTCAAAACCTCGAGGCTCAAAGCCGTAAACAGAGCAACAAAACCAAATCTATGATCTCAAGCAATTCAGAGATGACAGCAAAAACTTCCAGTACTATAGGTCCCGTCTCTTCAGCAGCAAACTTTGCTAATCCACTCACAATTACCTTGCCTACGCATGCAAACCCAACAGAGATTCTCGCAGCAAGATTCAATACATGGAGAAATATTATCGCCGCTCTATCGCATTATCTCAAGGAGATTGTTTCTGTCAACGAAGAGGTCACCAGACAACAGATTAGGCTCCATCATGCAATCACATTTCCATTTTTAACACAGGGACTTGATGGCGACTTTTATCAGCCATTGAGAGTGGCGTCTTCAGTTCAGGCCAACGGAAACTCCACACTAACAGGCCAGCTATTTCATTCAAATAACGATAAAGGAACAGGGCCTCGTGGGAACGCTGACCCAGATCTATCTAAACAAAATAATGAGTTTGATATTGCAAGAAAAATGTTTCTACCGTTGGGATCTGGATCTGTGCAGGATTTGCCAACCATCCTTTATCAATACCATTCCAGTGCCGCTCTTCTTTCACAAGCTACTGTCAAGGAACTAAACAATGGTGTTGTTCCAAGGCTAGAAGACCTTAAAAGAGACCTCCTTGTTAAAATCAAAGAGATTAAGTCTCTCCAATCAGATTTCAAAAACAATGTTGACAGATACCAAAGTGAGACTCAAACTGCATTGAACAATTATTTAAGAGCTATTGATTTGGCTAAAAACTCTCCAAGTCAATTAGATCCTAAAAATGATCCTTATCTACTTAAAATAACTCTTGATCGTGCAATCAAAAGACAACTTACCGAGGAAAACTATCTCCATGAAGCATTTAACAACATTCAAATCTCAGGTTGCGAGTTAGAAAAGGTCGTTTACGTTGAACTACAGTCTGCTTTGACCATCTACGCCAAACTCATTGGTCAACAAGCTCAAAATATATTTGACGGTATGCTTGCCAAATTGGATTCAACTCTTTTAACCAAAGAACCAAGCATTGAGTGGGACAACTTTGTTGCAAATGATCATCACAACTTTATTTCTTCCAACTTACCAATGCGCCGTGTATCTGAAATCAAATATAATCACCAAAATGATCCTCTAACAACAGAATACCGTTCAGGTTATCTTGAACGTAAATCTAAATACCTCAAATCGTATGCTAAAGGTTATTATGTGTTGACACCAACATTCCTCCACGAATTCAAATCGCCAGATCGTAAGAAGGACCCAATTCCGGTTATGTCGTTGCCGATCTCAGAGTTGAGAGTGACTGAACATTCTCGTCGTGATGACGAAAACCCAAGTGGATATCATAAGTTTGTTATTCAAAGTGGTTCAAGTAATAGTGGTGGTTTATTAGGTAGAGGTCATAAATGGGTTTTTAGAGTCGATGGCTATCAAAGCATGATGAATTGGTATGGTGATATCAAAAAATTTGCTGGTCTATCGAGTACCGATGTTCGTGCATCCGTTGCTAATGAAAGAAGAAAGCAAAAGCGAGTTCTTTCAGGTGTTCAAGTAAACTCTAATGTTAATACTCGTGAGGGAAGTATTATTGATGTGTCATCTGCAAGTATCATTAATAGACAAAGGGGCATCTCAAGCGTTACTGACAGAACTGAAAGATCAAACAACGCTTCTACCTTAAATGAAACTCCTATAACTTCACCTCCAGAATCTCATATACAGCCACAGAAGTCTAATCCTGGTAAGTTTGCTCTTGATAATGCTTTAATTGACCCAATCGTTACTGTTCCAGTTCAGACTTCAAAGCTTATGTCGGAAGACGAAAGAACTAAGGCCATTCAACCTGTAGTTGAAGCACCTAGTGAGCAAGTTAATAAATTGGAAAGGGAACCCTCTTTTGTGAAGGAGGCGCTGGACAATCAGCCTCCAAGCCAGGAATATACAAATGAACAGGCACAGATTTTGCAAGAACAGGCTCTCTTGGAACAACAACAACAAGAGTTGCTGAATAAACAGAGAGAACTACAACAAAGAGCTTTAAGTCTCACATCGAGAACTTTATCGTTGTCTTCTACAACAAATGCAGCATCGACACAAGCATCACCATTGAATGCATTAAAAGAAAGTGGTCAAAATGAAATTGATAACCAAAAAGTTGGTGAATTGAGTCCATGAAGGTTTCTTCTTTTTTATTTGATGTGTTTCTGTCGTCAACCGCTTCTGTTTTTTAGTTTATTTCGTTACATTTATAATTTCTTATCTATTAAATTGTTGTGATCTTAGTTCAAAATTCGGTTGTTTGCGTAAAGCTTGAATTTTTTTTCACCAAATGTTCTTCCCTATCTGCTGAAACAGTCTTCTTTACGAATTGCTTAAAGAAATGAATGTATTCCAGAATGCTGGTGAACCCATGGTGACCACTGTGTCCAATTCTAACGTGAAATTTGATTTAAGTACTATTGTCGTCACTATTTTTTGTGGAATTGTTTGTGTTTTATATGTTTCTTACAAATCATTGAAATCATCAGCGTTAAGATTCCTTGTGACTCCACCTCATAATTTTAGAGAAACTTTGAGTGCTGCAGTTGATAAAAAGGGTTTAATTTCAGCGTCGTCTATTGGAATAAAAAGCGGATCTTTCAGAAGAAGGTTAATTTTAGGTTCAAAACAACCATTGAGCATCAGTACCTTACCATTGAATACCAATGAAGATACAGATAATTCAGAAGAAAAATATTGGAAATTAAGAATTCCACAGGCTGATATTGCTGCGGATGTTGATAAAGGAAATTTCCTCTTGGACATTAAACCTATTGATCCACATAACAGAGATCGGAAGAGAATATTTGGGTTTTTCCATCCATATTCATACGCAAATGGAGGCGGTGAAAAAGTCCTATGGGAAGCTGTTCAGTCCACTATTAATCAAGACCAAAGAAATATTTGTGTCATTTACACATTTGCAAAAAATAAGAAAATGTCAGTTGGATCGTTGCTGTTATCTGTTAAGTCCACTTTTGGGATTGATTTATATGGAGAAAAAAGATTAGTTTTTCTTCATCTAAATGATAAATATAATTGGACCATTGATTCCAAATACTGGAGTTTTGCAAGTATAATAATGCAATCACTTTCATCTGTGTTTGTTATGGCCACTGCTATAAACCAATGTGTACCTGATGTTCTTGTCGATACACAGGGATTCCCTTTTACCTACTTTTTAATCTATGCTTGCCTGGATATTCCAATTTTAAGTTATGTTCATTACCCAATTGTGAGTTCTGATATGTTGAAGGCAGCAAAGAACTTAAAAGGTCCGTACTCATACATCAAATATGTATATTGGTGGATGATGCTCAAACTGTATCAAATGAGCTCACTGTTTGCTACTTTTACTTTATGTAATTCTACATGGACTATGGAGAATATAAAGTCAGTATGGGATTGGGCGGGAGATGAATCAAACTTATCAATATTGTATCCACCATGTGTGACTTCAACCTCAGTAGGTGCAAATGATATTAACGATAAAGCCATTGGCGATATCATGAAAACACAAAGAGATAACACAATGGTATATTTAGCTCAGTTTCGACAGGAAAAAAGACACTTGCTCTTGGTTAATCATTATGCAGAATATATCAAGCAAGTCAAAAAACCGTATAAGCTAATACTTATTGGGTCAACTAGAACTGAAGAAGATTTACGATATATTGAACTGTTAAGATCGCATGCAAAGTCAAAGGGTTTAGTTGAGGGAGAGCATATTGTATTTGAGTTGAATGCACCAACTGATGTGGTCGAACAATATTTGACAAAAGCACAAGTTGGTTTAAACTGCATGTGGAAAGAGCATTTTGGTATCGCCGTTGTAGAATATGGTTTACATGGTGCCATTCCTCTAGTCCATGCTTCGGCCGGTCCGCTGCTTGATATTGTGGTTCCATGGGATGGGGAAAAGAAAGAAATATCAAGGAAAAATGAAGCTAGTGCTTTGGAGAGATCAGGTCTTTTTTTCTTGGATGAAAGCGATCCAGATTTCCAGATCAAAGACATTAAGTATCCTGAATTAAAAGACATAATGAAAGCTATTACGTTGATGTCCACAGATGAAAGGGAAACCATGCGGTCAAATGCTATTCATGTCTCGAGAAAAAGGTTTGGCAGAGGTGTTTTCGCTCAACAGTGGGATCGTTTATTGGACCACATTTGGAATGTAGAGATGCAAAAGAAAGATAAAAGGGCTAAGGTTGAAAGAGTGTATTGAAATGTTTCCTTCAAGTGGACATAATGCATTTGTCCTGAGCACTAACTCAAGTGCCGCGCCACTCCATGCGCCACTGATTTGATTATTCGATTAAATTTTTTTTAAAAAAAAAAATTTTTAATTTAAGATGAAAAGTTTCTTTTCATTAGATTGAAATAGCTATGTCAAACGAACCAAAGAAGCTTGATAGCAATCCAGAGATCTTATTAAAGAAGCGTAAGAATGCTGATAGGCTACGTATCGAAAAGCAAGAACAAGCACGTCGTCGTGCTGAAGAACGTCGTTTGAAGAAATCCACAGATTTGAAAAAGGGTAAATTTATCAGAGCAGAAACTATTGTTGCTAGAAGATTAGCTACTGATCGTGAAAAGGAGAGAGTTGGTAGGATTGAGCGTTATGAGCGTCTTCATAAAGATGATAATGAAGCTGAAGATGAAGACGAAAGCGAAAAATTACTTCTTGTTGTTAGAATCGAAAGACAACATATGGGTAGAATTCCAGCCAAGCCAAAGAAGATTTTAGAAGTTCTTAGGTTGACAAAGACACACAATGCTACTTTTGTTAAATTGAATTCCAAGGTGAGACCGCTATTGAAGTTGATCAATCCTTATGTTGTTGTTGGCACACCAAGCTTGGCAACTGTGAGATCTCTCATCCAAAAGAGGGCGACTGTTAAAATTGCATTGAAGGAAGGTGAGGAATCTTCTGCTCCTGTAAACCCAGCTGGTATTGAAACAGACGATGTTGAGGGTAAGGATTTCAAGATTGTCGCACTTAACGATAACAACTTAATTGAAGAAAAGCTTGGTGACCACGGTGTCATTTGTACAGAAGACATAATTCATGAAGTGTACAGAATGGGTGACTCCTTTATGGAGGTTGTAAAATTCATGGAGCCATTCCGTTTAAAGGAACCTGTCAACGGATGGAGTGCATTGAATAAGCTAGAAAGAATTGAGCGTAGTGAAAAAACAAAGAAGTCTCAAGTTAGTGCTAAAGCAAACGCTCCACTGAATGAAGTTGACATTGACGCCTACATTGCGGAACAAATTTAAACTATTTTTGGCGTTTCAAACCTTACTCTTTCTTATTTATAAATATGCAACTATATATACTTTCAAGTATTAATCAGGGAAACTTGTATAACAGATTATAGGACAAACAATCACAATCTTTTCACTTTATAAAGTAGGTCCCTTTGTTTACTGCTGAGCACTACAGGCCCTGTGGCGGCTTTAACATCTCCGGCGCCGGAGATTTTATCACTGATTTTAAAATGACTGAAAAATTTCAGCGTTATACGTATAGAAAGCACTCTCTCCTTCCAATATAGTACTTATTATCAATTACACGTATCTGTGCTAAGAACAATTAATCTAAAGTTCGTTAAATATTAGTTAGAAAAAATGTCCAGTGTCAAAAATATTGTTTTACTTCCTGGTGACCACGTTGGTAACGAGATCGTTCCAGAAGCTGTTAAAGTTCTCAAGGCCATTTCAGAGGTCAAGCCTTCCATCAAGTTTAACTTTGAAAACCACTTGATTGGTGGTGCTGCTATTGATGCTACTGGTGTCCCATTGCCAGACGAAGCTCTTGCAGCTGCAAAGAAGGCCGATGCAGTTTTGCTTGGTGCTGTTGGTGGTCCAAAATGGGGTACCGGCGCTGTGAGACCAGAACAAGGTTTGTTGCAAATTAGAAAGGAGCTCAACTTGTACGCCAACTTGAGACCATGCAACTTCAGCAGTGAAAAATTGCTTGATTTGTCTCCATTGAAGGCTGATATCGTCAGAGGTACTGATTTCACTATTGTCAGAGAACTTGTCGGTGGTATCTATTTCGGTGAAAGAGAGGAAGACACTGGTTCCGGTAGAGCTTGGGATACTGAAGCTTATTCTGTTGAAGAAGTCAAGAGAATCACTAGAATGGCTGCTTTCATTGCATTGCAATCCAACCCACCTTTACCTGTTTGGTCTATTGACAAGGCCAATGTTTTAGCCTCTTCCAGGCTTTGGAGAAAAACTGTTGAAGAAACCATCAAGGCTGAATTCCCACAATTGACTTTACAACACCAATTGGTCGACTCCGCTGCCATGATTCTAGTCAAATCACCAACTAAGTTGAACGGTGTCATGATCACAAGTAACATGTTTGGTGATATTCTTTCCGACGAAGCATCTGTCATTCCAGGTTCCTTAGGTCTTTTGCCTTCTGCTTCCTTGGCTTCCTTGCCAGACACCAACACCGCTTTTGGTTTGTACGAGCCATGTCACGGATCTGCTCCAGATTTGCCATTGAACAAGGTCAACCCTGTTGCAACTATTTTATCTGCTGCCATGATGTTGAAGTTGAGTTTGGATCTTCTGAAAGAAGGTAAGGTTGTTGAACAGGCCGTCAAGAACGTCATTGATGCTGGTATCATGACTGGTGACTTGGGTGGTTCTTCTTCAACCACTGAAGTTGGTGACGCTGTCGCTGCTGAAGTTAAAAAGCTATTAGCTTAAGTTATCAATCTCAGCTAGCTGAAAAGTAAAAGCATTAATACTAAATAATCATGACCTTCAAACAACTAACTTTGTACTTTTATAACATGAGTACTTGCAAAAATTAATGATATTTCACTAAAACTAAGTAAAATGGGCCAAACTAGCTACAAAGATTCGCTTTCATTTCTAGAATCTCGACTTGGCTTTCTGCAAACAGTTACCGCTACATATTCCCTGTCCTCAGCTCCTCAAATCTTGCATTCTCTTGAAGTGCTGTGTTTATTTTTCCGATTGTTCAAAAAAAATCTATTTCGAGAGATCAATTTGAATGCTATTCTTTACTTGAGTTTCTTTGTTAACCAGTCTGTTGTGTTGCGTTGCGTTCTAGTCATGACGCCAGCTTTCCAGTTAATGATACTATTGGTGACATACTCACCGTATGTACAGGCTGTTTTCCAAAGCGCAGGCTGTTTCCCGAGATCTGCATTTACAAACTTGGTACAATCGGATATTTATACATGGCAGTCCTCTGGACATTGTGAGGGACAGTGTGCCGGAAAGTATGCAGCAGCCACCACAGATGAAAGCTACTGTTTTTGTGCAGGGAATGTTGATGAGAGTGCAATTGTCGACTCTAGCTTTTGTGATGCCTCATGTAATGGCTTTCCCAGTGAAAATTGTGGTAGTACAGACTCTCAATACTTCAATGTTTATATTGACAATACAGTTGAGGCAGATGCAACTAGTTCATCTGTTTCCTCTTCTTCTTCTTCAACTTCTACTTCTTCCACATCATCTGATTCGAGTTCATCTAGTTCATCAACAACCTCCGATGACACTTCCTCGTCTACGTCTTCGAGCTCTAGTACAGAAGACTCAACAACTTCCTCATCTTCCTCGTCAACAACAACATCTTCTACTTCATCTTCTTCATCAACCACCGAGACTCCAACTCCTACTCCAACTTCCACTACGCTAAGCTCGACAACTTCAAGTTCAAGTTCAAGTTCAAGTTCAAGTTCAAGTTCATCGACCTCTTCTAAAGAGCCTGTCACAACTGTTACGGCTTCTATGGCCACTGTCTCAGTTGAGTCAACTCAGGTTGATAGTCAAGGAAGAAGCACTATTGTCACGAGTCTGGTGACTATTTCCACGGCAGAAACGAGGGTTATTACCGTTGTTCAATCTGTTACACCGACTATGCAACCATCAGCCAGTCAAACCTCTGATGCCAATTCCGTTTCAAATAAGTCAAATAACGAACACAAATTAGCAGGTGGAGCGATTGCAGGTATCGTCATCGGTGTCATTTTTGGTGTTTTAATAGTAGGAGGTTTACTAATATGTTGTTGTTTTGGTCTACCATGTCTCGGAATTTTGCCTTTGATGAAACGTGTAAATGATGACGATGAGCTAGAATCACAGGTTGGTGAAAAGGATATTTACTCTGTAATGCCTCCAATGGTTCATAGGAAGAGAGAGAGCGATTTAGGTGGAATAAACGGTTTAAACTATATTATGCCAGACGATATAAGTTTAAATGGAAGAAGACGTTTCAGTGCTGGCAGTTTACCTGATGCAGCAATTGGCGCAAGTAGTGATTCTGAAAACAGCAATTCAGCTGGTCACAGTGCAGGTAACCAAAATGGTAATGGTGGTTTGAGAGTTTTGAACCCCGATTTAAATAGTGATGATGACGATGATGATGACAGCGATGGCGATAACGATAGAGATAACAATAAATTTATGTTAAATTGAACTTCATTGAATTGTTATTCTCTTTCCCTTGATACCTTTTTTTTATGTGTTATTGCTCCATTGATATTTACACTGACACATTTTACTGTGTCCTCCTTTCCTTTCAATCTAATGTTTTCATGCTATATGGTTAATAATTGAACTATTTCATAATATTTTGCATCATTTTGTGTCATAATCGAATTCGAAATTCGAATTTTAATAAGTTTATATTGTTTCTTATATATAATTAATTAAAAAAAGAAAAAAAAAGACTAGTTTATAATAATAGTAGTAATAATATCTTAATAGTAGTTTATATATATCATGAAATTCAATGGCCAGACCATTCAATAGAGTTGAGATCGATACCCTCCTGTTTCATTTCCCATAATGGACTCAATTCTCTCAAAAATTTAACTCTTTCGGTAATGGCGTCAATGACATAATCAACTTCTTCTTCAGTGGTAAATCTACCAATACCAAATCTAATGGATGAATGAGCCAGTTCGTCAGAGGCTCCAAGTGCATGTAAAACATAACTTGGTTCTAGGGAGGCAGACGTACAAGCAGAACCCGATGAAAGAGCAATATCCTTAAGAGCCATCAAAAGTGATTCACCTTCAACGTAAGCAAATGAAACATTCACACAACCAGCATATCTGTTCGTAAGAGAACCATTTAATTGGGTATCTTCAATAGCTAACAAGCCATTGATTAATTTATCAGATAGTCTCTTAATATGTTTTGTATCTTCAGAATACTCTGCAGTCATCAATCTACTAGCTTCACCAAAACCAGCTACAAGAGGAGGTGCTAAAGTACCAGATCTTAAACCACGTTCTTGGCCACCACCGTTGATAATAGGGTCTAATCTGACACGAGGTCTTCTTCTGACATAAAGGGCACCAATACCCATTGGACCGTAGACTTTGTGTGATGAGATTGACATCAAATCGATGTTCATCTTGTTGACATCCAGTGGAATCTTACCAAAAGCTTGAGCACAATCTGAATGTAAGAAAACCTTTCTGGAACGACAAAGAGCACCAATTTGTTCTAAAGGTTGAATGACACCAATTTCATTGTTGACACCCATGATAGACACTAGTGCAGTATCTGGTCTAATTGCTGCTTCCAATTCTTTCAGGTCAATTAAACCATCTTCTTTAACCTTCAAATATGTGACATCAAAGCCATCATCCTGCAAATGTCTACAGGTATCCAAAACACATTTATGTTCAGTTTGTGTAGTGATGATATGTCTCTTTCTCTTAGAATAAAACCTAGCGACACCCTTCAATGCAGCATTGTTTGATTCTGTGGCACCGGAGGTGAAAATAATTTCCTTTGGATCAGCACCGATCACATCGGCAACATTCTTTCTGGCCTCCTCAACAGCGTTCTCTGTCTCCCAACCGTAAGAGTGGGTACTTGAATGTGGATTACCATAAAGACCGGTGTAGAATTGTAGCATTTTGTCCAGGACACGAGGATCAACTGGTGTTGTGGCTTGCATATCTAAATATATTGGTCTAGTACCGTACAATGAGTCATCTCTCTTTGAATTCTTCAGCGATAATGTTGTGCCAGCCGGTGGAGTAGCCTTTGTGGTCGCAAGACCTCTTACAAGGATCCTAGTTGCTCGAAACTGGCGTAAATATGTCATTTTCAAGATGAATTAATAATACTCAACTTCTTCTTTTTTTCGCCTTCCTAAAAAATCCTTTATAGAGGAGAACTATCAACAAAAAAGATGGTTTTGAAAGTCCTCAATAACACTAATTTGATGTGCTTTCACAGCTTATTATCATGTTACTGATGGATTGAAACTTAGTTGAGCGTATTTAAAGCCCAAGATTGGTGATTTTAGATATACGTGAAAGATGACTCCAATCGTGAATCATGGTAAGAGAATTAAGTTCACTAATGTTTCGATGATATTTCATGTACTTAAATGAGCCTAGATAATACTATAAACGTCAAAGTATAACTTTTGCCAACAAAAAACTAGGAATTGAAGGACCTTTTGTCTAGTATCTTAACTCAATCGATAATGTTTTGAAAATTAATCAAAAAACACACAAGAATTTAACATAAAACAGAATAAAAAGCATTGATTTTTTGAGTGAATCAATGAAGGCATAACCACGCAGAATAACACGTATCAAACAGTTGAATTTGACAACAATATTGATATTTACTCAGCAATATCTTTTCAAATATTAGACCCAATAAAATACATTAAAAAGTATATGAAATCCAAACGTAAACTTGATGATGATTTTGAGTGTTTGAATTCTTTTCCTTGCAAGAAATAATACTTCATTCATGCATCATTTCGATATTTGTTTAGTGTTGAAGCAACTGTGAATTTTTTTACAGATGCTAAAACCGAAAACGGCCGTTTATCTTCAATTTCTGGTAAAGTGACATGGCTTCTGACTTTGCGGTCTCCCTACTGGCTGGTGCCGCCGCAGGTACATCTACAGATGTTGCGTTTTTTCCTATTGACACTATAAAAACTAGACTTCAGGCAAAAGGAGGATTTTTCAACAACGGTGGATTCAAAGGACTGTATAGAGGTATTGGACCAGCAGTCCTAGCATCTGCACCATCTGCATCATTGTTTTTTGTCACCTATGATACCAGTAAGAGAGTGCTTGGTGAAAAGTGGAGTAACCCACACGCAGTTCACATGGTTTCTGCTTCGCTTGGTGAAATTGCCGCCTGTTTATTCAGAGTTCCAGCAGAAGTGCTAAAGCAACGTACTCAATCATTGCAATTTGAATCGGGACTTGCAGCATTCAAACACATTATTAGTAATAGTTCTGGTGAAGGTGTCATAGCTGGGCTTTATAGAGGCTGGGGATCTACAATCATGCGTGAAATTCCATTCACCATGATTCAGTTTCCGTTATACGAACAATTGAAAAAATGGTGGGCCATTTATGACGATACCGAGTCTCTGTCGCTAGCAAAAGGAGCAATTTGTGGTTCAATTGCTGGCTCTGTTGCCGCCGCCTCAACTACTCCCTTAGATGTTCTTAAAACTAGATTGATGCTAAGTAAAGAAAGAGTGAGCATTTTGACATTGGCCAGAACCCTTGTTGCACAAGAAGGTTATGGAGTCTTCCTTTCTGGTATTGGTCCAAGAACAATGTGGATCAGTGCTGGTGGTGCAATCTTTTTAGGTGTCTACGAAGCGGTCAGTTCATTCATTAGATCTAAAGAATCTAAAAAGTTATAGATTTACAATGTGTACATATATTTATTCATCATCGGATTCCTCTTCCTGGAACTGGAAACCAAAACTAAAATTTTCATCACTAGCAACCGTCGTCAATTTGTCCCAAGTCTCAGATCTTTTAACAAGGCCACGTCTTTCTTCTTTGGCAATTTCGTCCATCTGAATCAACCCATTTTTCAACTGTGTTTCAAACCCATTTGCCAATAAAAGTTCAACAAATGATTCATAAACTGGCATACACTCAGTTCCCCCTAAAACTCCAACGTCTTCATCAACATTCTGCAGTTCTGCTTTAGCTAAGTAGTTTTCAATGGCTTTTCTTCGATTAACTTGCTCTTCAGTGATATCAGAGCCGGTGGGATGCTCTGCTAGGAAATTCTTCATGAATCTTTGTAATTTATCATGTCTGAAGCCACTTACTTGATCAGATTTGTCTTTCATAAATTTCAAAACTTTACCAAGTTTACAACTTGGAACAAAGTTACCTGTGAGAGCTACACCATCATCAATATTTATAACAGTATGCCACCATCCAGATGGAACGTAGATACATTCACCAGGGTAAGTAATTCCAACAATACCGCCACAGTTAGTTTCATTAATCATTTTTATTGAGTCGTTCCAGTATCCACTTTTAACCCATTCAGCGACACCGATTGGTGACATGACTTCACCCTCATTATCATCAGTGAAAACACCAGGAGGCTTGCATTCTGGTGGAAACATAACCCATAACTTACTACCTTGTAGAACTACGTTCCAAGCGTCAGTTGAATTTGGATCCTTGTGCCAAGTGGAACCAGATCTTTTTGGACCAGTGATGAGCCAAGTATGATCAGGTCTGGAATCTTCAAAGACTGTCAACATGTCATTGTCGGTTGGAGCAAAACAAGGAGGGCGTGAATAATAACCACCCTTTGTTGGAATTAATTGTGAAAATGCTTGTGACCTACAATCAAAAAGATATAAAGGTGATTCGTCAATGTTTCTTTTAGAATAATCAACATAAAGCGATAAGGGCCACTGAACAGACTCTTGACGAAATTTGACTTGCGGAAAATGTTTGGTGAGCCATTCAATGGTCCAGTGTGACCACCTCTCAATGTTTGGAGTATTGGATCCTACTATGAACGGATGGTTTGACCATTCTTTTTCAAAAGTGGAATAGGTCAGTGTAGACTCTTCAAGTCTTGGAATTCTTCCTTTTATTGGATAGTCAGTCGGTTTCGAGTACTCAGTTGCATCCAAATAACCTAATGCTTGAATATTTGATTTTTGTTCTTGGATAAAGTTCTGGAACAGTACATTGTAATTGATTTGTGAGTTGGCGTATGGAACAAAGAGTAAGTCCGAATAAATGAAACCACAGTCAATCTCGTAATTGCAGATAGGAAATCTCATGATTGATGAACGCCAAGATCCCATCCAGTTAGTAAACTCTAGATCTTTCTCTGTTCTCTGTTTTGTGGATGCTGAGGTATATAGGGATCTCCAAAGTTCTTCTGAAGATGTAAAACCATAAAAGAATTTTGATACATGGCTCAAATTGAACAAGGAGGCTTTATCTAAGTAACCTAAAATCTGGAAAATCAAGTCATCGGACAAATGCCGAAAGAAGGAGCCAGTTGATTGAGATAATCTCAGCAGTTCGTCTTCAGAAGCCAAAATTTGATTACCGCTAGGTTTGATATTGAGGGGATGCGTTGCGAGAGTAAGCTCATTCAAGTTGGTATTGATCGATCTGGTCTCGTGTTTCCTTCTCTTTGCAACAGGCTCTTCCTGAGTCATGCTGTTAACACCTACACGATTACAAAATGATGATCTGATATTAAATTTTTCACTTACATCTTAAAAAAAAATTATAGATACTAACGGAATACTGAGTCTGTGTGAAAATCAGTATCATACAAATATATACAGGCAATGCTAAGAGAGCACATCTTGTCTTCAACTTCTTCTTTGATATTATTTTTGCTCAAACCTAGTCAACAGGTAAGGTCTTTGATCTCTTATGCCACCAGCTATCGTCCTTTAACTTCTTTTCGTAGTCTCTCGTCGTTTTACCTGGGTACAAGATCTGTTCATCTCTTGGGTTGACAAATTCTTCTGGTTCTGCTACACCGTTGTCGCCATCTCTTTGCTTCCAGTACTTTCTGATTTGGCCCACGCAGTTCATGCACAGCGTATGGGATCTCTTGAAGTGACCGCACGCAGGACACCTGTTGAGGTTATTTTGTAGCTTCACATGCTTTTCGCCTGGCCCATAGAGTCTTTGTCTTCTCTTCATGTGAGATGTTTTCTTCTTTGGTGCTGCCTTCAAGATCCCTTGATCAGCATCGCTATTCTCTTCCTGTGCTGTCCAATTTGGTAATAATGATGCTGGAATTGAAACTCCAACCTTGATACTTGGTAGTCCTGGCAATCCTAGTTTCGGCACAAGTGACTCGGCTGCCCTAGCAAGCCCATTCAGTGTAATTATTGATGCCATTTGTCTCCACTTTCAATTTCCAATATATATATGTATATATATTTTTTCCACCTAAGTTTTTCTTCTGGAGGGAAGAAAGAATACTTTTCAGCACAACCTCCGATAACCCCCTCCACCACACGTTATGCCCAAAATTTTCAACAAATTAACATTACGTAATCTTACGTAATCTTTGGGCACATCTTGCATGGACAAGGAGGTCGTGTGTTGGGTGCTGCTTACGTAAGTGTTTTTGGCACCAAAGGAACGTAGGGGCTTATTGTGCTGGTTGTGTCCAAGGGCAACTTTTTCTCTCAAAAGTTGAAACAAATATCAAAAAATCAGAGATTCTCCACAAGGGGAGAAAAGGTTCTAAAAAAAACACGTCTTTTGTGTACATAGATCAAAACACGTTAATTAGGATCGTCTCAAAAGTGAAATAAAAATGGCGGAAGAAGCTGGAGTTGCACCACTAATCACACATCCAAACAACTATGTTGGTTTTGACACGATCACGACGCAAATTGAGAACAGACTGGTGAAGAGGGGGTTCACATTTAATGTGATGGTCGTTGGACATTCAGGTTTGGGGAAGTCGACTATGATCAACACGTTGTTTGCTTCGCATCTGATGGAATCCAGTGGGCGGAAAACAATCTACGAACCGATTGAAAAGACCACGGAGATCAAGATCACATCGCAAACGCTGTTTGAAAACAACGTGAAGTTGGACCTCAACATCATTGATACGCCTGGTTTCGGTGATCAAATCGACAACGATAAGTCGTGGGAACCAATTCTCAAATACATCAAGGACCAGCAGAATCAGTACTTGAGAAGAGAATTGAACGCTAGCAGAGAACGCTTCATCAAAGATAACAGAGTTCACTGTGTGCTTTATTTCATCCAGCCTAATGGCTACGGGCTCAGATCACTGGACATCCAAGTCCTGAAGAGACTCACAGAGGTGGCCAATGTGGTGCCAATCATCGCCAAAGCAGATGCGCTAACGTTGGACGAAAGATCAGAGTTCAAAAAGATCCTCCAAGATCAGTTCAAACAGTACAATTTCAAGCTCTACCCTTACGTGAACTCATTCGAAGGTGAGGAACTTAACGAAGATGAGCTACAATTCAACAACGACATAAGGGCTCTGTTGCCTTTTGCCGTCATCGGATCTGAAGATGTTATCACCACTCCAAACGGCGAATCTGTTAGGGGCAGAAGAACCAAATGGGGTACTATTAATATCGAAGACGTCACACAGTGCGAATTCGTTTACTTGAGAGATTTCCTTACAAGAACCCACTTGTACGATTTAATTGAGACCACCAGCTTGGTTCATTATGAAGCTTTTAGAACTAGACAATTGACCTATTTGCGTGAAAATGCCACTGCTAGAAATTCACAAATGCCAATGAATAACAACAACAACCAAACTACTTATGTCAACCATTGATAGGTGGGCAATGACTTGAAAAACTATAACAGTAAAAATGAGGAGTTTATTGATACTGGCTAACTTGGGATTACTTTTTACATATTCATATATTTGATTTATAGTAGAAGAAAATTAGAAAGGTGAAAGATTTTTGTGTGTTATGTGCTGATGTGGTTGCTCCGCTGAAACTGTTGTACACTTAAATTAATTGAAATTTTATTATATTTTTATGCTAGAAATAACAAATAAGTATAGTATTTTTAAATAAATAAACAAAAATTTAGTTGAAATTGCTTTGGTTAACCAGTAGTTGAGTCATCTAACTGTAAGGTGTCCAAACTCTTTTGAATTCTATCTTCTCCTGAGTTTACTTCTTCTTCACTTTCTACTTGTAATTCAGTTTCAAGTTGGGTATCTAAAACGTTATCAAGTGAAGCATTTACAACTAAATTCTCTACAACTTCATCGTTTAACGTATCAATAGGAATATCCTCTAGCTTATCATTCTCAGGAAGCTTTTTAAATTGTTCTACCTTTTCCAGGTACCTTTGAAATTTCGATCCATCGCTGAATCCTTTTAGTCTATTATCCTCACCTTCATCTTCATCCATCATTGAAGAAGTAGATTCCGATGAGTCCATGATTTCAATTGAGTAAATTGGTGGCTTAAAATTATTCAAGTTTTCAAATGTCCTGGTTGCATGAACATCCTTCCTCATTTCCCACGGAAAGATTGGATTCTTTTCGACGTACTCATCAACTGCCTTTTTCTGGACATCATAAATATCGTCAATATTGAAATCCTGTTTGTCATCCGTTGATGTCTTTTCTTGATCTTCTTCACAGCTCTTGCCCTCTTCCTCTTCCGAAACTTCACTCTCATGCTCTTCTGGTTTCAAGAGTTCGGAGATTTTTGACTCCTTTTGCTCATATTTTTGCGGCGCTTCAACAGCCCACTCTATCTTCGTTTCCTTTAATTTCCATGCTTCACCCTTGGACGTCTCGTCAACAATCGGTCCACTCGTACTTGACTTGTAGTAATATGTCGGAAAATTGACAACACTAACATCTTCAACAGTATCGGTAACACCATTGTCGGGATCACTGACTTGTTCAGGAGATTTTGGAATTTCTTCTCGCTGTGCACTTTGGGGTTGTGGGAGTCTACTATCATAAGAAGGGAACTCAACATAAGGTTGTAAATGACCAGCAATTTCCAAAACCTCTGTTGAGCTGTTGAACAACTGATCGTAAACATCCCACCATAATTCAAATAAATTCTTTTTGTTTTCAAACACCTTCGCATATTGACTGCTATAACACAAAGATCTGTTGGTCCAGGGCTTAGCTTTACCTATGAAATGGATTACCTTAATGTCTTGTTTAAATCTAATCATTGCTGGAAGGTACTCGTAGTTAGAGTTCAACGTACAGTTGTAGGTGAATGGTAGTCTATTCCATTTAGTTCCTAATGCTTCCGATCTCAAGTTGAAAAACTCGTTCAAAATACCTTGGTCGGCACCATCAAAAGAGTCATTGGACTCATAGAACTGTATCAAATTATCAAAGGTCTCCAGGTCCGGTTTTGCAACAATCAACCCGGAATTGAAAATATCTGGCCAACCGGAGTCTGAACTAGCAGAAACTTCATTTTTTTGAAGGTTTTGGTCATACAGAAGATTGTCAATATTTTCCAAAATTAGCATGTCACAGTCCAAATACACAACTGTGTTGTAATCGGTCAATCTCCAAATATTCAACTTCGTCAACGCATTGCTCAATTCGTTTCTTTTTAGTAAAACGTTCAATTCGAACAGGTTTCTTGAAAAGAGCACTTCGTTGTCTACTGCTATTTTCCTATCAAATAGTCCACACTCCTGCAGCTTTCTATAGGCCTCGTCACTTAATTGAGCTTTAAGATAAAGAACAATTATCGGGACCCTAGACCCGCTATTTCTCAATGATTTTGCCAGCACCATTGCCCCCGGCAAATAGCCATCATTCAAAAGCATCGTCACGTACGCGACCTTCTCTTCCTTCTGCGCCATTGGTGCCTGTTCTTTCGTTGGCAATTTAGATTAGATGAGGATAACGTGGTACTCAAATTGTCAGATTTCAGCAACCCCCATAATTTTACCTATTTCTACGTATTGTTATTATTTATTGCCAAAAGCGATTAAAGACACTTCGAATGCGGAAGTCGGCTCAGCATCTGTAGCGTCAAGTGCAAAAATAGCTAGATGACAAGAGTAGCAGTAGAGACCAGATATTACATTAGACGAAAAGATTAGGGTTCATTAATTAATAGATATTTTTTGAGGGGGGTATAGTTTCTTTTAAGTGCTAGAAGTATCATTGTAAATGATTACCTTCGGTTTCATGATCTGACATCTCCCTGTCGTTGACACCAAATTCCTCAAATCTTTGCTGCTGAAGCCTTTCGAGCTCAATCAAATAAGAGGTATTAACATCAAATTGAACGGGGTCTTTCCAAAACAGCATTCTCAGTAATTCTCTAATATCCTTGGCATCTATGGAACGACCTGTAGATTTCTTGAACTCTTTGCATATGTACTTGAGCTTCTCCAATTCAGCTTCGTCTAGAATTGACTGCAGCTCTCTGACTTCTTCAGGGCCACACTCGCTAGTTCCACCACCTTGTTGGCCAATTAGCACCTGGTATCTATTCCGGGCCGCCAAGTACGAGCTGACCTTGGCAGCTTCAGCAATCTCTATCCACGACTTCCCCTGCCTCTTCATGCTTGTTATTATATCGTCCTGCTCCTGTGTGAACTTCGAGCGGCGTTTAGACCTCTTGGGCCGCTGCACTAGCAGTGAATCCTTACTTGGCTTGAGTGTCGAGTAAGGTGGTACAGGAACCCTCTGAGAAATATTATATACAAGCTGGTTTACATTGGACATTGTCTGGATTCGAGGTGCTGGTGTCGTCATCATTGTCGCAGGCATCATTGGTGCACTGCTCGCTTGCAACAGATACGGAAACTCGTTTATTGTATTATCTCTTCGCTGAAATTGTATAGGGTAAACTGCTGACGTTGTTGATGCCATTTGCTGCTGCTGTTGCTGCTGCTGTTGCTGTTGTTGCTGTATTTGCTGTAATTGTTGTATTTGCTGCATCTGCTGCATCTGCTGCATCTGCGCTGGTGGGGGTGGCGGTGGTGGGAAGGGGAACATGTTGTTCCTAGCCGTGATTGACGTGGCACCAAGCGAAGGTGTAGTCACAGGCGTTGAAGATGTAGTCGATGTCGAGTTGGGCGTCGGTGTTGTCTGCTCTGATAGGTTGAATGTTTCTCTGAACGATGGTAACATTTGGATCAACAATTTTCAACAATGCTAACAAACTTGTATCAATCAAAAATATATACTGGCGACGTGTGTTGATCTACTATCAGGAAAAGAAAGGGGCCGTTGGTTTAACAAAAAAAAGTCATATGTAATAACTTCGTCTTCGGTGTGGTGTGGGAATAGCAAACTATATATTTGGCACAATTTAAACTTTTGGAAATATAATTCCCGAACCCAATTTTATTTCGGCACTTTAATTCTTCTCTCTGCCAATCAAGCTAGTACCACTTATTACAACATACATTTTTCACCGACTACAATGATTAAATAATTATATAAAATATTATGTCGTCTCTTTTACTGACAAACGTTGCAAATTTTATTGTCCCTCCACTGCCACATGTAACCATTGGAGGGCCATTAAGGTCAAAACCAATACAAATCCCGACTACGTGGTGTGTTTCGTGTTAATGCAACTTCCCCTTTGTCTCTCATTGGCTCCATGGGCCCACTTTCGGACAACAACAATGCTTTCGTGGAACACCTGCCATATGCATGGAAAAAAAAAAAATAATTCCATTTTAGAAGTAGAATAATGCGAAGCGCATAATATACAAGAACGCTGAATAGCGTTGCAGTTACCTATTAAGTACCGTAAGAGACCACAAGAATAACTGTAGCAGGAACTGGCCCGACCAAACGGCCACCTTTTTCAAGCGTTGCGTGCGCAGCTTCTCGTCAGTAGCATACTCGTAAAAACTCGTGTACACACCCTCTGTGATATCTGGCATCAAAAGCGAATCGTACAGCGTCCATGAACCGTCGAAATCTTTCAAGTTCTTGACAATTCTACACCGAAGAGGAATGAACGTCTTTTTGTTGTTGATGTAGCCAATGATAGGCCGGATGACTGTGTTCGAGATCGTCGAAAGACTGTCATTGAACAATGGAATTTGCGCCTTGGGGTTTTTCAAGTTCATGTAAAAGTCACAGATGAAGAAATTGTCCAGCTCAGAATCTTTGTCATCATCTGAGAAAGAGCCATGCTGCTGTTGTTGTGGATGTTGTTGTGGTTTAGTCACCAGCTGAAGCGGTATATTGTTGAATTTTTGTATTAACTCATTCACTATTAATTCGTTGAGCGACCGGTCTTCCTTCATCACCATGATATCAATCAAAACATCAACCGACCCCTTTGTAATCCACCCAAGTGGTCCGTCTACACCCTTATTCAAATGGTCAAACTTCAGATTGTCGATCCTGAATCTTGTAGCCATCTTGACTTTGTTGTTATTCAGATCAATTTTCGTGAACTGGTCCCTGCCAAGTTCCCTTTTAATCAATTGATCAATTTGGACTTCTTCCTTGAAATTATCGAAATTTGAAACCTTGTTTAATGTAAAGAGTGATCCGTCATATGCTCCACTGATATGTGTACATGTTAAAATATCTAGCATAACCCAATTTTTCCTCAAAATTGGTATGTCTGCATTGTATATCGATAGCTTGCATGGTCTGAACTCAAAAGGCTGGTGTATGGTTACAAACAAATCTTCTATCTTCAGGTCTTCAATTTCCCAATCCCCTGGTGCCGGTATGTTTTTGTAATTGCGTGGGTCATCATCAAGATTCCACACTACGTTAGTTCTGTCTATAATACCTCTCACTCCATGTGCTGACGCGGTATCAATTATACCTTTACCACTGATCCATTTTCGAAAACTCAAGGTAATATACAATTCATCGATAGTGAGTTCAAACTGCGTGTAATTCCCATCATCATATATATCCTCACTGGTTTTACTCAAAATTTCACCGCTAGATGACCTCTCAATCCTTTCAACTGTTGATATTACCCTTGGCCTTTTGTGAACAACACAATTCTTCAACTTGATCACACCTTGTTTCCAGCCAGGGTCAATTGATTCTGAGGTGAACTTCAAATTGGTATTGTCTGAAACTGCTTTACCTACCAAATCCGTTATGCTTGACTGCATATCCATGTATTTACCTGTTAATAGAATCAACGATACAAATGTCGTCGTACCAAGTAGGAATAAGAATATATTTCCTGTCAATAGCCATGAAAAAAATGCATTCAGGTCTTCAAAATTAAACGGTCTTTTAGACCTAATCAACAACCACTTAAGCTTCAACCATTGATTTTCCAGTATCGTATATGTTTTCTTAAATCCACTGTAAAATGACCTCTTAATGATCAAACTAGGGATAGTTTTCGTATAATTTAAATTTCGCCTTGTAGAAAGTAACCTGAAAGGAGGAGCCCTTTGCACATACCCTGACCTGCACGGTACAAATTGCAATGGCGCCTTACTATATGGCCTTATTAGCGATTTGAACATGCAATATAATTACGACCTTTGATAAATTAAGCCCTAAACGATGTGTTTGAAAAAAATTTGATAGAATGCTCAACATCAACAGCTAATACAAAACCCTGCGTATATAATAGTATCCTGTTACAGGTCAGTATCTAACATAAAACTTGTTGCAAAATAAGGTTTTATCAGTGAAGCCATATTAATATAAAATCCAAACTAGTAATGTTATATTTACTTTTCACTTCGGTATTAGCGTTGAGATACGTTTACGTTAATTGAAGAGGACGCAACTGCAATGAAGAATATGGTTACATTATAACAACCATAACATAAGTACTATAACCATATGCAAACATTGCGGTAAGTACTTTTGCACTTGTTTTCCTATCATAACCTCTTCTATTTGAGTCTTCTCATCAAAATGTATTAAAAATACGACAACTAATTTGTAATAGGCCATTTTTGTACTTCAACTTACCCTTGAATAGCTGAAATTTTAAGTGTAGGCTGCAACAATATTACTATTTGAGAGTTCAAAGACTATTTGTTAGTATTACATGTTTTTGTTGAAAATTAAAGATTTGAACAAATATTATTAGCATGGCAAGAATCAATCCAAACTCAAAATTACCAAGAAATGAATAATTTTTATTATGTAGGTTTGGATCAATCTTTTCATGTTTGAATAGTGCACGGTGCCACTGGGACAATGGTAAGATATGCAAGAGACACTATAATTCTTTCCCTTTACGAAATGTCAAGTATATACATTGACAACACTCACATTATAACTAGTTAGGTCACTAAGCAAATTTAGCCCACAGGTTTTATTGATGTACATATCTATAAAGATGCAAACTTTTGTCGTTTATCAATCAGTACCATGTAACCTTTTATAGAGTCACAGTTTATGTATTATTAAAAATATTCAACACAGATTAAATTCAAATAATGGTCAAGCAGTGCAAGATGCAAAATGTAAGTTGATAGTTTACTTTGAAGTTACCTATTTTGAAGTACAACTTTTTTACCTATAAAATTAAAGTGTGTAAACGCAAATGTATGCCACAACTCATTTCATGTCAAGTAAATGGACCACCTTCATAGACGAAGAACAAAAAAACGGTTATTGAGCAAACAAAATCAAAGCATCCTATTCTCAAATGAGAGAATAGCAACGTTGTTGTCCTGTTTCCTCAAACTCATAGATATAGCAAACGTTGTTGTATAATACTAGGGGAAAAAAGAGTTAAAAAGTTTTATTGTTGAACTTCTTTTTCTTTTCCAATTTTGTAATATCTACACAAACACGTGGTTACAGAGATCATTTGGTAAATCAAGGTCACTAAGGTATGTATGTAAATGATTAGTGGAAGTTTAGAATAAAATTATAAAGGCAATAAACATTGCTCAAAACCTTGATTTTAAGAAACCATGATACAAAATTGGAAACAAACAAACGAACAAGTCGCTTCTCCATAGACATAGTATATTCGCATCTTGTGTAAATGCATCAAAGTTGGAGAAAAAACCTATAGCTGAAACTTAGGGACCACGACATTTAATTTACCGTCGCAATACTTTTCACCAGCAAGAGTTTTGATAGAACCCTGCACAACAAATTTTTTATTGACAGCCATTTCAGCAATAAAACAATCTAGTACAACAGTTACCGAATTCCGATCAGTTGAGATCTTGATAGGTTTCAAGTATTTGATTTCCAAACCCGCAGTAACAGCAAAATGATTTTCCGTTAATGGCAGTGTTACTTTGACAAAGTACTCATCAACCAATGTTGCAATGGCACCGCCGTGAATGATATTTGGATGCGATGTCATTTTTTGACCTAGCGTAAACATGCAAATCATGTGATTTGAAAGCGGAGTTGTAGCTTGGTCAGATTTTAGACTTTGTGACTTCAGAACCATTACTCTATTTCCTTGCTTCAAGTATTCTAGGTCTTCAGGGTGGAATACTAACTTTGAAAAAACCTTAATTGATATGATCTTGTCGTCTTGATAAAGATTAGAGTGACCAATAAACAAGTCCTCGTTGGTCCCATTCAACAATGGTGGGATCTCCTGGTATCCGCTACTGTTCAATTGATCTACTAGCTCTTCAATGGCGCCGTCAATTGTCATGTTAACACTCTCTTTTAAGGTGAATGTAGTAAAATCTGGGGTACAACTTTTTTTTTTCAATACTTTTATAAGAAAAGGTTTATCTTGTACTTTAGTAAAGGTTGAATTTCTCTATAAAGACCTTCAAAAGACTTTTAAACATATATTAGTATGGACAGGAATCTAATCTTCGTAGTAGTCATCATAATCGTCATCATCGTCGTCATCGTCGTCATCGTCATCTTCTCCATTATTGTTATCATTATCATTATTGTTATCAAATACGTATGTCATGCTATCATTGTGTCCAACCATCCATCGCCTTTGTTTTGAGCTGCCCATCATGTCTACCATTCTGGAGTAATATAAATCTAGGATTGTTGAAGCAGACCCTATTCCAAACTGGATGTCCTTGATATGCTGGTCTTCCAGAGTGCCCGAGGAACTTTTCCGTTCTCTGTATCCATCGTAATTAAAGTCTCTTGGAACAACTCTGTATTTGACTCTTGATAGAAACTCCACCTCTAGTAAGTTTAGTTCGATAATGTTAACACCGCCGACCTTGGCGTAGTGTGAATTTGAACAGAACGAATCACAAAGGGCTTTAGAGGCCACTGTGGTTGCTGTTAGAAGAAACCGATGCACAGTCAATGAATTTAATGCGAATGTAGGGTAATGCGTAGAAAGTAGATCAACATAGTAAACAGCAGTGATCAGAACTGAGTGATTTAACATAGAATACTGGCTTAATCTCACCAAATAGTCGAATATTGAAATTTGTGGTGGTGATCGAGAATGGAATCTTGTGAGTGAGGACTGATCCAAGGCCATCACATCTGTATTGGTTCTCTTGTCGTTAGTCTCAATGATGGACATCAACATCCTCGATATTATAGTTATGAGTATCTCTTTATCACATTTCAAAAACTGTATGGGGACCTTAGTTGTTAAGCCGGCCTGTGAATTCTCTGGCGCAGCTAAGGACTTGCGTCGTTTCAACTTTCGCAATCGTTCATCTTCTCCGGGCGATGGCTCTGGTGACGCTGGCCGCCTTGCCTGTTGTACATGTGCCATATCGACTATCTTTTATTCTTTAGCTAATTGTATATAAGTGGAAGGCAATGTTGGTAATGCCATATCGCGGACCGCTGAAAATTTGTGTAAGGCAGGACTGAGCTTACATTTCTTTGAGAAAAGTGGTGATTGCGCCACAGACAGACGCTCCTCGACAATGTGAATGGGTTCTTCGGACACCATGCCTGTTTGCTTTTTGAATCTGGTTGGCTTCTGATCAAATTGTCGACTTTTAACTAAAAATGTGCTTTCATTTTTATATCACGATCGAGCAGCGTTTAGTTTATTGTAACATTATAGTAACAATTTATGAGTGCTTATAGCATGCTGCGCTCATTGATTACTTTAGAACGGTAACAAATGTTCTGCAAACAATTAATAGGTTATTACCTAGATTGAAAGACCAAAATTGTGGTCTGAAAGTTGCTTGAAAAGAAGTCCTTACAAGCAAATGCAATACTAAGTATAGGTACTACATTGTTGCACATCAACATGCTACTTGAATAATTCACTGTGACACGGGCTAGATGATATGAGTGCTCAAGTCAACAACAGAGCATGGGGAGTATAGGCCGACAAGTGAACGTTGTTGGCATAAAGAGTAAAGCTGGTATGTTGTCGCAGTACTCTAGTCTCGTTGGCTGTCCTTCTTTATTCATGTTATCTTGAAGGACAAGAGCGTTACATTGTCAAAAGCTCAGGGGTGAATCTAAATCAGCATCTTTTTCACATACACTAGTGGTTTAACAAGGTAGATGAAGTATCAACTTCAGCTATGCCAAAATAGCACTGCTAACATTTATTCTGGAACTTTGAGTAAATTTCACTGAGCATATTGGTTTTGGTCAAAGCTGTTGCGGTTAAGAAAATTGGAAAATATCAAAGAAAAAAAAGCATCTACAAGCTTGTTAAAACAAATACTATCCATATGTTTGGCTTACTGAGACCATTAGCAGGTATCGCCAGGAGATCATTTGCTACAAGCAGTGATGCTGTGTTGCCAAATGCGGTCAAGCAAGCTCCATACTCCCTTGCGTCTTTGAGATCGTTCCCTTCATTGGAACCACATTCCATTTTTCCAGTTCACAACGTGCTTGTAAACGCACCACTGAGAAGAGACATACTCTGGCTCGCAGTCATTATGGAATTAGACAACAGGAGAGTGGGTGCATCGTCTCCACCGGGAAGATCTCAGCATAAATTTAGCAGAAGAAAGCTATTCAAGCAGAAGGGTACAGGTCGTGCGAGAGTTGGTGATGCCAACTCCCCAATCAGATACAGAGGTGCACAGGCGCTTGCAAGGCAGGCACCAAACGACTATTCAACAGACTTGCCAAGAAAAGTTTACAATTTAGCGTACAGAACTGCCATCAGTGATGCTTTCAGAAAGGGACGTTTATTTGTGATTGGTAAAGACGACAACATATCATCATCAACAGCAAAACTTCACCAGGGTGACTCCTTCAATTTGGAAATATGTACTGGCGAATCTACCGCTATCAACAGATTCATCAAAGTGCATGATTTGGAGAAGAGATCTTTGCTATTTGTGGCCAACGATTACTTTCAAGTTGCCAATTTGAGAAAGGCTGTCTTAAGATACCCAAGCTCCAAGGTTATTGTCAAGCAAAGGGACGAAGTGGAAGTTAGAGATATTTTGAAAGCACAAAGGATCTTCATCGAAAAGGAAGCATTTGATTACATTGCAGATAAGGTTGCCAAGACTGCTAATATTTAAGATGGTGATGTGATAATGAGACACAAAACAGAATGTTGATTTTTGATTTCTTTTATCCTTTTGTTATCTATTTAATTAAATTCATGTAAATATTGAAGTTATAGTTCTAACTAAGAGTACAAGGTAGCTTATTATGATTTAAGAAGTAACAAACAAAGGAAGGGCTTGACACGCTGAGCAAATATATCACGTGCTTTTATTCAGGGTAGACACACCAACACCGCAGCCGACGTTTCAAAATTTTATTTTTTTGCGTGAAAAATTTTGGGTGGCGCTGTGACTGTGGATTCTCTCAGCGGAGCGTGAGCGAGATTGGGAAAATTTCATGAAAAAAAATTCACTACTATACTATAGAATGGATTCAGATTCAACTTGGAATTAATTAACAATCAATATGGCTGCTTTAGTTGTCCACGAACAAGGTTCCTTCCAACACATCTTGCGGTATGTCCATAACTAGGATATTTGAAAGTGAATGAATACAAAATGGGTGTTTGTGAACAAAGAAATTTGGAATTTAGTAGATACTGAACAAAATAAACCAAAATGCAACCAATTATCTAGTTACAAGTGAAGATGAAGGATCAAATATGATCGCTATCAATGTGATTACCTGTCAAGTGCTGTAAGTGGGTCTGGTGGAATAAGAGTAAAAAATATAAGTGCATTTATTTCAAAGGAAAACCACCTCCATTATCTTATCCACTCAAACATCATTCAAACATCATTCATTCGAAAGTGCTTAACAATAAACACATACTAACTCTCTATTTACTACAGTTTGCTTAACACTAACGTTGATGGTAGAATCAAGATCATGTATGCTTTGACCACCATCAGAGGTGTTGGTAGAAGATACGCCAACTTGGTCTGTAAGAAGGCTGATGTTGATCTTTCCAAGAGAGCCGGTGAATTGACCCAAGAAGAATTGGAAAGAATTGTTGTTATCATGCAAAACCCATCTCAATACAAGATCCCAGCTTGGTTCTTGAACAGACAAAAGGAATTTGCTGACGGTAAGGACAAGCACGTTCTTGCTAACAACTTGGAATCCAAGTTGAGAGATGACTTGGAAAGATTAAAGAAGATGAGAGCTCACAGAGGTTTGAGACACTCCTGGCACTTAAGAGTTAGAGGTCAACACACCAAGACCACTGGTAGAAGAGGTAAGATCTCTACTGCTTAATTATAACTTTTGGTTAATTAGCTTCTAAACTCTTTAATAAAAATAATTATCATCAAGCCCTATATTATATAGTAAAACTGTTTCGTTTTAAAAATATATCAATATGTTTCTCTAAACTAAAATAATAAATTAACCTATTTGTATTAGTTTACATACAGCAGGATTTTCTGTTGAGTGTAAAAAGGTGTGACATTTCGTATCTATTATGCACTCGTACTAGAACAATAACTGTTTACTAGAAATAAAAATTATCTCATTAATCGTTGTAATATACAGTAAGCGCTATAAATATAATGTTACAATCCACTTAATATCCTCTGTCCATTGTGGACATTTGTGATATCAACTAAAGGGGCATTGTTGCTCTTTATTTTGATTTTCATTGTAGGTTTTTGCCTTCTTGTTTTAGATTTTGTTGGTGCAACAAGTCCATACGCTGTAGTTTTAAACTTAAACATTTGGCCGCCTCTTGAAGTATTGTTCTCGTTATTAACAGGTGTATCGTTGGTAAACACTCCAGATGGGGGATAATAACTTTCACTACAAGAACTGGATATTGAGTCACTGCTGCTATTAGAATTTTCAGTCAATCCACTGCTTTGTGATGGTGAAATAGCTGGTAATTCAATGGAAATTTGATGTGAGTCCTTTTTCTGGGATTTTCTTAAGGCCTGCCTTTTGTTTTGAAACCATATTTGAACCGCTTTTTCAGACATGTTAACGATCTTTGCTATCCTGTCCCTGTTATATCTATCAGGGGTTGTATTCCTTTCAAACTCTTCAGCAAGAATTTTCAATTCAGTTGGCGACGTTCTTCTTCTCTTACGTCGAGCCAACTGTGCGTTGTCAATACTTGGTTCGCTTGATAAAAATGTTTCTTGATTATGTGAAATAAATGCAAAAGTCTTTTCATCGTCTCCACCAGCGGTTAAGCTCAAACTTCTCTTTTGCTGTTTAGTGTGAGAGATAGGTGATCCCATTGACTGAAAACTGGCGTCAGATGTAATTGTTGATGCATTCATATCGATCAGCGTTGCGGCACTTTTGATCTCCTTGGTATCATGCCTAAGGTCTTTCAACTGTGTTTGTGGTGTTGGCAAAAAGGTTGACAATGCTGGCAACGTGTGTGATTTCCCTAGGGGAGTAGGAGTAGTTGTGTTGAAAATGTTTGATGGTCTGCTGTGTGTATGAAAAAATGAACTTGTTGAACTCATTCCACTGAAACTAGCGGCAACTGCCGTTGTTGTTGAAGGTGTCGGAAGTGGCAAAGTGATGGAATTTGATCTGAATGATATGTTGGTACCTTGAGACAAGGGCGTCATAGCAAAGACATTAGGTTGTTGCTCACTGTTTTTTCTTGGTGTTGACGTTATTGTCAAAGGTGGTATCGGCGAATTTAAAATTGAAGACAAGGGTGGTAGGACCACTGACTTGTTATTCTTTCCTGTACTGTTTTCCATGTCTTTTGCTGCTTTAAACACTTGTAATATCATTTGTCAACTGTAATAAGGGGGATTCACACTAGCATATATATATATATTGTGTACATAATCCCAACGCGGTCGAAATGTAAACAGACGCGCTACAACGGGAATAGTAATTCACCGCGTCGAAAGGTAAACAATAGCACCAATTAGCCTTGAACGGCAAGCATATCGAATAAATGTTCAGGGGTGAGGCCATAAGGAGAAGTAATTATGCCAATTCTGGAATAAGGTTTCATTGACACACAATACTGGCCAGATTTTGACCAATACAAGTTACTTCCTACTTGATTGCAAACCTATCTTGGGGCCTTCTTTGTTCTTCGTCACTTTGCTTTTCAATCCAAAGGACAGCTTCTTTTTAGGTAAAAATTTCTTGGTAGCAGAAACTTTAGAACCTTGATCTGTTGAATTCTCAACATTATGGGATTTGGTATTAGACTTCTCCTCTAGTTTTCTTTTTAAAGCTTCGGCACGCATCATTTGCTCTTGCAGCCCCTGGTCTAACTGCAAAACATCCTCATCACCATTTTCAAATTCCTTCATCTCTTCTCTTTGACGGCGTTTAATGGCTTCTGGTGAGTTGTCGATATATCCAATATAATATTGTTCATCATTGATCCCATTTGCATCAACAACCTTGAGCACTTTTTTTTCTTTCATAAACAAAACAGCCTTTGTTAAAGCTCGCCATCTTGTGGAGTTCAAATGGACATGGTCTTTATTTTTGATGTACTCTTGGTAAAATCGGTTGGCGCCAATCATTTTGATACCATGTGATTTTTTTAATAATGAAATAAAGTCATTCACAAACTGATCTGAATACTCGTTTACAATACTTCTAGATGATCCGCCATGTGACTCCAGTTGCGATTGAAGATTCTTCATATGAACTTCCGATTGCACATGGCATTTAAACCCATTTTCATCAAGGCACTGTCGCTCGCAAACTTGACAGTAAAATCTTGTCTTCTGTAATCCTCTGCGACGTTGCTGCTTGGCTTGATACTTCTCGTCTGCTGTTGTTCTACCCATGTTCTTTGCTTCAGTTATAAAGAATATCAAATTATTATCGTATTGATTTTTTTTTGCTCAACTTTAAACTGCTACAAGGGCTTCTTTACACGTAAATAAACCACTAAACAATCATACAAATAACTTAGCGTTGTCACTATGTAATCAATTCATTGTTATTCGAGGCCTTTAAGTGACTCAAGCTATGATGCTTTTTAATATTCAGTGTGTTTATGAAAATACTTGGTTCTCAATGAATTGTCTTAATCAGTAGAACAGACATAACACGAGTTTGTGAACTGTTAGTACATCTGCAATAATGCATGCTTAGCAATTAATTAGCTTTAATTTATCTTTTTGGCTGAATTACAAGAAAACAGAAATTCACTTTAACAACCGAAGTTATTCTGTGACTTACCTTTTGAAAAATAGTCACTGTTTAGTCATCTTAGAGCACAAATTGATCAGTGAAGATCTTCACACTTAGTCTCGTAAATCTAAACCTTTGGAGCTTATACCAATTTGTTTAACATATTTTTTTTGGCTGAGTGGCGTAATCATATTTATCTATCATTTAAACCATCATTAAAACAATTCCAATGGTATGTGGTCATATTTGAGCTTGCTTGAAAGTAAGATAGTTATACTAATTCCTCAATAAAGTTCCATTACTAACAGAAGACTCGTACACCAAAGACTTCCAAATTTACAGGATTGCCAGTGGATTGGACTATTAAGATGTCCAAAACTCATAACCACGAATATTACTTTAACAAGGCAAACGAAACATCACAGTGGGAACCACCAGCAGGCACGGATCAGGCAAAACTTGACGAATACCTCTCTAACAAGCTTCATACCCCAAGTAAAGTTCATGCTCGTCATTTACTTGTTAAACACAAAGATGTTCGAAGACCTTCCTCATGGAAGGAAGAAACCATAACTAGAACGAAGGAAGATGCCATTGAAAAACTCAAAAGTTACCAAGATGAAATCGAAAGAGGAGATACGACTTTGGAACAATTGGCATATGAAAATAGTGATTGTTCCTCTCATGCAAAAGGTGGTGATTTAGGCTTCTTTGGCAGAGGAGAAATGCAACCTGCATTTGAAAAAGCTGCTTTTGGCCTACAGGTTGGTGAAACTTCTGATATTATTGAAACAGACTCCGGTGTTCATCTTGTTGAAAGAATTGGCTAAATAGGCACCTAGCTTTTCGTTCCTAAAAAGCTCAAAGAAGTCGCTGACATGACTAAGGCTACTAGTTTAAATCATATCCTGACATTCAAAAGGTTACGTGTATGATTCAAAAGTCTCCGCTTTCATTGCACTTCAATTATTTCCAAAACTAAAACTTCCCATGAATCCTACCCTTTTATGCTTATAGTTGGCCCTTTACAGATCGGCAATATCTTTCTACATTTACCTGTCATATATATATATATAACGATGTACTCAATTAAAAATTTCGTAACATTTGGGACATTTTTCATCTGTTTGGCAATTAAATCTCCTTTTCCCAAAGACCTTTTGCTTGTACAGTAAAGAAAGACAGTCTGAATCATTCTTAATGCTGTTAAACCCATTTTTAAAGGCAAGCCGTGTGCACTTGAGGTCTTTAAAACAACCTATAGTGAAAACTAATCAAGTTTTCAACTTTCACTCAAGATTTGCCCTCGTTTCTACAAGGTTTTGTTCTTCAAGAAGAAGTCACATGTGTAACGCATCGAGCTCCACAATCACCGCAGGGCGTCAAGTTCTTCCAACTAACGTCAAACCAACTCACTATCAATTGGACTTAGAGCCTCTTTTTGACACTTTCAAATTCAATGGATATGCTGCCATTGAATTGGACGTGAACGAAAATTCTAATTCCATTACTCTTAACACTTTAGAACTAGAATTGCTCCAGGCCAGCTTGGAAATTGACTCAAAAGACTCATTGGAACCAATTGAAACTTCTTACAACGATGATGATCAATCCACTACCTTCAAATTTGACCAGTCTTTTACAAAAGGCCAAAAATTGACCCTTAAAATTAAATTTATTGGTGAATTGAATGATAAGATGGCAGGTTTTTACAGATCTTCATATGAAGAAGATGGTGTGACTAAGTATTTAGCTACTACTCAAATGGAACCAACTGACTGTAGAAGAGCATTTCCATGTTTTGACGAACCAAATTTGAAGGCAAAATTCACTATTTCTCTTGTCGGTGATAAGAAACTTACATACTTGTCTAACATGGATGTTAAGAAAGAGGAAAATATTGATTCTACTAGAAAGAGAGTTCATTTCAATACGACTCCTTTGATGTCAACTTATCTTGTTGCCTTTATCGTCGGTGACTTAAAATATGTTGAGTCCGATTACAAGTTTAGGGACATCCCAGTTAGAGTGTACACTACTCCTGGACTTGAAGAAAAGGGTAGATATTCTTGTGAATTAGCTGCTAAGTCTCTTGAGTATTACGAAAAGGTATTTGACATTCCATACCCATTACCAAAAATGGACATGGTTGGTATCCATGACTTTTCTGCTGGTGCCATGGAAAATTGGGGTCTAGTTACTTACAGAATGGTTGATTTGATGTTTGATGAATCTAAATCTACTTTGGCAACTAAACTAAGAGTTTCTGAAGTTGTTGCCCACGAGTTGGCCCATCAGTGGTTCGGTAACATTTGCACTATGGATTTCTGGGATTCTTTGTGGTTAAATGAATCGTTCGCTACGTACATGTCATGGAAATGTTGCAATAACTTTTATCCTGAATGGAAAATTTGGGAAAACTTTGTTGGTGATTCTCTGCAGTCTGCCTTGACCTTGGATGGTTTAAGATCTTCACACCCAATTGAAGTCCCTGTCAAGAGAGCAGACGAAATTAATCAAATTTTTGATGCTATCTCTTACGAAAAAGGTTCTTCCGTGTTGAGAATGTTGGCTAATTGGCTTGGTGAAGAAACGTTTATCAAAGGTGTCTCCCATTATTTGAAGAAACACTCATATGGCAATGCAAAAACTGAAGCTCTTTGGGAATCTCTTTCTACTGTTTCAGGTAAGGATGTTGCTGGTACCATGAATGTCTGGACTAACAAGGTCGGTTACCCACTTATCACTGCTCACGAAGGATCAAATGAAATTAAGGTCGAGCAACACAGATATTTGACTACTGGTGATGTTAAACCAGAAGATGACACTACCATTTATCCAATTTTCTTGGGATTGAAGACTGATAAGGGTTTGGATGAATCTGTTGTTTTTGACAAAAAATCTGCTACTTTTCCAGTTGAAGGCGATTTTTTCAAGATCAATGGTAATTCCACTGGTGTTTTTAGAGTCGCATACGAAGATGAAAGGTGGACCAAGCTTGGTGAAACTCCTGAAAAGCTTTCAGTTGAAGATAGAATCGGGCTTGTTGCCGACGCAGGTGCCCTTTCTGTTTCAGGTTTCTCGAAGACCACCAATCTGTTATCACTTGTTTCTGGTTGGAAAAATGAAAATTCATATTTTGTCTGGGACGAAATTGTTGCTAGAGTTGGTGCATTGAAAGCTGCTTGGTTGTTTGAATCTGAAGATATCAGAAATGCGTTGAAGGCGCTTACCGTCAGTTTAACATCTGCAAAGATTCATTCATCTGGCTGGGAATTCAAACCTGATGAGCCATTCCTAGAGCAAAGATTGAAGGCCCTTCTATTTGGTGCAGCACTTGGCTCAGGCGATGAAAAGATAACCGCTGCTGCTAAAAAAATGTTTGCAGACTATATTGGTGGTGATAAAGAAGCAATTCATCCTAATTTGAAGGCTAATGTTTTTAATGCCATTGCTGCCAATGGTGGTGAAAAGGAATACAATGATCTTATGACCATTTACAAGAACCCACAGTCAATTGACGAAAAAATTTCTGTTTTAAGATCTCTCGGTAGATTTGAGAACGAGGCTATTTTGAATAAGGTTCTTGCTTTATTGCTTGATGGTACCATTAGGTCACAAGATATTTATATTCCAATGCAAGGTATGAGAGCACATAAGCTTGGTGTTGAAACTTTGTTTAACTGGATGCAAAAAGAGTGGGATCACATTTACAAACTGTTACCACCAGGACTTTCTATGCTAGGTTCTGTTGTTCAAATTTGTACTTCTGGATTTACTTCGAAGGCAAAGTATGATGAAGTTGAAGCCTTCTTCAAAACTAAGAATACTAAAGGATTTGATCAAGGTTTGGCACAATCTCTTGAGACCATCAAGTCCAAGGCAAATTGGGTTTCGAGAGACTCTAGTGATGTTGAAAAGTGGTTGAGAGATCAAAAGTACTTGAAATGAAAGCTTAAAGGCTCAATTATCACTTCAATGATAGCAATATTTAAAATTTGTTCACACATTTTATAAGTCTAAGATAACGAAAAGTATAAAATTAAAGTAACACGCGTAAACATTATTTATTATCTTATTGAATCAAGCAGCAGTCTGAGCAAATGGATCCAGCAAAGGTCAAACAAGAGCCACACTCTGATAAAGAAAGTCAGTCAAGGGACACATGCTTTTTCGAATCAGACGACACTCCGTCAAAAGTAAGTGCTCAGTCTTCAAGAAAAGGATCCATTACCAAAAACAAAATGAGTTCCCAACATGTAACTCCCAAAACACCTTTTGTTATCAAAATAGAGCAAAAGACAGATGCTCCACAAGCTAATAAAGTTATGGAGAACGACGCTGCTGTTATCGCTACCAGACCATTGAGCAACATTGTAAATAATAATGTTGACATTACAAAAATCATAGAGATGAAAGGCGAACACAGTAGCAAAGGCTCCTGTATTTTTGGTTTTGGTACTTCTAAGCCCAATAGTGCCGTTAATGCAAAAAAGAACACATCCTCTACAACTGGTGCTGATTTAGCTACAAGCAACAATAAAAATGAAAATTACTCATATCACAATAATGTGGCAAGCAGCCATAACTCAAGCCCATTTACTGTAAATGTTAGAGCTGAGACAGCAGGTACAAACTTTAGTCACATGTCAACTAGTAGGGATGCTACAGGTGGTGAAACCAGTAAGCATCTGAGCAAGATGAGCACAGATGTTTTGGATAGTACGACTGTGCTACGTGAATTGGGGGATGTGAATCTCAGCATGAAAGGGGGCTACTACGGCTATGAAGACTCATCACCAAGTGTTAACAGAAAAGGGAAAAATAAAAGAAACGAAATGGAGCAGGAGGGCGAAGAAGAAGAAGAAGAAATTAACGTTAAAAGACAAAAATTGAATAGTTTGTTGGTTGAGTTGAATGAAAGAGAAGCAAGCGTGAATGAAAGTATTACTTCTGACAGGGCAACGGATGGATCCGAAAATGAAATTGGTCGACCAGACAAGTATGTTATTGATAATAAAGCTGTTTATGATTATATTGAAGGAGAAGAAGACAAGTATTACGACATAATGGGAAAAGCAAATAAACAAGAAGAATTGAATGAAAATGAGAAGGAGTTTATACAGGATGTTAAATTAAGTTTTAACGACTGGATTGCTAAAAGTAAAGAATTCAGTAACGAATACGAAAAACTTTGTGAAGAAGCAATATTAGCCAGATTGAGATTCGATAAAAGATTTCAATTTGTAATTAACAACCTAGATGAGTTTTCAATTCATTTGGAGAAATGTGGGGATGAGATTCAAAAGAGATCAAATACATTGAAAGAGTATTGCAACAAGATTGTGAAGGAAATTGAATAAATTAGCTAGGAAAATAAAGTAAAAATATTTAAAGTAACCAAAATGGAGGAAAAATATGATTATTGTGATTTTTATTGATTCTTATACAAAGTAGATATAATAAATTAAAGAATTTACTTTCTGTATCTTCTTTGGGCTCTGTTAGCAGAGACAGTGACGAGTTCAGTTTCAACCTTGAAACCCAAGTCCTTAAGCATGGATTCGGTTTGTTCGTCAACCTTCAAAGCACCGTTGTTCTTAGCCAAGTCCAATGCAGAGACTTCTGGAACGTATTGATCCTTTCTTTCTCTTTCTTCTTCTTGCAACTTGAAGGAAATACCTCTAACTGGACCCTTTTGAATTCTCTTCATCAAGTGGGTGGTGTAACCAGCGATCTTGTTTCTGAGTCTCTTGGATTGAATTTCAGCAATTTCAGAGGTCAATCTCTTGTTGGTTTCAAAGTCCAAAGTTAACTTTGGGTAGTACTTTTCAATCAAGATCTTAGCGGATCTCTTAACGGTCTTAGTTCTAACTCTACCCTTTAATAATGATGTGCGTGTTAGTAACGAAATTTGAAATAGACATTTGGTTATTTTGTGGGAAAAGGACACAAGAAGAAGGGAACAGTGCTTGTGTGCAGATTGTGTGTTCTCCAATTTCGCTATCACTGGATTTGATCTCATTCCACATCTAACGGACTCACCACATCGCAAAGCCAATTGTATCTTTCATGTAATTGGTGTTTCAACAATATTCTTTTTCAATCTTGCGTATATAATTCAGTGTTTCCTTGCCAGTTTTTGATCACACTGCAATACTAGTTATATCACAACACTTGTTGGCCCTTCGTCTCTCCCGATTCTCGTATTCCCCTTGTTATTTACATACCATTTTGGCTGATTATGAATTACTCAAAGGATATTCAACAGTATGATACTATTCAACTAACTGAAAATATTTTTACCACTTCGCTGTGGGAACAGCGCGCGGTGGAAAATCCGCGTGACTGCGAAATGTGAAAAATTGTAATAAAACAAAATCGCTGAGCAAAACGCGCGCACCTAAACCCTCACCGAAAGCACGTGACAAAATATGGAGAAACCCTCGGTAAAACTTCTAAAAATCGGTCTAATTTTGAGGAAAGGCGCCGCTTACGTAATATCTCATTCGAATATTTTATTTTTTTACGGTTTTCGCTCACCAAAGTAATTTCCCTCTAACCCCAATTCCACACAAAAAAAACCTTTGGCATATAAGCCCAGAACCGACGTGTGATAGATATCGAGCTGTATTGCGGGAAAAAAGCAATAAGGACAGCGTTGGAGACGAAGTCACAGGACAATTACATACACTCAAAGGTTCAGAATAGCTTGCGCTGGTTGCTACGGTTACTACTAAGGGACATTGCACTTTTTTCCGATTCTCAAGTTGGTCACTGTTCATCAAGTGAGTGTTTTGCATACGAAAGTGCTCAGCATCGAACATCAGTAAAATAGAATAGTATAAAAAATGGCCAAGTTCCATTGTGACGTGTGTTCGTCGGATGCCACGAGGCGGGTTCGTATTCGTTGTGCGGTGTGCGAGGATTACGATGTGTGTGTGCCGTGTTTTGCAGAGGGTAAGTCGACGGGGAACCACCAACCGTGGCACGACTACCGTGTCATCGAGCAGCACCAATTTCCGATCTTTGAAGAGGACTGGGGGGCGGACGAGGAGCTGCTGTTGATTGAGGGGTGTCAGAAGGAGGGTCTTGGCAACTGGCAGGACATCGCGGACTTCATCCAGGGCCGGTCGAAGGAAGAGACGAGTGAACACTATGAACAGGTATATCTAGATGCCAAGGACTATCCAATTCCGGATCTGAACAAAACGTTCCCACAAATCACGATTAGCGAGTTCATGAAAAACAGGAAACGCCGGTTCGACTCCAGGAAGAACCTGCCGTTGCCACCGCCAAAGAAGGTACTTACGTCGCAGCCGTTATGCTCGGACATTCAAAAATTCATGCCAGGGAGATTAGAGTTCGAGGAAGAGTATGAAGACGAAGCGGAAAAGGCGGTCCAGGACATGGTGTTTGACCCAGACGACAGTGAAGAGGATGTCAACTTGAAGATCCTCATCCTGGACATATACAACCAGAAACTAACAGCAAGAGCGGAAAGGAAGAGACTGATCTTCAGAAATAATCTCATAGACTACAAACACAATAACGCGATCGATAAGAAACGTAATAAGGAAGAAAAGGAGCTGTATAACAAAATTAAGGCCTTCGCTAGAATTATGAACGAATCCGATTTCAAGGAATTCAGCGACGACATCATGAACGAGTTCAAAATAAGAAATAGAATCGATCAGCTGCAGTATTGGAGGAGAAATGGATTAACCACTTTGGAAGAGGGGGAACGCTACGAAAAGGATCTGAGTAACAGACTTGCCAAGATGACGTATTCCAATTTAACCTCAACAAGAGAAAGGCATACCCAGACATCAAATAGAGCCAACAGAAACCAAACGCCGTTCGATAAGAGTAAACGTCGTAATAACGTAAATAATGGCTTCGAACCCTTAGACATCACAGGCTCACCAGATGTCGAGCTTCTATCTGCTGAAGAAAGAGATATTTGCTACCATTTGAGAATTTATCCAAAGCCATACTTAGCTATAAAGGAACTGTTGTTGCAAGAATCATTGAGAAACGGTGGTGTCTTAAACAAGTCCAAAGCTAACGCAATCTTAAACCTGGATGCAACTAGAAGTTGCAAATTATATGAATTCTTTGCCAAAAATAATTGGTGTCAAGTTGTTTGAAAAGTTGAACTTATTATAAAGGAAAAACAACCATTGTATTTATAGCATATATATGCGCATATACATATATATCGACCTGTCTTTGTATACCTTCTTTAGTCTGTTTTAATATATTGTACATTTTTATACAATCTATACTTTTTCAGGCAGTGCTTGAAAAAAAATTTTTTTAAATCTTGAATATCTATAGAAACAGTAAGGTCTTTCTTCATAACTAAAGCACTAAACCATGTCTGACAAGGCTAGATATGTACTAGAAAAATGTGTTCCAGAATTGAAAGACATGGAAAAGAAAGGACTTTTCAACAAGAGAGAATTAACGATGATAATGCGTCGAAGAACCGATTTTGAACACAAAATTGCAGGTCGTGGATCAAAGCCAGTGGATTATCTACAATACACACAATATGAGAAAAACATTCAAAAATTGAAGAAGAAGAGGAGTACTAGAAAGAAGGATTTGGATACAACCCCTTCAGTGTCAGATTGGGCAGGTCCAAAACATATTATGTACATTTTTGAAAGAGCAACAAATAAATTCCCACAAAGTATGGAACTATGGTCTCAATATCTCAAGTTTGCAAGAAAACAAAATGACTTGAGATCTGTGTATGAAGTTTACTCTAAGCTGCTTTCATTACAACCAAGAAATGTCGATGTTTGGCTAAGTGGAGCCAAATGGGAATTTGAATCAAATAAAAATGTCAATGGAGCTAGAACTCTTTTTAAAAGATGTATCAGGTTCAATAGTGAAGATCCAAAAGTATGGAAAGAATTTATCAAGTTTGAACTTAATTATTTGAGTAAGTTATTGGTGAGAAGAAAGTTATTCAACTTGATAAGTGAAAAAGAGCAAATTGCAGATTTAAAAGAAAATGAACTGGAAAATAAAGAGTTCAAATTTGACGATGTTTCAAAAGATGAATTATCACTAGAAATGGATAACTTACCAGAATTTAATGTTTCAACTTTGGGATCAATCGAAGAAAATCCTGTGTTGAGGGGTCAATTGATTACTACTTTATACGATGTTGCTATCGATACATTGTTGAAAAAAGTCAAATCAAATGGTGCTTTCAAAGCAGAAAAGGAAGTGGACGTTGAAAAAAAAGAGTTAGCAAAAACATTCACTTTTGAAATGCTACATCTAGTTGATCAGTTTGATATACTTGACCGTACTTACATTTGTGACCACATAATTCAGGACTTTACAACACGGTATCCAAATGATATTAATGGCAATGTCTCAAAATTGACTTTATCGTTGCGTTTTATTACCATCAACAGTCCTAATTTCGTCAACGATCTTCAGACAAATGTCAAATTATATCAAGCTTGGATGCGTAAGTCCTCACTGTCTGCAGAAGTGAAAGAAGAAGTTAAAAAGGGTTACATCACTTACTTGAATGAGAGATATACTCAGTTTGCTAACCAAGAGACCAAGACCTTGTTAGAGTTGTTGATCAGAAGGTTAGCATAAAGAAAAAAAAACGTTAATAGTATGTGGGTGAACGATAATATTAACAATTTCATATCCATTTTTTGTATATATATATAAATATATTGTGTATGTATGTATAATACTAATAATAAAAAACACAAAACGGAAGAAGTGCAAGTTAAACTGAAGGAAAAGAAAGCGTGAACATTGGTGAACTTTTCATAAAACTGTAAATACTTATTCAACTTTATTGATCCATGAATTATTAGTTGCTTGAATTTTGCGTCCGAGTCTTCTGTATGAAACAAGGACCCCTAGCAGCGAACCCAAACCCAGAGTAATCAAGAAAAAGACCAGAACATAGAATGAAGAATCAAACAAAGATTTATTTCTTAGCTCGTTCAACAAGAAAGCATTAGTAAAGCGCTCAATTTCATCACCCTGATCATCAGTAGCAGTTTCTTTGTCTGTTTGAAGAATGGTTAGACCCTTTGATTTGTTTGCCCAGTTGATGTTGAAAGTGAATTTAACTTTATCACCAATGATCACTTTTGTTGTGTTTTGAGAGGCAGAAAATGCTACTCCGGCAATAATTTCACCTTTAGTATCACTATCATCCTCGCTGTATGACATGACAATTAAATTCATATTAGGATCTAAATCAACATGTGATTCAAGGACATTACCTCTGACCGAAAAATCAATAGGGATGTAAACACCAGATCCCTTTCTTGTTTCCAGTCTACATGTCCAAGGCGCATCTTTGTGTAGGTAAAGTTGGAATAGGTGAAATAGTTCGTCATCCATTTGAACGGTACAATCAGTTTTCGAATCTACACCATACTCAATATTAAAAGGTCTGTTTGTCTCATAACAAGAAGGGAACGGCACATAAACGATTTCGTTAGTTTCTTCATCAAAAACATGCTCTCCTGAATCGATATGACGTTTTATGCAATAAAGTGGTAACTGATCCCCAGTTTCATGCATTTGGTATGTATCAATTGACAGCGGATATTGTGGATATTGTTGATGCTTTGCAGCTAAACCCAATCCTGCAAGTGCAAGAAAGCTTAAAATTCTTGATGCCATTTCTGTTTCTTTTGCACAACAGCTTCTTATCAAGTTACTATTCACTTGATAATAATAGACACAGGGGCCTATGAGGTGGAAAAAAAGTTCACCAAATTTTTCCATAGTCAGAATCACTGAATGTGCTCATGATTTGACCAGATCAGACTCTAAACGACGATGTCCTTCTTCATTCAATCCAGAAAAACACTTCTTTTTAGCTTTCCCAGATTTCCAGTGCGCTGTAAGACCGTCTTTTCGTTTGAAAACCTTACCGCAACCCCAGCTAGAGCCGGAGTCGAGCTGACCACCGCAGATGTAGGTAGTGTTATCGGAATGCTGAGACTTTTCATGACGGCGGCGATCACTGTGTCTTGAAAAAGCCTTACCACACTTTTCACAAAGAAATGGCTTCTTGTGTTCGTGGGCTGACTGGTAGTGAGACATTAAGTTCATCTTTCTAGAAAAGGTCTTTCCACATTGAGGAAAGTCACAAATAAAGAGCCTGCTGCCACTGGCAGTGTTCACAGTGCTGGCAGTCTGAACTTGCTTTTTGTTCAACAAGTCAGGATTCTCAGGGTTGTGTTCCATGTGCAGCACGATCTCGTTATTTGTAGCTGTGCTGGTGCTGGACTTGTTAGCGGCTGAAGTTTCTTGTGTGATCGACTGTGCTAGAATTTGCATTGCTAATTGATTATTCAACAAAGTGTTTAGCTGTGCACCGTTGTTGGCATTGGCACCGTTGGTGCTATTATTCAACCACTCGGATGTTATAGACGACGCTCTCCTTTTATCGATGCCATCTTCGATATCGCTTTCACTTTTGTCTTGTTCAGTGGTAACTGAATTAGCCAAAGTGAAAAGCGGATTTTCTGACTCTATTGACCCCTTAACCGAGTTCTCTAGATCTAACTTGGTCTTACCATCGATCTCCTCTTCGCCGTCTTCCTTCTGAAGCGTCGGGTTGCTTGAATTATTAAGCTTGCCCTGTGCCGTCGACAGCATCATATTGTAAATCTGTGTTTGCGCAGTGTACGGATTCAGCGACCCTACACTGGGTAGCCTATCATGAACGTATCCGTCCTTCAAGTTACTGTCTATATCTCTCATGTTAGAGGTTGACCTTGCACCGCCTGAATAAACGTTTGGCATAAGATGTGACTCTGGGATGCCGCTGAGAAGGTTATCCGTCTCTATTTTTCTGTCAATGTCTTTGTCCACAATCACTGGGTCGATTGGTGACCCCTCCAGAAGCTCATGTGCTTCACTGCTACCCATACTCATACTCTGTTTACTGATGGCCTCTACATTTCAAGGCGGTGAAAGGTTTGCTTTTGAAAATTTTCTTTTTCCCTTATAAAATGCTGCTTACGTAAACGGCCACAATTGATCCAAAGCATGTAGTGAGGCCGATATAAACTGCTAGGGGGGCGAATGAGACTGTGGGGAGGATGTCGATGTTGAAGGTGGCGTTGAGATGTCTTCTTTGTAGGCTGTAAGCGTCTGGTTTGACTTTCATCTCAATAAACTCACCGTAAGAGATCAGCGCAACATCAACGGGGTCTATAGCGCTCCAGCAGACTTTGAATAGATTACCATCTAGGCTTTGGTTCAAGACATGGAACAGTATCCTCTGCTCCACATTATCTCCACTGGGGTTGGGATTCAGATCGAAGTCCAAATGCAAATTTTCTTGGGAGCCACCAACAACAATATCGTAAACAGCTGTTTCGTGGATTTGCGAAGGCGCAGCATCACCCTGCTGTAGATCTATCGTTGTGGCCTCTGTATTGGCCCACACTGCTGCTATGCAGTACAATAGCACCAATGTACAAAGCTTCATTTAGATTCCAAAATGAAACCATTTTACTAAACGAGGTAAACGACTTGACAATTATTTAAGCTCCTTGAATTCCACCATCTCTTATTGGGGAAAACCGTTATTTGACTGTTTTATCACGGTTAAACGAGACATGAGCACGGAGAAGATTCAGAGAGACGGCTACGATGCCATCGTTGTTGGTGCCGGTGTCATTGGGCCCTGTATAGCCACAGCACTTGCCAGACAAGGCAGAAAGGTGCTGATTATCGAAAGAGAATGGACAAAGCCAAATAGAATCGTAGGTGAGTTGATGCAGCCAAGCGGTCTCTACTCGCTTAGACAGCTTGGTATGATCAAGGCTATCAACAACATCGAAGCTGTGCATGTGGACGGTTACTACATTTCCTTCTACGGTGACGAGGTGGTGCTTGAGTATCCTGATAAAAAGATTCTTAAGGATTTGGATCTCGAGCCTGTGCCAAAGGCTATCAAAAAGGGTGACGAAGACAAGATGGGCACCGACTCGACATTGATTTTGAAGGACTGGGACTCAGTATCAAATGTCAGAGGTGTTGCTTTCCACCATGGTGAATTCCTACAAAACCTAAGAGAGATTTGCCTTGCTGAACCAAACGTGACCAAACTGGACGGTAATGTCACTGACATCGTGAAAGACGACAGCGGTGCTGTTGTCGGTGTCGAAGTGGCTAACGAGGGCATTTTTAAGGCCTCGTTGACGTTCTGCTGTGATGGTATCTATTCGAAGTTCAGAAGGGAACTCGGTGAAGATTACGTGCCAAGCGTTGGATCCTACTTTGTGGGTCTGGATCTTGAAGACGCCGTTCTACCTCAAAAGAATCACGGACATGTCATCCTTGGGAAACATGCTCCTGTCATCATCTATCAAATCTCCCCTCACCATTCCAGAATCCTATGTGCTTACAGATCAACAACATTGCCTAAGAAGAATGAAGTTTTAAATTACCTTCAAAAAGAAGTATACCCTTCACTGCCTGAATGTACAAAGCCAAGTTTCAAGAAGGCCTTGGAGTCAAACGATGGTTCTAATATCTACAAGGCTATGCCAAACCAATTCTTGACTGCCCGTTTAAATGACATTCCTGGCTACATTTGTATTGGTGATTCTCTAAATATGCGTCATCCATTGACCGGTGGTGGTATGACTGTGGGTCTCCACGATGCGGTTTTGCTCATGAAAGGATTATCTTCACTCTCAAATGCTGAACTCAAAGATCACGGTGCCGTCTTGGAAAAACTCGTTGACTTTCATGACGAACGTAAAAATCTTGACTCAGTTATCAATACACTTTCCATTGCACTCTACAGTTTATTTGCTGCGGACAACAGCTCTCTTTCAATCCTTCAAAGAGGTTGTTTCCACTACTTCCTCAGAGGTGGTTCATGTACTAGCGAGCCAATCGGACTTCTCAGTGGTATGCTTCCTCGCACAAGTGTTCTTTTCTATCACTTTTTCAGTGTTGCCTTTTATTCTTGTTGGATCAATCTAATTCACGGTGGCTTGTTAAGAGCTCCACTTTCCATTTGGGAAAACATCTGTGCAATCATTGCCGCTTGCTTTGTTCTCCTTCCTCCTTTACTAAAGGAATTAATGGCCTAAAATTCGAATCTGTTTTATAAATTTTTATATAGACGAACCTCTTTTATACTTTTTATCTTTTCAAAAGCTTAATAATTGCCTTAGTTTTAGCTGACTTAAACTTTGTTTTAGTCACCTTTGACTTCAAGTGCTGAGCACGCATCACGTGATTATTCTTAACTTCAGACTCTCCAAAAAATTTTGCTTCCATACTAACTGAGAGGCGGAATTAAACTCTTGTTATCATAATAACAAGGCAGATTAGTAAGTTGTCGTTCATAAGAAAATAACGGAATCGACTGCTTGCAACTTCAATTGTTTGGATTAGGATTCAATTACACATAGGATAAAAGTTATTAAAGATGGATAGCGTTCCGCAAAGTGACCAAAGGGTCACATATTCAAACACCATTTTGTTTGAAAAGTCTCCGGCTGAAGCAATGGAGGCATTGAGCATCAGAAAGAAGCAAATCAAAACGATTAACAAGGAATTGGCAGAGTGGCTTACTTTATATGGTAGACAGCGTCTGAATTATGTTGAAGAGTTGAAAAAGGTACATGCTAAGGGTTTGTCACTATTGTCTAGTGAGAATGCCTCCTTGGATAACGACAAACTGAATGCACTTGGTTTATGCCAACCATTATGGTCCGACACTTTGAAATTGGTTCATGACGAAATTGTTTACCTTGATCAATCAACAAGAAAAATGGGTAGAGAAATGATTGCACCATTGAAGCTTTTTACCAGAAACAATGACACCAGGTTGATTGAGATGAGTGAGATTTCAGATATTGCTGCAAACATCAAAGCCTGCGAGTCCAACGGCCAAGACCCAACTCGCTTTTTAGAAGAGTGGTCTAGAAGAGCTCCAGATTTCTTTGCAACTTTCGAAGCGTATGACTACGAAAGGTTAGTTTTATTGAAAGACATTTTTTCTAACTACCAGTCTGATGCTTCTGATGTTCTTGAAGCTTTCAAAAAAGATAACCAATCGGGATTAGAACACGTTCTTAATTTTAACATGGACGATGAAATTAACAGATTTTCAAAAGATGTCATTGAAAGCCAATTACCAATTGAAAATGTTAAGCTTCAAAACAACTCTTCTAGATCCATCACCGACGGTTTTACTAGCTCGAAAAAGCCAACGGCAAATAGCGCAAGTACTTTTACTAATGCCCCTGGTTCCCCTGAATCTCATCGTTCTCATGGTCTCTTCCATTTGAAGAACAAAGACAAGCGTTTATCTTCAAATGCATCGTCAATGATGTCGAATAACACTATTATTGGTCCAGGATCCCATTCCGCTGCTGGCGGTGACAAGAAAGAAAAGACCAAAATTCGTTCCAAATTTGGTTCTATTTTCAAAGGTAAGAATCGTAAGAATAAAAAGGGTAGTGAACTTGGTCACCCTGGTACTATTAACGAGTCAGATGCTGCTTCTATTACTACTTCCAATACTGCTCAAAGCTTAAGAACTGGCAACAGAGAACAGGGTGGCAGAGCCCATTCTATTTCCTCCTCTCATCGTTTAAGCGGTCACCCAGCTACCAAGACTGCTTCGAACCACACAGAGCAACGTTCTCAACCTAATGTTCCTGTATCAACTTCATTTGAAAAACCTGAACAAAAGGAGGTTGTTGTTGACAATGTGATTACCGAACAAGCACCACCTGCTGTTGAAAAGGCTGTTGAACAAATTCCGCCAGCAGTCCCTGGAAAAGATGCTCAACCTCCAGTTACTTCACATAATGTTTACCAACCAATGACACCAACGAAAAGAACAGAGTCCTTCTCTACCATTGAAACACCAGTTGATACACCACCTGCAACCAATACTTACCCGTCTACATCATCAATTCCACAACTTCGTGGTATGACAAACATACCTGAAAATGATGATGCACCAACTGAACAAACTGGATTAGACGAGAAAGCTAGCGTACCAATCTCCACCATTAATGGTAACACTAATGCACCACCACCATTGCCTATTTCCAGAAAGCATATTTTTAACGAAATTCCTGCAGCTGTCCCAAGACAACAACCACATGGTATTATTCCAACGCCTCCACAGCAACGTAAGGGATTGAGTGAACTCCAGAACAACAATCTGGGATCTGCGCCTCAGCTGCAACCAGCACCAACAGGATCTAGCCAACCAGAATCAACTGCCCAAGTCCTTGCACATAACACCACCGGTGGGGGTGGATTGGCCACTGGACAAATAATTCATCCTTCGTTAACGATACCAGGCCTAAATGCATCCATTGTTGAATTATTTAATGCCTCATTTAAGAATGGTGAGCTTGTTAGGTCAAACGCAATTGGAGAAATTGCTTTTTCTTTTATCAATGAGTCAAACGAAATTCCACAAACCATTGATCTAAGACTTACTTCTAAGGGAAATGAAACTTTGCCAAACTTTATGGTTAATCCAATGTTTTTGGAACAAACGAGCATTGATTCTCACAATGCACAATTCAAGATATCCGACCCTGACCAACTGTTGATGAGAACAGTGGGAGGATTGAAATATATGTTAAATAATCCAGTTGCTCCTATTCTCGTTACTCCAATTTGGAAACACGAAGAAAATCAATCTACTGTTATCATTTCAATCAAACCAATTGCCTCAAGTGAAATTGAACACTTCTTAAAAGACCAAGGTGGATCGATAAAGCTAACAAATGTTTTAATTTCTGCTTCTGTTCAAAATGCAATTGTATCCAATGCCGCAACAAAGCCAAGTGGTACACTAAATAAGGACAAAGGACGCGTCACTTGGTTGAATAAACAACCACTCGTTTTCAATGCTTCCAAAATGGAAGAAAGATATGTTGCAAGATTTATTACAAATCAAAAGGCCAAAGAATCTGATAGCGGAGTTCAACTCAAATTTAATATCGCTAGTGAGGATGGGGCAGGTGAACTAAGTTTCTTAAATGTTGATTTAGATATTCTTGCTAAAGGCGATAACGTTGTTGAAGATCCATTCACCGATGGTATTGAAGCTATTGCAAACCAAAATGAATGGTTAGAAGTTCCAACTCTCAAGAGTATTGTATCAGGCAGTTATACTGGTCACAGTGAATAAAAGAAAAACGTTTCATTTACACAATTATCTATTTATTATTTTATCAAGTAGTTCCTTTTTTACTGCTACTACTATTGTCAATTTCTTTATCGTATTGTTTATTGTTTGTTTTTAATTTGTATATCCTTAGTTATCACTATTACTGTCAATCCATGTTTCTGAGCAAATGAGCGTGCCCAAATGGGCTCGTTTACTATTCAATAGCTTCAATTGCTTAATCCAGTTTTATTGTTTTCAGTTTAACATGTGCTTCCGAGATCTCCGGGTCATCACGCCATTGGCACTAACAACTATGGCCATAATACTATTATGATAATAGTGACCTCCTTTTAGCAAGTCATTTTAAATATAAAATGCGGAGAGTACCTGTTTCTTTAAACGGGGACCATATCATTGTCATAAAGATTTAAATTTTATAGCGATGTCTACAATGAAAGGACTAGTCTACTTAGGACCTAATGAGATTGACTGGAAAGAGATTCCAATGCCAGTTATCGAAAAACAGACGGATGTAATTGGTAAAGTGCTTGCTACTACAATTTGTGGTTCCGATCTACATATTCTCAAAGGTGACGTTCCGGAAACAACAGCTGTAGCTAAACAGAACGGCGAAAATGGGATTGTTTTAGGACATGAAGCAGTTATAAAGATCACTGAAGTTGGCAAAGATGTGAAGAAATTTAAAAAGGGTGATACAGTTTTGGTATCATGTATTACTTCATGTGGTCACTGTTACTATTGTAAGCACGACCTTCAAGCACATTGCAAAACTGGTGGTTGGGTTTTTGGACATGAGATCAATGGAACACAATCAGAATATATGCGTGTTCCTTATGGTGACTACGGTTTATACTTGGCCCCTGAAGGTGTTCCAATTGATTCATTGCTAATGCTTTCCGATGCAATGCCAACGTCTTATGAAATTGGCGTCCTTGCTGGCGAGGTTAAGAAAGGTGACACAGTTGCTGTTATAGGTGTTGGTCCAGTTGGATTGGGAGCAATTCTTACTGCAAAGACGTTAGAGCCTGCAAAATTAATTGCAATTGATATGGATGATACACGATTGGATATGGCTAAAAAGTTTGGTGCAACTCATACCATTAACAGTTCAAACTCTAATGTGATTGAGAAAATAAATGAACTTACGCAATCAAATGAAAAGAAAGTTGGTGTTGATACCGCTATTGAATGTGTTGGTATACCATCAACTTTTGAATTATGTGAAAAAATAATTAGCCCTGGTGGTAGAATTGCTAATGTTGGGGTTCATGGCAAACCAGTTCAATTGGAACTACAAGATTTATGGATTAAAAATATCAAAATTTCGACCGGTTTGGTATCTACGTACTCCACTCCGGATTTATTGAAAAAGGTTCAAAGTAAAATTTTGGACCCAAGTTTGATGATAACTCATCGAATGAAGTTGAATGAACTAAAACTTGGCTATCAAATATTTGGAAAGGCAGCTGTAAATAAGGCAGTTAAAATGCTCTTTATCGCTTGATCCCCTTTTAAAAACTTAATAATACATTATATGCTTGTATTCTACACTTATTTATGATACTAAGTATCTTATTTAACTTTTATACTTGATTTTTTTTAATAACCAACCTCTAGGTTATTGGGATCAATGTATGTGGTATAACTAATTGAAACTGTATGATTGTTACTTGATAATGGTAACTCATAAAGCATTGCTCCTCTTATAATTAAATCGAAAGGATTTCTCGATATATTTAGCCATTTGGAGCTAGGGGGGACAACTTTATATGGTGGTGAAGATTTGCTTATCGATAACCCGCCATTAAGAATATTAATTTCCTTACCATTAATATCGCCATCGTTGTCCTTATAATTGGTTTTTGTTTTTATATTGTCATTTTCATCGTTATTAGCATCGTCATTATTGTTATTATTATTGTTATCATCATCTCCGTTGTCGTCATCGAACGAGCATGGATTCAGTAACTTCACTTCTGTGACACTGATATCATGTTGCCTTGTTATAAAGCCCCCCTCGAACGATAGTGGAATCTCTAATTGTTCAATTGAGCCCAACAAAACTGTTTCGTATTTTTTCTTTGGATCATTATTAGGTTCATCATCGATGACATACATTGTTTTAGCAAAGATATCTAATTGAACATTTTTGATGGAAATCGGTAAGATGCCAGGGTTAAATGCATCAATAATCATGTCAAAAATGAATACTTCTTGGCCCACAATAACATCTGTCACTTCGACAACCTCAACCACTTGTAACTCTTTGTTGGTTGCCAATATGAATCCAAAAACAAATCCAATAAATAAAAGGGAAATAATACCAATTGCCGTGTAACAGAAACTTTTAACTTGTCGTATCCTTTGTGTTCTCAATGAAGTAAAGTCATGGGGGGAAACATAGATATCTGATCTTTTTCTCCTTTGCTTACTTTTATTATCATTTGTGATACTTCCATAATCATTCAAATGAAAATATGGATTATTATAATTATAGTTAAGGTTACTGATTGAATTTTTATTGGTATTAACAGGTTCGTTATTTTCATCATACTTTTGTCTGAAAATTCCGTCATGTAAGAATTGCAAATGATGACTACTATAGTTATTAGTATTAGTATTAGTATTAGTATTGCTATTGCTATTGCTATTGCTGTTATTATTATTGCCATTATTGTTGTTGTTATTTCTATTATTATTGATATCACTTGATTGTAATAAGTGGTTGCCTCTTTGGTAGTTTTTGTCAAAGTAAGTTGATAGTTCGTCTTCGAAATCAGAATCGTTTTCGCCAATTGAGTATATTATGTTAGCATTTTGGGTACTTCCAAGAGTCGACGGGTGATTTAGATTATTGATATTTGTATTCAAAATATTAGATCCACCATAGTATTCAAAATCTTCATCAAATGAATCACCATTTTGGGAAATGTCGTTTTGAACCCCTGAATACCTCCTGGGCTGTACGCCTTTGGAGTCAAATAACTTAGATGTTATTTGCCTGAGTTGATTAGGATGCTGTTCATCTACTTTGCTCATTTGCTGAACATTGTGAACTTCATCGGACGCAGTTTCTTTTGAGGATTTTCGTTGTGAAACATTCTTTGAATTTATTGAAGACTTTGACATTAAATCAAAGCCATCGTCAATTGTAAACTTGTTGAAATAAGGTGATCCTTGATGAACAGTATTAGCCTCAGAGGGAGATACAATGCTGCTATGACAATCTGTGATAGTGGTAGATTTTGCATCATCCCTAACTTTAGTGCTGACACTGGCACCTGTACCTGCCCCACTAAAATCTAACTCAGGTTCGTTTGCCACAGCATTACTGGTTGTTGTATCATAAACAAAAGTTTCGTTTGAATCATCTTTGTTCTTTTTGTCATCTTTAATTGCATCGTGTAGCTTAGCGGCAAAAAACTCAGCCCTAGATGATCCTTTTGATATAGTACCTGTAGGTGTTGAAACGCCAGATTCAGATATGCCCCTCAAACTAGCTATACTCGGGTTGGTGGCCTTTTTCAATTTAGGATCTGATATCACACTAGTGTTGGCTATTCCGTTGGAATACAACCCCGTTTCAGCAGCTTTCTTGTTCCTGAGAAATCCTAAATATGAATCTCCTGCATCCAATTTGTTGCCTAAAAGAACATGTTGCTGTGTTTCGTCTGAAACAGCGGGATTAGTAGTGTTAGCAACGCTGCTGAGTTTGAAATCGTCTAGCTTATCTGGTTTCGGTATTGAAATCAAATCTTCTGCATAAGCACTCGTGCTTATTGTTGGTTTCGATGTAGGTAGTGTAGCGGGATTTGGCAACTGCTTTATATTGATATCCGCATGGTTGTCTGCTGCTTCTTGTATCACGGCTCCGTAATGTGATTTGTTACTATTGGCGTTCATAGAAGGAGGCAACTTCATGAACGATGTTTTGGTAGGTGAGTTCTCAACTTGCTCTACTTGCGACACAACTCTTGGCCTGCTTTCTTTACTAATAGCGAGTGGTGATTGTTGATGTAGTGTCATCTTCGTAATCTTTCACGAAATCTCTATTGTTAGCACAACTTTATTCTGTAGTTCTTGATATCTGTAACTCACGTGGCTGGTATTCGCTCTCAAATTCTTGTGTTGATTCCAATTATATAACCAAACTCTTAAACTCCTTATCACTTATTCAAGAAACGCGTCCCTTTCTATGTTATCAGCTATTTAAATAACTTAACAATATACACTATAGCAAAGAAAAAAAGTACAAAAAAATATCCTCATGCTAAAACGGGTTAAAGGCCAGGTTTCACAATCTGCTCAGCAAAGTGCTCATCATTCTTACCAAATTATAGATATTTATTTGGAATATTGTACATATGGATTAAACTAGTATACAACTGAAGACATTTAATTCTTCTTGAAAGACTTAAGAAGCCCAACTGGTCGTGGTTCCCTAGGTTTGCTGAACCCTGCCGGCTTTCTAAAGGCTCCTGGCTTTCTCAATAAACTGGGTTGTGTCAACGGCGGTGCCTCAGATGACACTGTGGTTGGTGTGGAGACAGAGGATGTCACAGGAGCAGACGCTAGCAATGGTAACCTCAAATTCGTTTGTCCTAATGGTTTAACAACTGTGGAAGTTATCGGTGCTTTAACTATACTTTTCAAATACTGCGGTAGCTTTGGTGCTTGTATTGAAGAGTTGTTCTCATCGTTAGCCCTCGCCTTAGCCTTATTTTCTGGCTGTTGAGCATTATTCTCTATTTTAATCGCAGGCAGTGGTAATACAGATGCTTGTGGCTTGGTACCTGTTCGTGCACTTGCTTCCTGCGTCGGCGTAGGTGGCGGTGATGGACTTTTAGCCTTACGTGAATTTTCCCTTTCAATCTCTGGGTCTCCCTTTCTTTTCTCTGGAATCGTTGGAGATCCAGGCTTTGGAACAGATGCCTCTTTTTCTTCGTTAGCACTGGGTTTATTTTGTTGTTGCTTGCCAATATTCAGAATTGCGTCGGAAGGTGGTTTGGGCTGCATAAACTTTTCTATGTCAATGGGTTCATCGTCGGTTCTCTTCTTCTTTTTCTTCTGAGCAACTGACATCGGTTTGAATATTTGCATCTGAGGATTCATCTTAAGAACTTGTGGTTGTTTCTTGCTTTGTGTTTGTGGTACTGCAGGAATTGTGATATGCTCTTGCAAAGATAAGTTCCTCATAGAATCAGATATCAATGAATTTGTAACATTTTCAGTGGTTATCGGTTCCTCCGTATTATTAACATTATTGCTGCTAATGTTAACGTTATTTTGAGACTGTTCATCTCCGATTTTTGGCTTCAAAATTGATGGTTGGTTTGAAGTCTCACATGACTGGTTATTTGATTCTTGATCGATATCCATTTCCTGGGAATCTGCTTCTATTGATTCGTTTTTTTTGTTAGTGTCATTCGAACAAGCATTGAGCAATCCATCTTCTAAACCCATAGTTTTTTTTAGTTCATCAATAGCCGCTTCCTTTTCATTAGCCGAAACAGTGTCAGCATAAACTTCATCATTTACAGAGCTAGGGTTTCCGTTAAACTGTAAAAGACTTGCAGATGCAGACCCCATCAAGTTGGGGTTATTATTCAAAAATGTATTCAATGTGTTAACAATAGTTGAAACTAAAGATGTTATGTTATCTTCACCAAAATCAGTACTTTGTGTTGATAAATAAGCAGTAGTTAAAACGGATGCAGTCGATGATAAAGTAACAGACTTATCAGTTGTTGAGGAAATGATCTTATCAGTTGAAACATTGCCACCCATTGCATTATAAAGTTCAACAATTTTATTGATTGTCTCGACATCTTGAAACAGATGCTCATATGGAACGGGGTTCGCATTTTTCAAATCATTGCCGTTTGGTAACGTATCACGTCTTTTTTGTTCTCTGAAAAGTCGCTTTTGTTTACGCTTGTCGAATTCAGTATTGATCCACTCCTCTCTCAACATTGCATGCTCAGCTCCTGGAAAAAGCATATTAGCCCTTTTGATAACACGAGTTTTCAAGTCTAGATCTCTGTTACGTTCGGTGTTGAACTCTCTCCATCTCTTCTTACGTTCTCTATTTTCAAACCGTTTCCTTTCAACAGGATCCATTTGATCCGTCGGTTTAGAAGGAATACCAACTGATGTACTCATTAAACCTGAAATAGCATTGGAAACTGACTTTTTGACTACGTCAATTTTTGAGCCAGAAACCTCTGTTAAGATATCTGTTGGTTTAATGCTTTTCAAATCAAGCGAAGAAATTAAATTAGTCAACATTTCATTTGAGATAAAAGGCTTTGAAGTTGATGAAATCAATGCTGTAGATGGCGCTAAAATTGAACTGATTGAATTAGCAGTATCAATTGCTGACAAAGACTTTGCTGTTAATGTAGGCGCTCCAGTGAATGGTGATGATAACGAGGAATACTTTTTATCGTTAGAAGTAGACTGAACATTCTTTAAAGTCTCAGCAATTGCAGGAGAAGATTTTAACTTTCTATTGGCACCATCTTGAATGAAAGTAAGTTGATGATTTTTATTTGACTTCTTCGCAGAACGTTTGGCTTTTGAAGAATCCATTATCAGATCAGTATTTTCTTTCATAGCTATTTGAAGAGCATTGCCCATAATGGAGTCCCAATTCAAATCATCGTTGCTAGCAGAGAGATCGTTGGTTGATACCTGTTCCTTATCATTTGATGCTGACTGCACATTGTCCTCATTGCTGAAGTTATTCTCGACAACATCATGAACAATAGCTTCAAGGGCCCTTTCAAATTCCTTTTCGTTGTCATTGTTATCGATTAACTGGGTATCTCTAAGAGCTTCAGCAATCACATTGTTTAGCTCACTGGTTGACTGTTTCTGTTTGTTAGAAGGTCTTTTCTTTTGCTTCTTTTGCTTTTGCTTTTCTTGCTGTGCATGGTCTTTAAGTGCGTCAGCAATTGCATTTTGCAATTCGGCCGTTTCGTCAAAAGAAGTATTGTCACCTAACGACTTCTGTATGACTTCATGCATATCAATCTGACTGATGACATCGGCTATCGATTCATTTTGCGACTGTTGAGTGGGTCCGTTGTTTTGACCATAGTCTTTCATCATGTGCTGAATATCATTATAAAGAGTGTCGAAGTGCGTAACGTCATCTTCATGCTGTCGCTGGGTAGCTGTCTGTCGTGGCATGTCATCTGCCTCCTCTGATTCCTTGGGCTGTTCATGCAAGGCTTGTTCAGTAGACTTCAAAGCATCAGCAATGGCTTCTGTGAGATCTAGTTCAGCATGAACCAATTCGTCTTCCGGCTGAGCATTTGATTGAGCAGCATTGGTAATGTTTGTAGTAGTGACATCCTTTTCTTGTTCATTACTCTTAATAGAGCCTGTTTCTTGCAGCGCATTCATAACAACAGACCGTAGATCCATCTCAACATCTTTATCAGGCTGGATCGTTCCATCGTTCTGCTTTTCCTCTTCGCTAGAACTTTCTGGCTCTTTAATTGACTCGAGGTTTTGTGTTATGGCGTCATTGATAACTGCAGCTAAATCTAATTCAGTATCTTGCTCTTGCTCTCTTTCTTCTTCTGCTTCTACTTCTTCCTTCTCCCCTCCACTGTGGGCAATAAATTCCTGATTTTCGGTTTCCCTTTCAGTTTGTTCGTTACGCTGCTTTTCGCCCTTTTCTGCTTGCAGTAACGCATCCATGTTACTCTTGAATGCATTGTTAATAGCATCATTTAGATCCAAATCTAAATCTTCTCCGTGATTTTCGTTATCTTTATCGTTATTGTCGTTGTTGTTGTTGTTGTTGTTGTTGTTGTTGTTATCGTTTTCACCATAAATTTCCCTGTTATCGTTTGATTCAATATCATTCTGTAGCTCCCCCAACCCCGAGAAATTGGCATGCATTGCTGTCTCTATAACTTTGCTCAAGTCTAACTCCTCATCTTCATGCTCTTCTTGTTGCTTTTGTTCAATGGATTCGCCCAAGGGCGACGTTTCATTTGCGCTGGTATCTCTGTATTGGTACTGTTCCGGATCGTGTCCAGTGGACAAGTGGTCATTACCTGTCTTTAAATTCACTTCTGCCTTATCACTGGCCTCTGGATCGCTCATTACGCCCTCCCTATTCGGATCTTATCTACACCTGTAGCAAAAACCACTGAAAACACAGTCACAAAAATTTTTCATATGGGAAGTTGAAGTTTTCCAAAATTAGATAGAGCCGTTACGTAATATAGAGATTTCGTTATAATTATACCAAAGAAAGGTGTCAAGTATAGAGAAAAATACATAAATTAAATGGGAATTCAATTAAGCATCGTAAGTAGAAGCAGAAACGTTACCACCCTTACCAGTCCAGTTAACGTGGATGTAGTCACCAACCTTTCTCTTATCATCAGCAAATTCAGGAAGGATGTTGAAGGTGTGGGCACCGAAGTAATCTCTTTGAGCTTGCAACAAGTTAGCTGGGAGCTTTTCAGATCTGTAACCGTCGTAGAAGGACAAAGCAGTAGCGAAGGCAGGAGTTGGAATACCAGAAGCAACAGCGGTGGCAATGGTCTTTCTCCAACCAGATTGAGCCTTGTGAATGGCATCATTGAAGAACTTGTGGAACAACAAGTTTTCGAGCTCTGGGTTTTCTCTGTAAGCAGAAGTGATTTCAGCAAGGAAAACAGATCTGATGATACAACCACCTCTCCACATAAGAGCAATAGATGGGAAGTTCAATTCCCACTTGTATTCCTTAGCAGCTTCTCTGATCAACATGAAACCTTGAGCGTAAGAAATAATCTTAGAAGCGTAAAGAGCTTGCATCAAGTCAGCAATGAATTGAGGTCTGTCTTCCTTGGAGATTTGCTGAACTTCTGGACCTTTCAAGATGGAAGAGGCTCTGATTCTTTCTTGCTTCAAAGCAGATAAACATCTAGCAAAGACAGCTTCACCAATCAAGGTGACAGGCATACCTAAATCTAAAGCGTTGATGGCAGTCCACTTACCAGTACCCTTTTGACCAGCGGTATCAAGGATCTTTTCAACCAATGGGGTACCATCGGTATCATTGTAAGCAAGGATGTCTCTAGTAATTTCGACAAGGAAAGAGTCAAGAACACCATTGTTCCATTCACCAAAGACCTTTGAAATCTCAGCGTCGGTCAAACCACCAACTCTCTTCATGATGTCGTAAGCTTCACAAATCAATTGCATGTCACCATATTCAATACCATTGTGAACCATCTTAACGTAATGACCAGCACCGGCATCACCAACCCAGTCACAACATGGTTCACCATCAGCCTTGGCAGAGATTGATTGGAAGATATCCTTGATGTGTGGCCAAGCGTCCTTGTGACCACCAGGCATCAAAGAAGGACCGTATCTGGCACCTTCTTCACCACCAGAAACACCGGAACCAACGAAAAGGATACCCTTCTTCTTCAATTCTTCGTATCTTCTGTTGGAGTCTGGGAAGTGAGAGTTACCACCGTCAATGATGATATCACCTTCTTCCAAATGAGGAAGCAATTGTTCAATGAATTGGTCAACTGGGGCACCGGCCTTGACAAGAAGCATAATTCTTCTTGGTCTCTTCAACTTGGAGCACAAGTCAGCGATAGAGTGGGCACCAATGATAGACTTACCCTTGGCTTCGTTTTCAAGAAAGTGATCAACCTTGGAAACGGTTCTGTTGTAAGCAACAACAGTGAAGCCGTGGTCAGCAGCATTAAGAATCAAGTTTTGACCCATGACGGCCAAACCAATTAAACCAAAATCACCTCTATTCAAAAGATTATGTTAGTAATTTGTGCTTTTCCAAGTTATGTTTGATTTGTAGTGGTCTTTTCATTTAATGTCGTCTCCATGGCTATCCTGCAATTTCAGAGCCTGCTGAATCGTGCTATACGATAAAACTCTCATTTTGATTCTCCTCTGCTTACATAATATGAATCTTTTCAGGGGGGGAGCAAAGTCATCTCCAAACACATGAAGTCGTCGTATAACAGTAAACATTGGAACTTTTGCCATAAAATTGCTTGCTAATTCACACAAGTGTTTGACTATCATTTACACTTAGCATTCACCAGTTACAAAAACGAACGAGGAGACCAGCTCAATTATTCGAAGAGGGGTACAACTGCATCCGACCGATAAGCTGTCTTGGCTATTCAAGATCTGGACCTTTGCCCGCAATTACTCCGAGTCGTAAGATACATACAATTGTTCAGACATTGTATTTAAATAAAGATAAGTTCCAAACTATCGTTAAAGCAGCAGTGTTACCAATAAGTTCAAAAGTTTTCAGACTAGGCATTTAAATATAACGGGCGGATTTGAAAAATCCGGCATTACTAATTAATGCGCCACATCCGGTGTAAGAAAAAAAAATTTGGAAAGTTTATCGGACTTTGGTCCATGTCACGTGCCTTTTGTGGCGCATGGCATTTTGGTTCACGTGATGTCGGAGATACAATGCCGTGGTCACGTGACAATGCAGCGTATTTTTGGTCGGTGGTGTATCTCCGGATATGGCTTCCCCTTTGGGAAGTTGCCGATTCTAAAGTTTATCATAAATATTTAGCATTTAAGTTAATCTTTGAGATTGCACAATCTTTACACTCTAACACAACCTCATTCTTCCAACTATTTATATAACTTGTAATTAAAAAATGGCAGAAAAGTTAACTTGGGCAGCAATTGGAAAGCCAGAACATCCAATCCTTTCGCCAGCAGCCAGCTTTGAAAAACTGATTTTTACTGCAGGTTGTGTTGGTGACGAAGAAGATGGATCCTTCTCACCGGACATTGAAAGACAAACGGAATTGGCGATCTTGGCATTGAAGAAGGTCTTGAATGCCAGCGGATCTGACCTAGATCACGTTTTGAAGGTTTTGTTGTTTGTCAAGAACCCAGAGGATGCTGCTAAGGTCAACCCAATCTACCAAAAGTACTTGACAACGAAGCCAGCCAGATCTTGTGTGTCTGTTAAGTTCCCAAACCAAGACATTCTCGTTGAACTGGAGGCTATTGCCGTTAAAAAGGCCACTGCTAACTTATAATTTTGAACTTAAGTTTGTATATCCAAGGAAGCTTTAGATAAGATTCATAGTCTATATATATTTATTTAAAAGGACTTTTTGGTAAGAATGACGGTTCAAACTTTCGGGGGATGAAAAGCTTTACATTAGACTTGAATCAGTTTTACTCATGATAGAAATTTCTATACACATTCATTTTTTTCTCTCTTTATCAACCGCTTGTTCTATTTCCAATGAACCATTATCCACCTTACGAACCCAAGGACATTGTCCCTGTCCCAAGCGAAATTGCCATCGATGACACCATCTTCAAAGCATACACATGGGAAGTCCCTTCGAACTCTGAATGGAAAGGAAGAATAGTTTATGTTCATGGCTACAGAGATACGCATAAACCTTATTGTCGCCACTTTGAATACCTTGCAAAGAACGGTTACGATGTGTTCTTCTACTACCAATACGGAGAAGGTGAAACTAAGCAGAAAGATGGCTCTAGAGCTGTATCAAACGACTATCATGCTTATAAAGGGGTGGATGACATGATTCAATATAATGTTGACCTTTTGAAAGAAGGTAACAAACCTTTGAATTTGCACTTAATGGGACACTCAATGGGTGGTGGTATTGTGCTAAATTACTGCATCAACGGTAAACATCGTGAACTCATGAAATCCTTTTCCACCATTGCGCCACTTGTCACCTTACATAAAAACACAGATCCCGGTCTCTTTTTAGAACTTGTTGTTAGAACGCTGTGTTTGACTAAGTTTGGTCAAAATTTGAGAGTTGCTACGCATTTGAATCACCATTACCTCACCTCTGATGAAAACGTCGCACAGTACATACAAGATAATATCGATATTGAAAATGCTAGTGGTGCGTTCGTTGAAACTAGAGATTTCATCCTGAGAGGCAAACATTTGCTGAAGGAAGACATTTATTCCAAAATTGGCAAAACCACTCCATTGCTGATTTGCCATGGTAATGATGATTCAATCAACGACTGTGAAGGTTCCAAGAGTTTTATTGAAAAAGTCAATTCCATTGAAGGCATGAAAAACAAAGAGATAATCATTTACAAAACAGGTAGACACTGTTTGCATTGTGAAAAGGAAGATATCGCTTACTCCTTAGCCATTGATATGTTGGCCTTTTTAAACAAATACAATTGATATCTTCTTTACTTAATTTTTTCAGAGTTTCTACTTTTTTTTATCATTGCTAGCATATAATATCATAATTATAACACCTTTGTACATATTCAAATAGACGAGCTGTGAACATTATCTTTGAACAATATGGAGCCCCCATACAAACCGGATACGCCAGCAACAATTTCTGATATCGAATACGAGGGGTGCAACTACAAAACGTACTATTGGAAGCCCCAATCGGATGAGATCAAAGGAAGGGTGCTGTTCATTCATGGATTCAAAGATGGCGTCGAGTGCTATTGGCAACTAATAAATACATTGACTAAAAACGGTTATGGGTTCTTTTACTACGATCAAATAGGAGAGGGGCTCACAACTATGGTTGATGGATCCATCGGAATTAACTCGACTGATAATGCTATGCAATCAATAAACTTCTTTATTAATTACGAAATCGACGAGATGGTTCTGAACAATGAGCCTTTGAAACTTCATTTGATGTCCCATTCGTTGGGAGGAGGTATCATGTTAACATATGCAACTTTGACTGATTCCATACCTGCAGAGATCAAATCCTTTTCGAGCATAGGTCCATATCTGAGATTATGCACACCACATCCAAAGTGGTGGACAAATTGGGTAGGATCTCTTCTCTGCCGGACTAACTATGGTGCAAACTTGAGAGTCAATCTGCCAATGACAGCCGAACAGTGTACCATGGACCAAAAAGTGATCGACTGGTCAAACAGCACGATGGACTTGACCCTCATTGATGGAGCATTATTAGAAGTCAGAGATGGGGTGTTGCGAGGTGAAGCTTTGATGTCTCCGGCATTATTTGAACGAATGGAGAAGGACAAGCCAGTATTGTTATGCCATGGTGAGAGTGACACTTTAACATCTCCAGTTGCGAGTAAAGAACTAATACAACATTGGTGTGATTTAGGCCACACCAATAAAACTTTCAAAGGCTATCCTTCAGGACGACATTCATTGCACATGGATATTGAGCCAATTAGGTTGGAGGTGTGCCATGATTTGCTCATGTTTATCAACACTTTATAACGCGTCTTTCTTTTTAGCTTATTTAAATAATAATGAATTCAGATACGCTCATCGAAAGTTCGCCTGCTAAAGATAGTAAGACAAGCGTTTGTTCTTACATAAAGGAGGATTTTAAGCTAGATATGAGGAACCTTTTGAGTCCACTTCACAACAAAGATGTCATTTTGGGGTTACCGATGTCATGGAAAGACGAATTGATGTATTACCATCAGCAGCTGATTCCTGCTAATCGCTATTTAGTACTTTCAGAGGAAGTTGAGTCTTGGTTGTTTCCAAGAATTCGTTTACATCACTCCATTAAAAATATCGGCGTTTCTGTCGTCAATGAACATCGTGTTGAAATCATCGTTGACTGGTGGTATTCGATGTTTGAGCTAAGCGTTACAATTAGAAAACGAGACCCAAACGTCAGATTAAAAGTTCTGGAAAACCTGATCAAGAGATATGTGAGCTTTCTCGATATTGAAAATCAACCATTCGAAATACTCACAGATAATCGGTCGTTGAATGAATTCAATATCGCCTGTCACCAAACTAAATTCAGGCCTACGGGGAGCCTGGTACCTTATTTCAGGATATTAATGATGGATGCTCATAATCCAGCTATACTGCTTTGGCAAGACGATGAAAACCTTTGTGGATTTGACATTTTTCGAATGAACAATGATTTTTATCTGCAGGTTCGTCTAGTACACTCGATTATTGTGTTTATTGAAGAAGCTTCGTTGATAAAGAAAACTGATACGATATTGCTGCTATGATTGACAACAAAGTTCATCTACTTTAACACCTGTGCTTTTTTTTTCTAGATAGTTCTACAGATCTGCCTCCGAGAACTATCAATGAAAAATTTATGACTTTGTGTCTCCATTTTTCCAATTCTAAGAAAGTAGCATCTTTCAACACTCAGACTTAGCATGGCAACTGTTCATAATCCAAACAACTGGCACTGGGTTGACAAGAATTGTCTCCCATGGGCGAAGGAATATTTGACTGCAAATATACCAACTGTTTCACATGATTTGATTTCAGTTAAGGAAATTCGTACAGTTTCTGGTGACTGTGATGTTACACAAAGAAAAGGCAAAGTGAGATGCATTTTTGAGCTCAAGGTTGAATTTGTTGTTGAGGTCAAGAGAGGAGAAGAAGAAGAAATTGACGAAGTTGCTATCGTTTTACCTGAATTCGAACATGATTATGACAGCGATGATTTCAACTTTGAAATCAAAAGCAACAAATTTGACAACAAAACCTTAATTAGAAAGGAATTTATTCCACTAGTTGTGGAGAAAGTTTTCCTAAAATTCCAACCTGATTTACTTACAGCACATGAGCCAAACATGAAGCACAACACCGATTAGTTTCAAACTGATCGATTTTATATAGAATAGTTTTTTTTATATATACATAGAGTATATAAAGGCATCTTTTAAAAAAGCCAATTTCAAAATTAGCCTTATACAATTTTCGATAAGATGTGTTTCAAAAGTATAGTGGAAAAATTAAAACCCATCAGGAACTCCTTTCGCATGTTTCTGGCCAGTTTCATTCAGGTAACATCCAACACCATTTTTATATCGTGAATTGATACCACCATTATCAATTTGGCACCAATTGAACTTGTTATCAGTTAAATTTTTTAAAACTTTGAAGCATTCAACACTTGAATATGGTAGGCCATTATTTGGATCATAGTAAGTTGCAAATGTACCAGAAACAAGACACTTTTTCCTTTGTCCATTAGCCAACGATATACCTGCTGGGGCTGGTGTCGTTATCTTTACACTTAAATCATCATCATTCTCGTTTCTATCGAAAGTGGAAACTTCTGTATACTTTTCTCCAAATTTTGGTAATTTCATCAATGCTTCAAACTGCATCGTACGTGCATCTTGAATCTTCTTTAAATCAACAGTTGATGACATATCTGCTCTTATAACTTCCAATGTTTCATAATTCGGATCTCTTCGTGATAAAAGTAGAGACTGTGGTCCAAATAATGATTTTTTGATAAAATCAAAATCAGGTTGTTTTCTAAACTCTTCAAAGGATACATATTGAACTGCAACATACTGTTCTGGTCCTTCGAAGATTCGAAATTTTTCACTTTCTTCAATTGAAACATCATTTTCATTATGAATTTGAACTTCTTGGGCGAAGCTAACATGCTTTCCAGTTTCAGTTTCTGATTTAGTGTTTGTGTTACTTTCGTCGACGTGTTCTTCTTTTATTTCCATAGTTGGTTCTGTTTGAGTAGTGTAATCAGTAATGATTCTGTCTTTTTTTTCCTTTTCTTTTGTTTCTTGTTCTTCTACCGGTATTGTACTAGTTCCATTTATTATATTCTGAGTTGCTTCATCATTACTAGCAATTTGAACATTATCGATAGTTTTTACTTCATTGTCAACTTTAGAATCACTGCAATTGTTAAGTCGATGACTAGAAGTATCAGCTGCAGTATCGTCAACAATAACGTTATTGGCATTGTACGGTGTTTCCACTATGCCATCACTTTTTATATCTTCTTTATTGTGATCTTCATTGGCCATTTTTGTTTCTACCTTTTTGTTATTTTCAATGTTATCCATGGTGTGGTGTTTACTAGTCTCTTCATTTTGCGCCTTTGAGTCAACCTCGTCAAACGTTGGTATTGGCAACCCTTTCTTCATTGCTTCTTTTATTAATTTTGCTTGTTTCCTCTTCTGATATTGTTGTTTTCTTCTCAACCTCTTTTCCTCCTCAATTTCAGCTAAACGTTCTTTTTCCTCTTCAATTTCTACCTCATCTAATGGTGTTATGTAAACACCAGAACTATATAACCTGATAAATTCCTTTAATTTAAACTTTCTTGCATTTGCCAGCTCCCTTTGCCGCTTTTTCCTCTCAGTTTCTTGTTCAAAAAATAAAGAAAGTGATAAGGTATTTTCTTTCTCTGTTATCTTAGCTTCTTCCAGTCTTTCTTCCAGTGTTTTCTCAACATATTCTCTCCTCACCACTGGTTTTGCTATTTGTTTCCTTTCTTCCTCCTCTGCCTTTAATCGCTCATTTAATGCGATAGATGACTCAAGTGTAGTTTTACGAACAGATTGTCTCCTTTCAACTGGATTTTCTGGTAATGGCCGTGAGGCAGGCTTTGCTGTTGCTCTTGGTTTGTTTGGTATCTTCTTTTTTTGAACCGACAATTGCTGTTTTCTTCTCTTACGTTGTTCAGTTTTCTCCAGTTGCTTCAATTCACGTTCACCTTCAGATTCGTCAGAGTCTGAATTTGATATGTCTGAATCCGAAAGCATTACATCTGAATCTACAGGCGTTCCCTCCGTATCGCCATCTGAATCACTTGTTTTTGATGTTTTGTGACCTTTTGTATTAGCATCTGTAGTGTTTCCGTCCTCCTCATCACTGAGTTTCTCTGAGAGCTCATCCTCCGAGTCTTGAAACTCGCCATCTTCTCCATCTTCTTGAAACAATAATCGAACATTTTCATCATCTTCGTTTTCTCCTATAGTATTATCATTTGTATCTCCTTCAAGCTCTTCTAAATCAAGCAAATGTCGAAGCCTCGATCCTGCATTGGCTCTTCTCTCTCTAGTGGCAATAATGGATACAAACTCTTCCTCTGAATCAGACATTTCAATTTGTATTGAAAAGTATTTAGTTTGAAGGATACACAAAAAATTGAATATTTTCATTCTTGATGTTTTACAATAATCAATAATGTTGAAGTCAATCACTAGAGCGTTTGGTACCAGCAAAGTTGCTAGGCACCTAACTGATATTACACCTTCAGAAGCGGCACACTTTAAGGAGCTTGCTTCTTCATGGTGGGATTCCAATGGTCCTCAACGGATTTTACATAAAATGAACTTGCTAAGAATGGATTTCATAAACGAAACGATAAAGAGTAACGTGAGGGTGAATGACAAGGTTGAAAACGTCGAAGATAAAGTGTTTATTCCTGGCTGGAACTACAAGAATTTACTGCCTAGTGCCATTTCAAACCAAATCAATTTAGAATTGAATAGTGCAATTCAACTAGAATTGAACAAATTGCAAATAAAATGTCTTGATATTGGATGTGGTGGTGGTCTTTTGAGTGAGTCCCTTGCTAGAATGGACATTGTCAAAAGCGTCAAAGGGATTGATATGACGCCTGACGTTATTGAGGTTGCTAATCAACACAAGAAATTGGATCCAATGCTTGAAACAAAATTGCAATACCAATTGACCTCACTTGATAGCATTGCCGATGACGAGCTCTATGATGTTGTCACATGTATGGAAATGTTGGAACATGTTGAATATCCGGCAATTGTTTTGGAAAAGGCATTATCACACGTTAAACCAGGTGGATATCTATTTCTCTCAACCATCAACAGAGATTTTGTTTCTTGGTTCACAACAATATGCATGGGTGAACATATTTTGAAAATAGTTCCTTTGGGCACACATACCTACTCCAAATACATTTTAGAAAGTGAAGTCAGAGATTTCTTGAAATCTTTGAAAGGCTTTGAAGTTGTTAATTCAAAAGGTTGTGCATATCTACCAGCAAAAGGATGGTTCTACTCACCAAGTGCCAATGTTGGAAACTATTTAATGGCAATTAAGAGAAACGAAGATTGATCATATGATCGTAAAGATTATGACATACAGTATAAAGTAATTTGTATAAAAAAACATCAATACTATTGAGCCAATAATTCTTTGTCTTCAACCTGTGATGAGGGTTGGTCTTCAATAAAGCTTGGGACTTCCTCATTGACAGGATTATCTAGCAAGTATGAAGGCATACCTTCGGTATTAGATTCCTCAAATTGCATCTCTTCGCCAAGTGCTTCTAACTCAGCATCTAACTCACTTTCTGAGATATCGTCTGGAACATCATATGACCTTCCAAGAGCGGCCTGTAATTCATTTGACTGGTCGATCAGATCTAACATTTCATCTTGCATATCTTCCAACTTGTCAATATCAATCTTCCCGTAGGTTTTTTTCAGCTCTTTGTTGGTTTGACGCATGGCATCGACAGTGATCATAGTGTTTTTTAAGTTTTCCGTTGTCATTTGAGCCTGCGAGATGTTCCATGACTGTGACATCAATTGATCCCTCTGTGCCTCTAATTGATTCCTCTGCCTCAGTAACTTTATGGCCCTTTGTTTAACGCTGGACTTCGCAGGACCCTCTCTCATTTTACTCAATTTAGCTTGATAAGTGGCTAACTCAGAATTCACTTTTGAGATCCTGACATCCAATGTCGAAACTCTTTCATCGATTGATGTCATGGCATCATTTAAATTTGGCTTAGGGGTAGTGTTTTTGCTACCAAATAATCTATTCATGGTCACTGATAAGGTTTCGGTCAAGAAGCTTGTTCAACTGTTCAGCAAAATTTGTTAATCTTGGAATTTTCTTATTACATAAGCGATACCTAGAATATCGTCACAAATTACGATATAGTTCTTATCAGGATACGTACTGGAACAGCATAGAAAGGTAAGAAGCTGTACAGAGTAAGCAATAGTTTCCTATATTTCTTTGTCAAATTGAAGTGGCCTCAAATGAACTTTTGTTTTCCATTAAATTTAAGTTTTGACATCCTAATAGTGGGAGTGAATGCTCCAATGTGGTCAATCTGAAGATTGAGATATATTGTTAAAGCTCAAACATTAAAGCGAAATTGTGGCACTTGCAACCCTTGTCATGGATGTATTCACAGTTTCATGGTAAGATACAAAGTACGACTTTTTCCTTTTAGACAAATTGCTAAGCAGCGTTGAATGATTACACCAAAGTTCTATCTTATAGTGAAACAGCTACAAATGGGTACTGGCAAATGTCTACATAAACAGTTTTTCAACATTACAAATCATCAAAAAATCGTAAAACTATGGACTTATACCTTGTTACTTAAACCTAAAGAACACAGTAAAGCAGAGATCGTACTAAACATATTGAATTCTTTTATTTTCACTTCTTCAACTGGAGTACAAATGTTCAATAAGAGCCTTGATGGAAATGAGTTTGATATTGTGCTGTTGGCTAAATTTCCAGCAATCATCCAATCTCATCATCAAGCCGTCTTCGTCTCTAACCAGTTCACAGATAACTGCAGCAGGTGGCTGTTCAGTGGCAACACACAACTCAACAGCAGCTTCAGTGTGGCCTTGTCTTTCCTTCAAGAGACCCTTGGCAGCTCTCAAAGGACAAATGTGACCTGGTCTTAGCAAATCTGACGCAGTCGCCTTAGTATCAGCCAATGCCAATGCAGTAAGCGCTCTGTCATGTGCAGAGATACCCGTTGTGGTACCTTCCTTGGCGTCCACTGTGATCGTGTAAGCTGTACCATGACGATCAGTCATCTCTGATTTCGAAAGCATCAGTGGCAATTCCAACTGCTCTGCTCTTTCGTCACTCAGCGGAACACAGATGAACCCAGAAGAGTGTCTCACTATAAATGCCATCTTGTCACTTGTCATTTTTGATGCAGAAATAATCAAATCACCTTCGTTTTCCCTGTCTTCGTCATCCATAACGATGAGAAATTCCCCATTTTTGAAAGCCTCAAGTGCTTCTGGTATTGGTGTAAATGATGCTGGCATTTCAAAGTACAATCGGCTGTAAAGCAGTCAAATTTAACTTTCTTGGAAAGAACAGCTTTGACACGATTCAACTCCGGAGGCCACTTTTCAAATTTTCAGCTAGCAAAAAACGGCTTTTACGCTGACTAAGCAGCTCATGATTCTTAATAATGGATTGTTTAAGTAATGTCAGCTCTCGTTCTACATAATAAGACGTTGGACACGGATTACTAAATAAGAGTCAAACTTTCGTTTGTAAGCATTGGGATGAAACGTTATTAGTCATACGATTTTGTCTTTTGCATCCTTGGCTATTTTACACATTTGTTGTGAAAGATGACGAAAGGCACCCAATAATTTGAAGATGCACCAAATGATCTTTTTGTATATGTAGCTGCAGTTTCAAATAGACTATATCTAGTAACGTTCGTGCTAAATGTTGTTTCTTGAAAAGATTATGGAAAAAATGTGAATGTAGTACCATCTACTTTACCATTATCGTTGAGGAAAGTAAAATGACTATTGCCAATAGTGGTGCATGCACCTATACCAAGTGACATTTATTAAATTATGGAAAGTGCTCTGTTGTGCTGAACAGGATACAGCTAGCATGAAGTCACCTGCACCAAGGACCTTTTTTTCTTAGTAAATCAGTTAAAGTTTATGAAAGGCGCAAACATGTAGCTAAAATAACTAAACAGAAATGGAACATGATTGCATAAGTCGATCATAAACTCGTTTTAGCATAGAAAAGACATGAAACTGATCAAGTTAACCTTGGTCTCTGAATGTTCGGTATAAAAAATAATTTTTGAATAACACTTGTAGGGTAGGCATAATTCCATGGAAACAATTACATGGTGATGATTTCCATTCCATTAACGGTTTATATAGTTAATTAAGCCTGAACTAATGACCTAGTCGGCTCGGAACTCGGTGGGAGTTTTCTACGGTATTTGTATACAATTTAAAATGTCAAGAACCATTTACACAACTGCCAAGTGCAACCCATTTCAGGACAATTTGCATAATAAACAAGCATAATGATTCGAACATCTCTCATTATCATCAAATGTCACTAAAAATTTTTACATGAAAATATGATGGACAACAGCAAATAATAGTTCATATACTAATAATTATAATTGAGAAGATATATAGAAATAGTTAATCATATATATGACATTACATTCTATCAACAGGAGTAATACCCAAAAGAATGAGACCGTTATAAAGAACTTGTCTAACCGCAGAGAAAAGAGCCAATCTGGCAACGAGAACTTCTCTTTCTTCGCCCATAACTCTCAAAACCTTATAGGTGGAAGAAAATTGATGAGCCAATTTGAATAAGTAAGTGACAACAGTTGATGGCTCATAGTTTTTAGAAGCATAACGAAGAGTATCAGGGTATGATGCCATAATTCTGATAAGAGCCTTTGTCTTTTCCAATTGGTTTTCCAATTGCTCAGTTTTCTTGGTTAATTCTTCAGCGCTGAGATCCAACTTCTTGAGTGCTTCAACTGATCCACAAAGGTTGTCGAGAGATAAATCGGCGTTCAATAACTCAGAAGGATCCACATTAGCATTTCTTTCAATAGATCTTAATCTAGAGTGTGCGTATTGTAAGTATGGACCGGTGTCACCTTCAGCAGAAAGCATTCTTTCCCATGCGAACTCATAATTATTGACTCTTTTAGCTTGCATATCTTGAATCATGACAGCTGAGATACCAATGTAGTCAGCAACTTGTTCAGGGTTTTCAACTTGTGCAAACTTTTCTTTGTTTTGTTGCATAATTTCTAACATTGTATTTTTTGCTTGTTCTAAGATATCATCAAGGAAAACAACAGTACCCTTTCTTGTAGACATACCTAAAACCATACCAAAATTCACATGAACTAAATCTTTGGCCCATGGGTAACCGAGCATGTCTAGACCTGTCATAAATTGTTTCATATGAAGATCTTGTTGAGAGGCAACAGTATAAATCATTTTATCAAAATTGTAAACTTCCTTTCTTTCAACTGCAGCACCAAAATCTCTGGTAATGTAAAGAGAGGCACCATCAGTTTTTTGAACAAGAACTTTACCAAGCTTCTTTTGACCAAGTTTTTTGAAGTCAATTAGAAGAGCACCTCTGTCTTCTGTAATCATATCTTTGTCTTTAAGCATTTGGGAAACCTTGCCCATTACTTCATTTGAAACCTGAGATTCACCTGAGTAAACATCATATTTGATATTCAATCTGGCGTATGTACCAATGTATCTTTCAATCGATAAATCTCTGAATTTCTTCCAAAGTTTAATGGCATCTGGGTCAGCTTCTTCCATTCTTCTGAAAAATGCTCTTGCTTGGCCATCAATGGATTTTTTATCATCAAGAGTTTCACCTTTAGCTTCAGCTTCTTCCTTTTCTTTAGTGATGTCACCGTTAATTCTAACGTAGATATCAAATAAATGCTGAATTGGTTCCTTCTCTAATAATTCTTCTGAACCGTACTTTTCGAAACCGACGGCTAAAAGACCAAATTGCTTACCCCAATCACCTAAGTAATTCAATCTGATAACTTTCCAACCCAACTTTTCGTACAAATTACTGATAAAACCACCGATAATTGTAGATCTTAAATGACCAGCGTGAAATGGCTTTGCGATATTAGGAGAGGAAAATTCTGAAAGTAAAACCTTGTTTTCTCCAATTGGAGCAGCACCGTAGTCTTCTTTTCTCTTCAAAATGTCCTTGGTGACTAAATTGAGAAGGAATTGAGTGTTGAAAAAGAATTGAAGGAACTTACCTTTTGCAACAACCTTATCGAGGTAACCTCCTAATGGGAATTTCTCTGCAACATCAGCAGCAATAGCATCTAAATCACCCTTTAGTCTTAATCTAGGTAATGGAACAATCAAATCACCGTTCTCTAAAATGGTGGACCAGTCAAGAGCTGGAAAGACCACAGCTTTGTCAACATTGGCTAAAGTTGATAATTGATCTGCAATATAGTTTCTACAAAGATCAACAGTGTTAGATTGCGGGTATGAACCTGCAACAGCTGGTGGTAAATCTAAATTAAGACTCTTCAAGTTTGCAGTGAGAGTTTCCATAGTTCCTGTATGAATTTGTAACTTGCTTAAGTATCTAGGTGTTTTGAAAAATGTATAGTTTAAATTGGTGATGGCTCTTTTTGTTAAATGAAAAATCATGCACTAACGATCGAGACGAATTTTCCTTTTTTACGTTACTTTCTTTAAGCAATCAAAAAAAAACACGAAGGATAATGTTCCAGCTAGGTAACCTTTCAAAAAGTGTATAAATACAGAAAGTTATAAAATCAAAGATTGGATGAATAAAAATTTTTTGAAAAAAGCGTTGAAAAAATGTCATAAAGGAAGTTCATGCGACATGATGGTGTGTAGCATTTTCAGGATGAAGCCTGATTCTTTTACATCATTTAAGTTTGTGCTTCTGGTAGATAAAATTAAAGCAGAAGCTTGTAGCTATTGGCTCATCTATCCACTACTTCCTTTTTGTTAGAATGATCTGACAATCTGGTTACTTGTCCATTTTTTGACCTAAACATCTGAACTTTGAAAAAGTTAAAAAAACCATTATTCAGCTAATTTCATAGAATAGACACACAATTTTGATATAGCAGTAATGACCCATAATGCTTTGCACACTCAATTAGCAAAAAATGTTCCAATTAAGGTGAGCTACATACGAAGACTTTAGTGCAAGTTAAAAGTTGCCGAGCATCATTAGTAGGTGTATTGTTAATCAAGTTCAGGGTGTTTGGAAGCCAAGCTAAGGTGGAACTGATAATAAATTACGGTATTAATTAATTTGAGGTAGTTATATACGCACAATATTAAGCTCTTAATTAAATTGAATTATAAAATTATTATTATGCACTTTATTAACTCTATTATTTATAAATCTATTCAGCGACATTTATTTTGGAACTATGCAATTGAGGTGCAACATCTTGCAACCACTCTAGTTTAATTGCGGACACGTTTCTGGCGTAACCTTTGACTGTGTAAACATATTCTATGTACATGATGGCATCTTTCTTAGTTCCAAATAGCAAAGATGATGGATGTACAGAAATCAAGTTACCCATGGTTATAGTACGGTAAGACCTATCTGGCATTCCAATTGCGGTATTCGTGATAAAACCTTTCAAGAAAGACTTCAAAATCAATGTAACGTCTACCAATGTACGTTTATTAAAATCAGTTTTCTCATCGTCACTATCATCATTAGAGTTAACATTGTCACTGATACCGGAATCATCCAAATGTTTCATATAATCTTCAATCTGGGATTTTATTCTAATGACATTCTTCATACCTTTGAAACTAACTCCAACTTCCTTACACCAATTCTTTCTTTCTTCATTGTCTTTAAAACTCGTATTAATGTCAAAAAGCTCCTTCAACATAATCAAATCTCCATATTGGGCGCCCATGGTGCACATATCTCTCCTGTTAGCATTGATTTCGTCCCTTTTATCAGAAGGTGGTGTCAAAATCAAGTTATCAACAGACAAACAAGAAACAATATCTATCACTGCTGTTAGCGTTTCAGAACCATATTCTTGTGCTTGAATCAAAACGGCAGCTAAGTGAGGAGCAACTGGCAAAACCACCATCTTCTCACCTAATTTGGTGATTTTTCCACTGTTATCAAGAGCACCAAGGGAATATAATTGTTGTAGAGCAGAAACAAGGGAGTCTTGACCAGGATTTTCTAACCAGAACCAATCTAAGATATCGTCAACACCAAGCTTTTTTAACATTAAAACAGGTGAAACAATTTCGGATCTAAGAATTTCAGGTTCCGTTGCGTCGGTTAGTTTGAGGTAATCGTTTTCCTTGTATAAACGGAAACATTTACCTGCTTGTTCTCTACCAGCTCTACCAGCTCTCTGTGTTGCAGATGCTTTTGAAATAGGAACTGTTAACAATGTAGATAATCCAAGTTGATGTCTCCACACTTTTACTTTTCGTAGGCCTGAATCAATGACGTACTTGATACCTGGAACTGTGACAGAAGTTTCAGCAATATTGGTAGATAGAATAACCTTTCTTTGTCTTGGTTTCAGCTTAGTAAAAATTTTCATTTGCAAATGAGGTGGTAATGCAGCGTAAAGAGGTAATGGAACAATTCTTGGGGCTTCTTTTGGCAATTCAGGTGCCAGCTTTGTCAATATTTCAGCCGCCTTATCAATATCATCCTGACCAGGCAAGAAGCAAAGAATATCACCACTTTGTTCACCCTGGTTAATTTGTACAACTGATCTAACTACGGAATCAATAATGTCTTCTGAAGGCTCTTTAGTGTAATATCTATCGACAGGGTACATTTTACCTTCAATAAACAAGATAGGGGCATTATCAAAGAACTTAGAGAATTTCTCAGCATCTAAGGTAGCAGACATAATAATAACTCTAAATTCAGGATTATTAGGATCTTTATTTCTTTTTAGTAGCAACGCTTTCAAAAATCCAATCAATAAATCAGTCAAAATGGTTCTCTCATGGGCTTCATCTACGACAACAGTGGAATACTTGCTCAAATTAGGATCTAACATTAGCTCCCTTAAAAGCATACCATCTGTTATATATTTAAGCTTTGTTTTCTTGCTAGTGACATTGTTGAATCTAACAGCATAACCAACTTCCTTTCCTATATGACAACCATATTCTTGAGAGACTCTCAAAGCCAAATTCATAGCTGCCACACGACGCGGTTGTGTCACCGCAATGGATTTATCGTTGTGTTCCATTAAAAACTGTGGGATCTGTGTAGATTTACCAGAACCAGTTTCACCAATGAGAACGGTAACCGGACAAGACAAGAGTTGTGGAACAACTTCATCTTTCACTAAATATACAGGTAACAGCTTTCGCACCTCTAATAGCTTTGCAGCCTGTGATCTAAGATGTGACTTAGATGTTGATCTAGCGTTTTCGATTTCATCATCTGTCTCATTGTCTGACATATAATCTGGGTCGTTTTTGTCTTTCAGCACAACAGTTTTTGTACCATTATGAGATTTGTATACTTTATTATTGACATGTTTACAGTTTTTAGGCTTCCTCGAGTCTCTGATCCTAGCTTCTGACCCCATTATGATGTTATTCAAAAGATGAAATATTATCAAAAAAAAATTATCAAAATTTTTTATTTGTAAATCAAGACAGGGTCTTCAATTACATAACCAGCATCTGATAAAATTAATGACAAGTTGATGCCAAAGATCACATTTTATCACAAAGTTATGGGGGCGCAAGTTCTCATGATGATTGTGGTGCTAGTGTTCCAGATAATCGTTTGTCTTGGTGTCCCTGTGACAATGAACGTATATCTAAGCAACTACCAAAATATCAAATATGGTGTATTTGGAATCTGTCGCAGAGATTCTTGCAAAGTAATGCTAGGATATTGGAACCTCAAAGGTGATCATTCTTTTGAGCTACCATCTAATGCCAGAGTAAGTATATCTTACTTGTTGATTGTTCATCCTATTGCAACGGGATTTTCCTTCGTACAATTGCTTCTTTTTGGATACTTGATGACCAGAACGCTTTTTACTGCTTCTTGGGTACTTATTGTAGTATTGCTGTGGTCATTGCCAACGTTTTTATTGGCACTCTTAACCTTCTTAGTTGATTTGATTTTGTTTACGCCACATTTATCGTGGTTCGGTTGGATGCAGTTAGTTTGTACCGCGTTGATAGCCACCACAGGGTCTTTGACGTGTATTTTAAGAAGAACGGTTACCTCCAGAGATGAATTAAAGCTTCAAGATAACTTTATCTACTTGGATAACTGGCAGGATCAGTATGATGACGACGAAGAAGAGTCACTATTCACAGCAGAAAACTCCCATTTTACAGATCAAGCATCATCCTATTTTTCGCAATCCGATCTAGACACTGCACTGTTATCACTAGTCCACAGAAACGGTTCGAGAGACGTGCTCATGGAGCCAGACCTATTTGAAAATGAGTAGTGTTGGTTTTAACGCGCTGGAAATTTTTTGACTCTTTCAACCCAAGGCTTTTCCTAACGGAAATTTCAACACCAAGAGACATTAAAGAATGAGGGCGTATTCATTCGCCGTGTTACTTTTCTCCTTGTTCTGTACAGGTCTGGCGCTTGTCAATACTGAAATCCCAAAGGATTGGGAGAATTCGGGTTACGATAAGTCCATTGATTTGGTGAAATCTTATGTTAAGGAACGTCATGACATTACTGCTAGAAATATTGGCAGTAAGCCAAACGATGAATATCTTATTGGTTTTCCAGCGAATACCATTGAAGACATTGCTTTTGTTTTGGGTATGGGAGTATCATTGAATGGCAAAAAATCGGTTTTGAAAACTGTGAAGCTAGATATCATTGACGACGATAAAAACATTGCTTATTACTCGGTTCAATTACCATACCCTATTGCACCACAGTCAGAGATCAGTTTTACTGTTTCAATTATTGTTATCAATCAACTATACCCTGTTCCAGAAAAGGCCCCAATTGGTGCTGATCAAACTCTCAGACTGAACACTTTGCGCTACCCAATCTCTCCATATGACACACTGAAGTATTCAATTGGTGTATTAGGTGTCAAGAACTATGAAGAGATTACAGACAAATCAGAAGAACCTTCGGACTTTAATTTGCTACAACACGAAAACCAAAATCTCATGTACCAGTCAACAACAGATGTTGTACCTGCAAACACTGTTTCCAAATTGGTTGCATCTTTTGTCAAGAATGAGCCTTTGAAGTACGTCAATTACCTCAAAAGGGACCTATGGGTCTCTCATTGGTCAAATGCTCTTGAGTTGGAAGAATACTATGAATTGACTAATAAAGGTGTTCAGTTAGAGTCGGGTTTCAACAGAGCTGAATGGTTTAATGGTAGGTATGCACTGAAACAGTATTCTGCAATAGAAAACATTAGAATTCCTTTACCAGCTAACGATATACCACACAATTCAATGTACTTCACTGACAAAGTCGGTAATGTCTCAACCTCACAAATTTTTGATGAAGAATTGATTATCAAACCTCGTTTCCCTATTTTTGGAAGCTGGAATTATAATTTTACTATTGGATGGGATTTCAAACTCAATGAGTTTCTCAAAAGCAAGGGTGATGAACACATTTTGCAAGTTCATCTTTTAGATGGTATATATGACGTAACTTATGAAAAAGTTTCTTTGAACGTGTATTTGCCAGAGGGCGCTGAATTGATTGATTATGCCCTTCCTTTTAGTTCAATCGAGGCTGATGTATCCTCCGAATTCTCCTATATGGACTACAACAAAGGGCACACTAAAATTGAATTTGAATTTGAGAATTTGGTTGACGAGTTGAAGACATTTGAAATTGTCATTCGTTACAAATATACTACCTGGGACATGATGCATAAACCTCTCACATGTGCTAAATATATTGGACTAGCACTTATAGCCTTATATGCCTTGAAGAGGGTTGATCTAACTATTCAAGCGAAAAAAACAGCTAGTGATGAAGAAATCACTGAAACTCACGTTGAAGATGAAAATGAAAACGTTATCGATATTGTCGATAGTTCCAAGGAGCTACTTTAGTCTAAATTAATGTTTTTGTAATGCTTTATTAAATACTTAAATGCTATATGCAATAAATTCTGAAAAAAAGGTTTCAGCCATTACCTAATTTTTCTTCTGATGCCACCAAAAAATATTCTTACTACTAGCTGTTTAACATTCTATTTCTAATGCGAAGCTTTCCACTATTGCTTTAGATTTGATTCTAGTGTAGTTGTTTTACAAAAATATTCTGTTCCTTATAGGGATATGAAAAAGTTGCCAATAACGTTAAGTTTTGATAACTGTAAGCGCATCCTTCGGCTACTTTGAATTAGACAAACCTTTTTGCTATTTCTTCTAATCAAAAACTACAAGGAAAAAATATCACTGTAAGGTTTGACTGATTGTTCTTTAACTTTCTATGGAAATGCATGATAATTAATTATCAGAAACACTCAAATTTAGGTTTTCACCATTGTTGAAGCTAATCTCCTTATCGCCTTCCTCATTTTCTTTTTGCATTTTGTTGGTCAGCTCACTCTCGTCAACAATCATTGGAGAGTTTAGGACTTTTTCTTTCTCGGTGGTAGTGCCAGTAATCAAATACTCACTTTCTTCTGTATTTTCCGACAAAATGGGATTCATTTTATACTGACCTGTATCACAATTGTAGTCACAGGCATCAGCATAATCACTTTCAATTAAATTGGAAAAATCATCTGTGGTTTGATAATCATTTAATAACATTGAAACAACAGAAAGCTGTCTATTGATTATATCTTCAGGATTTTCATTGATGCTCATTTTATTAATAGCCAAATTGAAATCGTAGCCACTTTCATCATCATCCTGTTCATCATCATCAAGATTTGAAACAGATAAATTTGATAGCTTGTACTTAACCTTATCAATATTACTATCAAACTTTGAATCTTTTAACTTACCCACTAGTAGATCAATGCTAGCACTAGAATCATTGGATTCTTGTTTGTTACCAGACATAGATTTGAAAAGTAGCTCTTTTTTCAATTTGAAATTTTCTTCTTCTTCTATCCTAATATTATCATTGTGAACACTTTGATAATCTTTGATAAACAACACAAATTTCATAAAAAATGTGTTTTTATCAGTGGTGAAATCTTCACCAAAAAAAATCATAATTTTTTGTAGTAAACTTATCGTTTCTTTCAGTTGACTATTCAACAATGTGTTTTTTTCCTTTATATTTGGTAATAGAGGTCTCATGAAAGATATGATTTTGTCATTTGGATGGAGATGTTCTTTTTTCGACAAGCTACCTGTTTCCAACGATGAAATGCACATTTTGGAAACATTTGAAAACTCGGCCACCTCTCTTTCCAAATCATCTATATCCAAAGTTGCAATTTTCATGATTCCTTTCAAATCAGATGAAAAATTTTGATACTCTTGAAAGTTAAGTCTGATTGTTTTTTCAATATAGTGTAACAAAGTGAATTTATTCTTAGAATCTTTCAAAAATTTCAATCTCTGTAATGTTGATAACCTAAAACCGAGGGCCAATTTTGATTCATCATTCATAAAGTTTCCAATGTTTTTTATAATTTTTAGAATTTCAATCAAAGAGTTACAGGTTTGTAATTCGATTAATCCTTTTTCTAAAAGTGATAACTTAAGTTTAATCGACTCATAGTCCGACTCAAAATTATTCGCTAAACTTAGACAACGAGTTCTCGATTTCCAATAGTGATTCAAATTATAAAAAAGCTCCAAATAAATTCTATCGTATCTTTCCAGCTCACTTGGATCATTCTTTGTATTCAAATTAGCTACTTTGAAGTTTTTTGAATATGGGCCATATACTCTCATTTGATTAGGTGTTATCTCACATATCAGATCATTCATAAAAAAGTCAAGAACATTACTAGCATTGACTTTACAACTTAAAACCATATCAATAAAATCCGTTTCACTTAATGAATTGAAATGGTGCAAATTAATGGCAAATTGGTGTTTAACATCTCTATCTAAAAATGTTACTTTACTATTTGTTTCCAAATCCTTAGTTTCAGTCTTCTCGCTTATAGCTTTCTTCCTAGGTTTGGATTCATGAGCTTTGAACTTGAATTCTAACTCATTCAAAATGCCTAATTTATTTAATTCATTATTCAAATTCTCATCATCTGAATATTCCCACAGTGTGTTTGTGACATCTCGAATTTTATCCCAATGAATTTGTTTCAGTTTCATTTTTGATCTTTTGAGTGTTCTGAGTTTGTCTAGCTTAATAGAATTTTGGTCAACGTACTGATTTTTTATCTCAGGTATTTTGTCCTCATTCGATTTGGGTAAAGTAAGAGGTAGTGGTGGTGGTGGTGGTGGTGGTAAAGATAACAATTTGGATCCGTTGAAAGAAGGTAGAGGAGGAGGAGGAGGTGGTGGTACTGGCGGAGGCGGCGTCGGTGAAACTGGCAACTTCTTGGAAGCATCAATTGTTTGCATAAAACTTGGCAATGGCGGTGGAGGTGGTGGCGGAAGTGGAACAGAATGGACAGATGATTTTAACGATACTGGAACTGAAGGAAGAGGAGGAGAAAGGATTGGCGTCAAATTTTGCTTCGATTTGAATGAATTATTCAAGTTATTGCTATCACCATCATCATTATTAGTTGTTAGACTATTTCCCGACCTATAGCCATCAACTGTACCAATATTTGGAAAACCGATAAGATCAATATTTGTGTTTATATTAGCACTATCATCGGCGAATTTGAATTCATCACCAATACAATTACTAATAACATTACCATTACCATTACCGATACCATTACCATTACCATTACCATTAACATTACCATTACCGGTACCAGTACCAGTACCAGTGCCATTACCATTAACATTACCAGTACCATTACCAGTGCCAGTGCCATTGCCATTGCCATTACCGGTACCAGTACCAGTACCATTACCAGTGCCATTGCCATTGCCATTGCCATTACCGGTACCAGTACCAGTACCAGTACCAGTACCAGTACCAGTGCCATTGCCATTGCCATTACCGGTACCAGTACCAGTACCAGTGCCATTACCATTAACATTACCAGCACCATTACCAGTGCCAGTGCCAGTGCCATTGCCATTACCGGTACCAGTACCAGTGCCATTACCATTACCATTACAATTTCCAATATCATTTCCACTACTGGTACCGGTACCATTACCTGTATTCTTTCTCAAAAAAGTAAGAGGAGATGTATTGTAAAAGGAGCCTAAATATTCGTGATTTTTGTTATTATAGCATATACCGATTTCGCAATTGTTGGATGAAGATCTTTCTTTACCACTGACTGTGCCTACACTACTTTTGATATTAAGCGACAAATTATCGTCAGCTTCCAACTTTGTACTAGAATTTGTACGATAGTTGATAAGAGAATTCATCAAATCCACACCAGCAGAATTCGTTAAAACTCCATTATTAACCTTTTGTATATCTCCTTCAAATTTTAGATTTCGTTTGATCATATTTTGATGACTGGCATCTTTGGAGTGATTAATCAAATTGATATATTGGCCAATGACGTCATTGATAGCATCGTTGTGAAGAGCTTTAGCTAGCTGGAATAACTCTTTGATTCTCAATTCGTCAAACAATCCAATTATATTCCACCTTGCAGTTGAGTTTTCAAATTTGTTGACGATCTCGAATAGAAAGTAAATCGAAAGTAGAATAAGTTGATCTTTTACCATACTTATTCGATTTAGTTTTAAAATGTCAATGTTCGAAATAATGAAGCCTTTAAGTAACTCTAGGTGATGTAATAACAAGTATTTTGAACTGTTGAATTTAAAATATTGAACTATTACAATAAGTATAGTTAGACTTAAAATTCTGGTTTTCAGCTGAGGTGATGAGATAGGTATTAGGAAAAGGTCTAATATCTTCAAATTAAAATTTTCTTTGATATCATAGTTCATTAAGAATATTTTGAATATTGATAATAAGCAATATTGTTTTTTTAGTTGATCATTGGACATAATATCAAAAGCGTTTAAGACGTTTAACTGGCCGAGAATTAATCTTAAACCACCCAATTGAATAAATTGTATTCCCCACGGATGCATTTGTCTAGAATGTAATAAACTGTCTAGTTGCTTAAAATGTTTTATTGACATAGTGTTTGTTTGCAACTTATTAATAAAGAAAGTGGCAGACCTGGGATCTAAAGTGGCGACTGAACCTGTAGAGGATGCCCTCCCTGTCAAACACAACCCTGGAATACTAATATCATCCATTTAACTAATATTTAGGAGTTGATAAAGGATTAACAACAAGATCAAATGAAATTAAAAATATTATACATAGACAGAACAAAAAAATTTATGCGTGTACTTGGATCTTAACCAAGAGTGAAAGTGTATTCAGCAGTCAAGTAATTCAATAAACCTTTGAAAGTCTGCTTTATCTCCCATGAGCTTGGACAGATTAGCCACCAAAAAATTCAAATATTCCAAAAGCTTCCAGCTTCTGTACTTTGACACCAATAAATCAAAATTGATGGAAACGTTTAGCAGTAATTTTTTTAGAACCAACTTGATATCGGGATTTGATATGCCATTGATCAATTTCAGCATGTCAGGATGACTGAAATCGACTTCAATTTTGATTCTGTTTCTCCCTTTGTCTTGTCCGTAGTCCTGAGGTATTACAAGCTTGATGTGCAATGTTGAAATTGTTATAGAATCTTTAACAGAGTCGAATTGGAATTGGAATGGCTCGTGAAGCTTGATATTGAGCTTGTAGAGGGATCCTTCTTTGACGGCTTTAACAGGCAGTCGACATTTTAAGATTTTTATTTGTTCCTCTTTGAAGGAGTTGATCTCTTTGATGCTATTACTATTTTTGGATTTTAATTTTGCTGACTTAGCTTTGTCATCTTTACTACTCATGTTAGCAGTAGAGTTACTAACAGCACTGTCCAACTTTTTACTCTTTTGGGTCTTTTGATTCTTTTGGTCTTTCTGTTGCTGCTTCACGATTTTGACACGGGCTTCTTTCTTTTCTAGTGAAAGAAATGCTTCGAGATGCTGGTCAAGAGCTCTTAGATAACCACAGAGCGATTTGTCATCAACAACTATATTTAAACCCGTTTTATTCACGGTTTCGCCTGTCAAATCCTTGAATCCTTGTTCAATATTATATGAATAACCTCTAGGGATATCATCATTAAGCACCATAATTTGTGGTTTTGTACTAGGATAACCCTTAAAAATGAGTAGGACTATGTGGAGCAATGACACATCAAAGGGAAAATCAGGATCACTCGGTTTAAGCAAGATACCAAGTGATATATCGTTGCTGGTATCTAGATTCGTATTATCGCTTCTAGGTATACCATTTACTGTAATGACGTTGAAACTTTTGAGTACACTAGTAACTTCTTCGCTCATTCTGGTACTATAAGAAGTGACTAAGTGAAACTATCGAGAAGGATGATGAATAAAGTTCCCTATGTCAAAGTGAAAAAAAATTTTAACCTTTTGTAATCCTGTTCCTTATAAAGAAAGACATTAAACATGTAGTTTACGTGTAATATAGATCGTTGCGATGATGACATTACCTTGTTAGTGTGACTATTCCTTCAAAAATAGACCTGCAGCACCCTGGCCACCACCAACACACATTGAAACGACACCAAGCTCGCCGGGCTTCAATTCTCTAAGTAATGTACAAGTTTGTCTAGCACCAGTGGCACCAAGCGGATGACCCAAGGCAATTGCACCACCTCTTGGATTGACTTTCTTAGGGTCTATTTTGGCCTGCCTTATGGAATACAGTGCCTGACCAGCAAAGGCTTCGTTGATCTCGTACACGGACACATCGTTTTGGCTTAGGCCATAATGGCTAAGTAATCTTGGGATTGCCACGGCAGGTCCAATGCCCATTATTTTTGGATTGACACCAATGACTTGTGTGCCAATGTATTTACCCAGCACAGGCAAGTTCAATTTTGTGGCCAATTCCCTTGTCATCATTATGACAACAGCAGCACCGTCAGAAACCTGCGACGAGTTGCCAGCGTGAGAACCACCTTCCTTTTTGAACGCTGGTTTCAACTTGGAAAGCGATTGAGCAGTGACACCCTTTCTAGGGCCCTCGTCGTTGCTCACCACAATTTGCTCATCGTTGCAAGTGACTTCAATTGGCAAGATCTCGTCCTCAAAGCACCGTTGTTCCTGAGCCACCTGGGCCTTTTGGAAGGACCATGCGGCAAACTCGTCCTGCTCCCTTCTGCCAATGTGAAAACGCTCGTTGACGTTCTCACTGGTGACACCCATTGGCAAGAGACAGTCCATCGAGTCTTTGTTGGCTTCTAGGACCTCCTCGCTGATCTGGGGAATTGCGCTTGGGCCGTAGTTCATTGACATCGACTCCACACCGGCTGCCAAGCCGCAGCTAATTTCACCTTTAAAGATCTTGTTGCCAATGTCAGCGATTGCCATCAAGCCTGACGAGCACTGTCTGTTGATGGCCATGAACGGAGTTGACGTTGGGATTCCCGCCGCAATGCACGCAGCTCGGTGCTCATTTACACCCGCCCCGTTGTTCAACACGTTACCCACCACCACGTCTTCAATTAGAGATGCATCCATAGGCGTCTTGCGCAGCACCTCTTTGACTAGCTTATATAGCAACACGTCTGAGTTGGTGTCTTTAAAAGACCCTTTGATTGCCCTCGCGATTGGGGTTCTGTAAGCACTGACGATGACAATGTCATGCGATGTTTGTGTCGAGAGCTGTGACGATATCTGGTTTTTGATTTGTTCAAGACGTTCCATGCTTTATGTAGTTGTATGTTTGAGACTTAATATACGAATATATATATATAAATTGGCAAATGTTATATGTTTCTGTGATTATGATTGTATATACACAGCCTGCTACACTGACCACCTTTACCTTATCAACAGAGTCTCTTATATACCTTTCAATGGGAAAGGGTAAATGACCATTTTGCAAAAGAGGAGACATGAGCATCCTATATAGTGTCAGTTTCACCGTGAGATTGCCGGTGAAACTTGAGAGGCAGTTCAGCCGAATTGGACCGTAAAAGATAAACTGCTCGCATGTCGGATGTCGGCTACAATGCTCGACAAAAATTTGCAAAAAAACTTGCCAGCTAATCGCTTGTCGGATGTCGGCTGCCGGGTAGGAATGCGCTTTTACTTGTAACAAGAAGTAGGAGAAGGTGAAAAAATGGACATCATCAACACATCAATAATAATACTATCATCTGTAGGAACTGAATAGTCATGAATAAGGAACTAGAGGTTCTTCGCAAATGGATTGAGAATGACGAGAAAATAGAAGAAGACAAAGACTCCTTGAGAGTAGGGGATGTGGTCATCGATTTGAAGGATGACCAACCTATTTTCAAAACACATAATATGAAAACAGTATATTTTTATCTCAAATTGAAAGACGAATCCGTTACACAATATATTGAAGCATGTGAAGAGGAAGGGGTAGCAGTCATTCCCTTTTTGGACAGAACGGAGCTCACAAACTACATAAAGAACGGAGAAAGTTCAGGGGAGGGAGAGCAGGATAGAAAGAAAGAGAACGAGGTTAACGACACGTTCATCAAAGAGATCAGAAAGAACGAAATAGAGCTCATTGATCATAATAAGGCATTGAGAGGAAGCAAGCTGAACGATTTCTCGCAAATCAAGAGAGAGTGTGAACAGAAGATCATCAAGCCGATACTGTCCAAGAAAAACAAGTCAAATAGCATGGCAACAGCGTTGCTTAATGGCGGACAGCTCAATTCCTTGTTAAAGAACAAGGAGCCAATCATCATTATGTCTCCATCGTCAACGGCGTTGCTAAATATGAGCAACATCAAAGACTTTATAATAAACGGACAATTCAAAGCTAACAACGAAGTAAACAGCAGCAACGGTGGTAACAACGAGCTCATCAAATTGAGCTATAGAAGTAACAGATTCAACAAAGTGATCAAGTTTTTAGTCGTCAACAACATCGAGAAGTTCACAATAAAGCCAGAGTACTGGGACAGAGTTGTTGCCATATTCACTACAGGACAAGAGTGGCAGTTCAAGAACTACAAGTACAAGGAGCCGAACGTTCTTTTCCAAAAGTACAAAGGGTTCTACGTAGGCTGGGAAACTGATCCGCTACCAAGCAACATCACGCAATGGAACGTTCAGGTTGTGAAGCTTGAAAGGAATGCCAGATTCAAGGACGCACAAGTTGCGCAGTTTATGATGGAATCTCTTGAACGTTGGATGGCAACGAAGGGATATAAGTAGAGTAATGTAATCGTTGCATTGTGTAAAAAAGATTTTGAGGTAAACTCTGTGCCATTTGAGTGGCATTGTGACTTATATAGTGAAAACCCTTTTAATAATAACAATAATTAATTAAAAATACTATATATATATTAAATATATATAATACACGTACAATGAATAATTATAAAACAAAAGTATAATAAAGAAAAATAGTAGTGAAAATAATCAACAAAGAAATGAAGCAGCTGTTATGATACGCTGGGAAAAAAAAGATAATAAACAAAAAGAGGACATTAGTGAAAAAATATATATTGGTTTGAAAAGGGAATCAAATTTTAACATAACAGCAACGGTCAAATGAATGTCAATTACCAATCATCTTATTAACTAATTAAACTTGAGAGATAGTTGGAACACCAGTTCTGGCAACCTTTGAGGTGGAGGAAGCAAATAAACCATTCTTGAAGATGGTGAGAGTTTGGATGACCAAAGAGAACAAAAAGACAAAAAATGAAAAGTAGAGGAAAGCAATGGAAGCTTGTGCCTTTCTACATCTGTCCTTGGAACCTTGGGTGATCTTGTTGTCGTCAAGGTAGTCTTGGTTAGAACAGGAGTGGGTTCTAGTGGCGACGGCCAAAGCAGTGGCACCGGCGAAGGTGAACACAAAGTTGAGGAAGTCCAAGATGGCAAGGAACAATGGGGATGCCAAGAAGGCAAGGAAGTAGGCCGCAATACCGTAGAAGAAGGATGTGAGCAAACCCCAAGCAGCGGCAAAGACACAGAAGTTAACCTGTGGGTTGTGTTGGGTGACAGTGGTGGCCGCAAGGGAGCCGGTAAGACCTAACACGATCACGAGGAAGGCGAAGTTGACAACTCTGAGTGAAATATCTCCAATGGAAAGCATGTTTAGTGTATCTTAGTACGTTAAGGGGAGTGGTGGCAGCTTACTGAACATGTAGCGGGCTCAATTGCTTATTTATATACTAATTTCCCTCTAGGGGAACTTAGGGGCCGTCCGCCGCCCCCGCGGGTCCCGTTTTCTGCTCATTCGCCACAACACCCTAGTTCTTCTGGGTATGTACGTGTAGCGGCACTGCATCCGCTGCCTGCTGCACTGCTGCTGCTGCTGTCACCGTCTCTCTCCACCTCTCAGAGCTCCCACACTGCTTCTCTTCCCTCTACCTCAAGTCCTTCACTGAGGGCAACGTAAAATGCCTTTACCCAAATAGGAAATTTCGTATTACCGTTTTCGTCGTCTAACACAAACACAAACAAACTAAAATGGATAATTGGATAAACTACAATAGTAGGGAGCACACAGCACAGAATGTTGAATAGGGTACTTACCGGATCGAGCCAGAGTGAGAGCTGTGCCGCCTGGCGGTCCACCCATATGGCTTCTGCGCTGCTCCAATTTAGCTGAGATTTACTAGAATGTCAAAATGGGACCGGACTTTCACCATTATTGCGTTGATGTCATTACAATGTCAAGATGAGTAAATTTAAATAATAAAGTGGGTTGGCATTTTGCAGTACGCCACTGACACTTGCTGCCAGGTATGGCCCAAAGGGCGTCCGGCGCGTCTCGCCCACCAGCAGCCTGGCACCACCACCACAAACCAGCGCTTGGCACTACACTCCAGTGTGATGCACTGCACTCATCTTTGTGCGCCCTTATTCTTCTTTGCGTAACCGAGAAACGTCGCGCTGACGTGTGGCGCGTGCGTCGGACTTAATGCGGGCAGCGCGTGGCGCATGCCTCTTTGGATTTAAGCTTTACCAACTCTGAATTGGGAAAATACTTTGCTTGCGGGCGTGGCGCATGACGCGTGGCGCATGCTGGAGAGCAGGAAAGGCGGCGTGGCGCATGCGACAAAAGCACGTGAAAGGGAGGGGTGCGTGGCGCATGCGCCGTTTTGCTTCTCTTTTGGGCAAAGCAAACAGAAAAGCAATCGCCCTCCTCTCTATTCACTGTATGTATAGCTATAGCATAGTCAAATAAAATGACATCGTTGCAAGATCTCATTCCTGTAGTTAACAAACTTCAAGATATAGTGACGTCCACGGCGCTCACAGACCTTGATCTACCGATCTTGACAGTAGTTGGCTCGCAATCTGCAGGTAAATCGTCTGTTCTTGAAAACATCGTGGGCAAAGATTTCCTACCAAGAGGCACGGGTATCGTGACCAGAAGACCGCTCATTCTCCAGTTGATCAACATCAGTGAAAACAAGGCGGAGGTTTTGGAGGAAAGCACGGGGTTGCTTGAGCGCCATCTGAACCCAAACTCAGTCGTGGAGTATGGTGAGTTTCTTCACATACCAAACAAAAAGTTCTACGATTTCAACGAGATCACTAGGGAGATTGAGAACGAAACCGCTAGAATAGCGGGTAAGAACAAGGGCATCTCCAGAAACCCTATCAACTTGAAAATCTACTCCCCGAACGTGTTGAACTTGACGTTGGTTGATCTCCCTGGTTTGACAAAGATCCCAATCGGTGACCAGCCTACAGATATCGAGCGCCAGATCAAGAACCTCATTTTAGAGTACATTTCAAAGCCGAACTCGATCATCTTGGCTGTCTCCCCTGCAAACCAGGATCTAGTCAATTCCGAGTCGCTCAAGTTGGCCAGACAGGTCGATCCTCAGGGTAAGAGAACCATTGGTATCTTGTCGAAGCTGGATTTGATGGACCAGGGGACCAATGCACTTGATATTTTGATTGGCAAGGTTTATCCTTTGAAATTGGGGTTCATTGGTGTCGTCAACAGATCCCAGCAAGACATCTCCGTCAACAAATCTCTCAATGACTCCCTCCAATCTGAAAAGGAGTTCTTTTTGAATCACCCGGCTTACAAGTCAATTGCCAACAAGTGTGGTACCGAGTATTTGGCTAAAACTCTCAACAAGACCCTTATGAATCACATTAGGGACCGTTTGCCTGACATCAAAGCGAAATTGAACACCTTGATGGGTCAGACCGAACAAGAGCTCTTGTCATATGGTAACGATTTGAATATCAGCTCCAAGGAAAACAGAGGATCCCTGATTTTACAGTTGATGAATAAATTCGCTAACAACTTTATCAACTCTATTGAAGGTAACTCAAGTGATATCTCAACAAAGGAGCTCTGTGGTGGTGCTAGAATATACTACATTTACAATGAAGTGTTGGATAAATCGCTTTTGAATATTAATCCGCTGCAAAATTTAACGGTCACCGACATCAGGACCGCTATCAGAAACTCAACTGGACCAAGAGCGTCGTTGTTTGTGCCAGAATTAGCCTTTGATTTGTTAGTCAAACCTCAAATCAAACTTTTAGAAATACCTTCTCATAGATGTGTTGAATTGGTCTACGAAGAATTAATGAAAATCTGTCATAACTGTGGCTCTCAAGAATTATTAAGATATCCAAAATTACATACAAATCTAATTGAAGTTGTATCCGAATTGTTAAGAGAGAGACTTGGTCCAACAACAAAATATGTCGAATCTTTGATTGAAATCAACAGATCCTATATCAACACAAATCACCCCAACTTCATCGGAGCTGCTGATGCGATGACCCAAGTTGCCTTGGAAAGACAGAGACACAATAAAAAGAAGTTAGTTGATTCGGACGCCAAAAAGGAAAAGGATCCTGCTAGAATAGCTGCACATAACGCACAACATGTTTTAAACAGCAATGCCAACAACAATTCTCAGCACAATCAGCATCAACAACAGCAACAACAGCAACCAAATCAACATTCTACTACTAATAGTAACAATAATATTCAACCTCAAAATCAAAATCAAATCTTGAATGAGTTAAAGCACTTTGAAAGTGAGTCTGGTTCCGAAAAGGGGCCAAATGATAACTTTTTGAGTTATTTCTTTGGTCAACAAAAGGGTGAAAGTAATGATCAGAAACATCAAACGCAATTACAACAGCAGTTAAATAACGACATTCAGCCTTTCAAATATCCACAAGAGTCCTCTACGCTTCAGTTCAATTTAACTTCTAACGAGAATTCAATCGAAAACGAATTGGAAAGATTAACAATTGACGAAAACAAGTTGAGTGAGAGAGAGCAACTTGAATGCGAATTGATAAGAAGATTGATTGCTTCCTATTTCAGCATTGTTAGAGAAACCATTAGAGATCAAGTACCAAAGGCCATCATGTGCTTGTTAGTTAATTTTACAAAGGACTCTGTCCAAAATCAGCTCGTTCAAAAGCTTTACAAGGAATCTTTGTTTGATGATCTGTTATTCGAAGATGAAAACTTGATTCAAGAGAGGGAGAAGTGTCAACGTTTGCTACAAACTTATAAAGATGCTGCAAAGGTCATTAGTGACGTTGTCTGAAAAAATAGAGACTGTAAATTTTTGGGTTAAGCATTATTTAGTTTATTTATTTATTTATGTATATAGCGTAGATTCGATACTATTTTTCGATGATGAATGGTAAGTAGATGAATATAACAAAGTGCAAACTGATTTTTTAAGGATTTGTGCTGAGCATAGATCTGCCTCTTTTTTGATCTTTTTTTAGTTCCTTAAACAAAGGAGGTCAAAAAAAATAGAGAGGTAAACAACAATTTATATTATTGGTTCCTCACAAGCAAAGTGATTAGCGTCCAGCATTTACTATCAGGGCGTCTCATACACAAGATTACTTAGAATAGGTTTATATCTCCACAATGATTGATGAACAACGTAAATGTAAGCGTTGTCATTTAGATATAGTAGACGGACAGGCATACAAGCTGGGTCAAGATCAATGGCATGTTTCGTGTTTCTCATGTTCCAAATGCCAAAAATCACTTGGCGTCAACTCGAATTTCCTTGTTCTTGGTACTGGTGCTCTGGTGTGCTCAAATTGTTCATACTCGTGTAAATCATGCTCAAAGAAGATTTATGATTTGGCTATCCTGACTGGGGATCAGGCTTACTGTGCAGACTGTTTTAAATGTAAATCATGCAAGAATCCAATTGACGACTTGAAATATGCTAGAACCTCCAAAGGTTTGTTTTGTATGCCCTGTCACCACATGCTAATGGAAAAGAAAAAGAAATACGAAATGATGAAACTAAAAAGAAGTGGGCACAAGAAGGCTAATGATGAAGGCAAAACTAGTGTTGATGAGGGCAACAGTAAAACTAGCAAAGACGATGGTGTAAATCTGTTAGGCTCTATTAAATTAAACACTGAAGAGAAATCATCAACTACAAATGAATCGTCAAATTCATCGTTAGATATTGTCAATATTACCAGTGAGAGTGAAAACAACCATTTACCGCCACCAATTTCATCAACTAGTTCATCCTCTGATACCGCTTCTAAAAACCAGATTGAACTCAAACTCAATCAAAGTTTACCAAATACTCCCACTCTCAACAGCAACTTCGAAAATGAAACTGTGCCAGTCAGATCACCTTTCAGAAATAACAGTATTGTTACTCCAATCAAAAAATCGACCTCTCAATACCGAACTCCAGAACTGGCAACTCCTTCAAAAAGAAGTGTGAAGCCTACAAATTTATTGAATTCAGGATATATCTTGGAAGAATCAATTGATAATGATCTGAAAGTCAAAAATGAAAGTGTGGCGAACAAGGATGAACCTGAGCATGAACCTGAAAGTTTTATCAATTTAGATGATGAGACAACTGAAGAAGAAAACAGTATAGTGGATTCTACTGAGTTTGCGTTGATGTCTCCAGTTAAAAACTTAACAAATGATGAACAGCATCCGCATCAGATGAAAGAAAACTTCAAATTTGGTGGCGATTTGGTATCAAATACACCAACATCCTATTCAAGTAAAGTTCATCAGAGGGCGGTATCGAATTCATCAGACCATTTCCGCTTACAAAATCACCAACGACAAATGTCAGGTGCTGAAACAATCACCGATGAAAAAAAGAAAAATGGACTTGGTAGATCATTAACTAAAGTTTTCAAAACTAGGAAATCTAACAACGATGAAAACAATAGTTTGACATCAACGCCAAAGGCCCATACCAGAAATAGGTCTGATCACTCGAACATTACAAACGCGACACCAACAATACCAATAGACAAAGGAATACATAATAAACAGCATCAAAGGTCAGTTTCTGAAACTTCCCAATTTCAAGACACTGAATTAAATAGTTTACGAGTTGAAATCAACTCTTTAACAATTTCCAAAGCGTCGATTTTAAAAGAAATTCAAAATTTACAATTACAAAAGAAACAATTAGAAATAGAAGTTAATGATAAGCAAAAGAAATTGAATGATTTGGATTCATTGATTTCCAAACATCCAAGTAATAGTTACAGTAATAGTTATTTTAATCAAAGTGTTGAGTCATTCAATAAACCTAATGCTATTAATGGTGATTATGGGTCAATAAACTCATCATCAAATGAAGAAGAGCTGAGAAATGAATCTTTTGACAAATTCCCAATGCAACCACCATTGAGTCAGGGATTATCGACAAGCTCTACAAAGAAAAATGGAAGTACAGGTGGTGGATTTATGAGAAGATTTTTTGGTAGTGGTAATAGCAACTCATCGAGTACTAATGGTACGCCAATGAACAACAATGGAGGGTCTAATAATGGAATTATAAGCCAGCCCATGAATCCGGTTCATGGAGATGAAGCATTATTGGCAATGAATACGAATATAAAAAATAGCATGAGTTATCATGAAAACTTGAATGTCAATAACCAACAACCCGTACCATCAAACAATGGATCAATTAAAACTTCAAACTCAACAAATTTTTTGAAGTTGAAGAACGCTAACAACAATAATACCACCACCAATACGACCAACAGCAGCATTGAAAATAACAACAATAACAATACCAACTCTAAAAATAAAAATACAAAGTTATATTCAATGAACATTGAAGAAATGAGTAACTACGAGCAAAGGAATATCCCATATATAATTGAGAAATGTATTGAAGAAGTTCATAGTAAAGGTATTACACAAGAGGGGATTTACAGAGTTAGTGCGTCAACATCAAATGTCGAAAAATTGGAACAGTATTTTGAGCGATATACCATTGAAGAACTAACTAGTGGCAAATTTGATGAAATATACGATTGTGATATAAATGCTATTGCCGGGCTACTAAAGAGATATTTGAAGAAGATACCAGATTCGTTGATACCCGTCAGCAATTATAACTACATCATATCAATTGGTAGCTCGAGCAATGAGACAAATAAATTTAACAATTTAAGAGACATTATTATAAACTTACCAACTAGCAACAGATTAGTTTTATACAAATTGATTGATCATTTGAATGAAATCAGCGTGAATGAGGCATTTAATAAGATGAACTTGAAAAGTTTGGCCACCGTTTTTGCACCAACATTAATTAGAAATGAAAATTTAAACCCACATTTAGAAATTCAAGATAATCAACTAAAGACACAAGTCATGGAGTATTTATTTAGAAACTATAAAGAAATTTTTGAGGGTATATAACATTTATAATTAGTTTCTATTTAATTTGATATTCATTTCGTAAGTTAGTTCACATTTTTGATCAATGAGCTTTTGTACATTTCATACCTTCTATCGCCCACTCTGAGAAGATGTTCAATGGCCGAGAAATTTCGACGAGGTAACATTCTGTACTTATAAAATTCAGAGTGAACGTAGTTGACCCAATTTGGTCTTGTATCGAGTGGTTTGGAATATGCTGCCCTAATGCAATTTCTATAAAGCTGTAGTACTTGTTTTTGGATTCCGGAATACTTTTTAACAGCAGCCATTATGATATTACTAATCAAAGGCTAAAGAAGATCTACAAGTTACGGTTTATTTTTCAAAAGGAAATTTTTCTGTTCTCTTATTTTTTTTGTATCATCTTTAGTAGCTTTTTTATCAAATTATACACCTAAAAAAAACGAAATTATATATAGTAAACCCCGGCAAGAGGGATAAAAGAGAAATGGTTATATAATTTAGTAGAAAGTAGATGGTCTCTTTGCAGCATACAATTTGTTTGATTTTTGGATTCTGTGTGGAAGTGGGAACTTCAAATCCTTTGTCAAGAATTGCTTAACGTATTGTCTCTTGACATCGTCATCGGATTCGAGTTCAACGATCTTCAAGATGTGGATTGATCTAAATCTAGCTCTGTGTCTAGCAGCTAAATCAGAGTACATGGTTTCAATGGCACCGACTCTGGTAACATCTCTGTATTCCTTGTACATGTTGTGGGTACCAGATCTAGAGTCGTATCTGATCCAGACACCGAAGTTCTTAACCTTGGTTGGCTTGTTTTCGGAGATGACGTTAAGGGAAACGACTTCACCGGAGGCCTTCTTAACCTTGTGCAACTTTTGCAAGAAGTACCAGTATCTGGACTTTGCAACAACGTCGTTTGGTGCAAAGATTCTCATTCTGTACAACTTTGGTTCTGGAACAGATTCAGTAGGAAGTCTTCTACCGATAACTTGGTATTCGTACAAACGTTGAGTCACTAAAATAAGATGGAGTTAGTATTCTGAAAATCGACGATGGTAATATGGAGTAGGAAGAAAGTGAAAAATAAAGGGTCACGTGATGTGCTGTACTGTCTATCAAACTCTTTATTCGATGTCCTGGTTTCACAACGGTCCAAATGGCCGTACGGCTTAACCCGTGCTCTTGTTTCCGTGTGGTCCTTGTGGTTGTCTCTTTGCTGCTCTCCTCGCATGTCTCTGTGCCGCCAAGTGCCGTGGATACTATGTTCATTTTTGTCGTTCATCTATCACTGTTAACAAAATCGTTTGAAAAGGGTGGCACCCTGCTTGATACTTTCCATCTCTGCACTGACCCACTTGACGCTTTCCCTGTTCCTACTTCCCTAATCTATAACATACTCTTGTAGTTTGATTAAGTCTTGGATTCTCTTCTGGTATGAAAAAATGGAAAAGATTTCTTAGATTGAAAAACTTTTCTCTCCTCCACAGTGTCGCAACTCCTTGTCCTACCAACGCTGAAAAATTTTGGTGCAAGAGAAATCAAAATTTACTATGAGTGCGGCGATTCTTTGCCCAGATATATTGCCGCACCCATACTAACTGGAGCCCGGTGCGGCGATTTTGGCAAATGTTGCGCGCGTCGCTTCTGGGCGTTTTCGCAGTCACAAAACGAGGGTTTGGGAGCGCGCAAAGAGCATGTGCTTTTCACGTGATGCGCGGACGTGGGAGTAAAAATGAACTTTTTTGCAAAACCTCGTTTGTGGCGCAGCCTGTGGCGCCGCGCGACTGCTTTTATGTTGCACACAGTGAAACGTGGCGCACTGTTGTGGCGCACCAGCTTTTTTTGCCAATTGGTTTATTTAATTTGGTAGTCGTATAGAGTCGTTTCTTTTTCTGCTCGTACGTCTGAAAAATTAGCATCGTTTATCTCGTAGCGCAAATGGTCTCTCCGAAATTCCATAAACGAGAGTCAATTAGAAGGCGCACATAGCAAGAATCGTTCCATAATTGAAAAATGGGTATTTATCAGTCTATAAAAGTAAATATATATAAGGAAAGCAGGAAGATGGAGGAGAGCGTGTAGATATTTGTAGAAGAACAAAGTAGGTAAACCCAAAAAGCGCCCATCCAGGACTATGACTGAAATATTCAACTCTACGGTGTTGGAGACTATCTCTTCCCCTTCACTTACACAAGTGGTGCAAAATGTGTTTGAGACACAGCACCAACTCAACTACGCAGAGAAGCTGTGGGCCTCATGGTACACATACATGAACAACGACGTGCTCGCAACCGGGCTTCTTTTCTTTCTCACACACGAGGTGTTCTACTTTGGCAGGTGTCTTCCATGGTACATCATCGACAAGATCCCATACTTCAGAAGATGGAAAATCCAGCAGTCCTACATCCCAACAGACAAGGAGCAGTGGGAGTGTCTCAAGTCGGTGCTCAAGTCTCACTTCCTCGTGGAGGTGTTTCCTATCTGGACCTTCCACCCGTTGTGTAAGTCTCTTGGCATTTCCGTCTCCGTCCCATTCCCTCCTCTCACCGACATGCTCAAGCAGTGGGCACTTTTCTTTGTGCTCGAAGACTTGTGGCACTACTGGGCCCACCGTCTCTTCCACTACGGTGCGTTCTACAAGTACATCCACAAACAACACCACAGATACGCCGCACCTTTTGGTTTGACTGCAGAATACGCCCACCCTGTCGAAGTGATGTCTCTTGGTTTCGGTACCGTGGGTTTCCCAATCATCTACGCCGCCATCACTCACAACTTGCATCTCTTCACCATTACCGTCTGGGTCGTCTTGAGATTGATGCAAGCCGTCGATTCTCACTCCGGTTACGATTTCCCATGGTCCCTTCACAACTTCTTGCCTTTCTGGGCCGGTGCTGAACACCACGACTTGCACCACCACTACTTCATTGGTAACTACGCTTCCTCCTTCAGATTCTGGGATTACATTCTTGACACCGAAGCTGGTCCTGAAGCCAAAAAGGAAAGAGAGGAAAGAAGAAAGCGTAATGCTGAAGCCAAGGCTAAAAAGGCCATCTGAAGAAAAATCTTATAATTCTCTATATAAGTTCATATCTATATACATATAAAGCTACCATTTACATATCTCTTTAACTTCATCTCAGTGTTTAAGTTGAACATTTTTGTAAAAATACAAGTGACAGTCTGCAGCTTCTTTTTTCTTTTGATGTTCAATGATACCATTATGTTTAGCCCTCTTTTTTTATTGGACATGCGTACCTATGAAAGCTGCATCTGATGTGTGGAAAATACAAACCGGTTTCACTTGACATCCCATAGTGTGGTTTGCAAAATCAGTGCTGAGCGCTTATGTAATCAACCACTTGACTGCATTTTATCTAATTTACTTTTTGCCCTCTACAATCTCTTGGGCTTCTACTGATATCTACTTTATGAATTATGAATGAGTCCACAAGGAACTTTCTTATATTCTTGTTTTTTATTTACATACTATCGACGCCCACGTCAAATGAAGAAAGGTACCCATCCTATATAAACAAAGAATATATTCTTGAACAGTATCACAACGAAGTTAACGTATCAAGGATTGCGCTATTCGATAATGATTATTCTTCTGGTTATGGTAATATCACAGGCTTTGAATTGTCATACGAAGACTCAATTAACAATTTAAATGCTTCGAATTGGCCATTCCACAATACGTTTTACGAAAATCAAAAATATTCCATTTTGCCAAATGAAATTAGCAGCAAAGCTAGTGAAATCTGGAACCTGGAAGGCAAAACTGTTGACAATTTAAATAACAGTAAAATTGGTTCAAAATTAAATGATGGTGTTTTCCCATTGAATATTTCAGGTTCTTTAAAAGGTGATTTCAAACTTGTTGAAGACTTCAAGTTGCATAAATATAACTTCTATTTGCCTAAATATTTGAATAAGCTATATGAATACAGAGAAAGTCAACGTTTGGAAAGAACCAACCCTCCTGAATCAGATGAAAATGATGACATAATACCCACTCCAATCGGTGACGAACCTCAAAGAGCCGGAAATATAACTGATTCCATTGGGTTAGTTCAGCTATCAGTTTTGAATGAAGAAAACTCTTTTGTTAATGAAACGAACCTTGTTTCGGTTGATCTCAAACTGTCGGATGTGTCTCAGAAAAATGATCACCGATTAAATTTGAGAGGTGTTTATCATCAAAATTCTGGTAATTTGATTATAAGTACACGATCAAGCAAGTTTCAAAGTACATACGCTCTACCTCATTTAAATTTAGGCTTGAATAATTATTTCGATAACACTAGGCATCTCTTAACTAAAGAATTAAATGAATCAAGAATTGAAGATATCAATTTTAGCTCTTTAGAGTCGTCTGTAGATGCCTCTGATCAATGTGAGTATGTAGGTTACTTTCATTTTGAATCAACCAATTTGACGAAAAGTCAATGGATTGATATTGATAATGAATTGTCGTTTCCTTTAGGCAGGCCGCTTCAAAAAATCCCAAAGCTAAAAATTAACAAAGGTTTACTTTACTCTCCTGATTGCGGTATCTTAATCGATATGAATGAATTGATTGGAACTAGAAATGAAATATTCTATGATAGTTTGAAAACATTTTTACTAGTTTCCATAATTTTAATGATTAGTCAATTACTGTTAATTGTTAGACAAATATCATTTTCAAGTACTCCTTCATCACTATCAAAATTGTCATTTGCAACAGTTATGATTATGAATACGTTTGATAGCTCAATTTGCATAATTTCACTTATATGTTCAATGATTTACTCCGACTTATATATCCAGTTTGCTATGTTATCGTTTATTTCTTTCACCTGTTGTGCTTTATACGAAATGAAATACGCCATTCAGATTTATTGTGTTCAGATCAATGAGCGTCCATTGGATTGGAGAACCATGCTGCAAGGTACACCAATTGATGAAAGAATATCAGCGAATAATGATAATCAACAGCAAACAGATCCATTGATACCAATTGATAATAATGAACAAACTGTTGGTGCTGAGTTGTATTCAAGAAACTTCTTCTTTTTGTTGATTTTGATTTTCTTATCCTTGAATGTTATAACATGGCCAAAGACTCCAAGAAAGATTTTTGAGTACATAGTTTCATTTATTTTGAATTCTTACTGGATCCCTCAAATTTACAGAAATACCTTAAGAGGATCAAGAACCTCTTTCAGCTGGGAGTTTATTTTACTTACTTCCGTCATCAGGCTAGTCCCATTCGTCTATATTGAGGGCTTTTCAAATCCATTTGATCATCATAGAGACATACCTTTAGTTGTTATATTACTATCTTGGATGACATTCCAAATCATATTTTTGTATTTGCAAGAAGAATATGGTCCTAGATTTTTTCTCAATGATAAATTCTTACCAAAGACTTATGATTATTACCCAGAAATAACAAAATCAGAGTTGAAAAATTTTCATATTGATGAGTCGGTAATTAGTGATGATAATGTTTGGGTAACAGATTGTGCTATTTGTATGCAAAAAGTCGACATACCAATTTCAGAAACTACGCAAGTTGAATCTCCGGATTTGGAATTAGGCAACAGTGGTGAATCAAGTATCAAAAGTCATAGAATTTCAAGGAGAAAAAATTACATGGTCACACCCTGTAACCATGTGTTTCATACTGACTGTTTGGAAAATTGGATGATGTATAAATTGCAGTGTCCGAATTGTCGTAGTTCAATTCCACCATATTAGGAAATTCCTATGCTATTGTTTAACCTCACTTTAAAAAGGAAAAAAAAAATCAAACTTATGAAAATATAGATTAGTCATTTATTCAGATATTCATTGCGATCAAAAAGTTAACGTTGTACATTCAGACAATATGGGAAGAACATTCAAAGCATGCTTATTTGATATGGATGGTCTTTTATTAGACTCGGAAACTATTTATACAAAATCATTTTCACAGGTTTTGAGAAAGTATGGTTGCTCCGAAGGATTGACATGGGATGTCAAAGTTAAGATCCAAGGGCTCCCAGGACCTGAAGCAGCACAAGTTGTGTTAGACTGTTATGGATTGAACGATAAATTGACTAATCATGAATTGTATAAAGAAACGTCGGAAGTTCAATTGGATATGTGGCCGGAGACGGACTTATTACCGGGAGTTGAAGATCTGTTGAATCAGCTGAAGGTATTGGACATCCCAATTGCCCTTTGCACAAGTTCGCATGAAGATAAATTCAAATTGAAGACAAGAAAACATCAAAAATTATTTGAATTATTTGAAGGTTGTGTCATTACTGGTGATAACGAAGCGATCATAGGTAAGGGTAAGCCATTGCCATTTATTTGGTGGTTAGGATTAGATTTACTCAATAAGAAGTTTAATAAAGATATTAAACCGGAAGAGTGTTTGGTTTTTGAAGATGCTGCACCTGGCGCTTTGAGTGGTAAAAGAGCTGGTGGTTATGTTATTTGGGTTCCTGATGAGAATGCAATTAAAGCAATTGGTCAAGAAAAAGTGAAATCTATAATAGGTGAAAACAATGAGTTCGGTACCATTTATAAGTCGTTGAAAGATTTTAACATCAATGACTATAAATTTGAACAATAAAAAACTCAACTTAGTATAACTTTTTATAAATGATAAAAAGATTAATGATAAAACAGAGGTGGAAGGAGAAGAAAAAAGATGTTTGTTTAATTTGCTTAACGAAACAATTAATGTTATTTTGTGTATGTGTATCTATAAGTGACTTTTTTGATTAATATGGAGCATTAGTGAATAAAAATGAAATAGATTCACCATTATGTAATCTTCTGATAGCTTCGGCAATGACACCAGATATATCGATCGTATCCAGCTTAGGACACTTATCCATCTTAGCTTTGAATGGGACGGTATTCGTACAAACAACCCTTTCCAAACGTGAATTGTTAATGTTTTCAACAGCTTTACCTGAAAGAATACCATGTGTGACGATAGCAATGACAGCCTTTGCGTTATTTTCCAGCAAAACTTCAGCTGCCTTTGCCAATGTACCACAAGTGTCTGCCATGTCATCAACAATGATACAAATTTTGTCAGTAACGTCACCAACAAGAACCATCCTACTGACTTCGTTAGCTCTTGCTCTTTCCTTATGGATCAATGCGAAGTTCAAATCTAACTTGTCTGCAAGTCCAGCAGCTCTCTTGGCACCACCTGCATCTGGTGAAATAATAATGGCGTTCTTGACATCAATATTCTCCTTGATGTATCTGACAACCGATGGTTCTGCATATAGATTGTCCACTGGGTTATCGAAAAACCCTTGAATTTGTGATGCGTGAAGATCCATGGTGATCACATGATCGCAGCCTGCAGTGGTTAGCATATCTGCCATCAACTTGGCTGTGATTGGCGCCCTACTTTTATCTTTACGATCTTGTCTTGCATATGGGAAATTCGGTAAAACGGCAGTAATTCTTCTGGCACTGGCATTTTTACATGCATTAATCATGATCAACAGTTCAAATACCTTATCATTGACTGGTCCTGCGCCAATTTGCATTATTATATAAAGATCTTCATCTCTGATGGACTCTCCAATTGAAAATGATACTTCTCCTGACACTTCTCTTTTAACATCGATTGGTGAGAGCTGCAACCCGAGTTTGTTAGCAACGAGTTCTGCAAGTGAACGGTCGATATCTGGTGCAAGTAACTTGATAGTATTTGTTGCCATGTCTGCGTTTCTTATCGACTAAACTCGAGTTTTATGGACTATATTACCTACTTCTTAAAGACCTAATTAAATCAATTTTTTTTTCTTCCTTGCTGAAAAAAATTTCTTTTTTTCAACCTACTTCACGTGGCGCAGTAATCATTACGTAATGTAATGTGGCGCAGCTTACTTACGTAATATGTGGCAAGTGTACGTAATGCGCCACTTTATATTACGTAATGTGATCTTCTGACCTTTTCTACCCTTTCCTATCGTACATACTTGAAGAAAAGAAGGAAATAGTGTTACAGTTAATATGGGACCTTACGTCTTCAGAGGATGCAAGGCAGCTCCACTACTCAATGCAGAACCTGACACTGTGGAACCACAATTTTTCATCGACACAAGCGTATACGGACTGCCTAAAATGATACCACCGTCATTACCAAACCCAGTAATGAAGGTAATTGAATGGAAACAGCTGTCGCATCACAACATGCAGAGAACGCTGCCAACAAATGGGAGACTTACAGAATGGTTTACTAGACCGCTGGAAGTATCGTTAAATGAAAAGGATTCTCTTTATGATCTTGAAGAAATAGGGAACAAGCTTGAAAGAGAGGCTATGTTGATTATATCGAAGAACGCAAGAATAGCCGAACGGGGTATTGTCCTCGGTATTGAGGCTTTGTTGAGTAAAATGGTGGTGCTGATTTTGCTGGAGATAAAAAATCCTTCGATTGTCAGCTCAAAGTGGAGCCAATTACTAGCATTTGGCGACAAGTTGATCGGCAGCTCCAACGGCAGTCTGGCTTGTGAGCACCTCATTGCAACAGTGCATTGGCTCAATGCAGTAATATGCCTTCATCTAGCAGATAGGAATATCAGCAAGTGGAATCAGCGATCTCTCAAGCACTTCAATGCTAGTGAAGAACTGCTGCCACTGATGCAATTGATTGATATGTATCCAGTTTTTTGGAACAACCAGCTTCAAAGAGATTCAAGACATCCCAAGCAATTGGAACTGGTTCTCCCTGGCAGACTATCCAGTCAAAAGCCAAAATCGCTCAGTGTCTACTCCTGGTGGAATGTTTCTGAATTACAATCTCTTCCAAGAGGCAGGGCGTATAAACTTCCTGTTGCCGCACACAATCAAGACATTTGTAGTATCATCAATTTGTGTGGTTGGCTACTATTTGACATAGTGAAGGAGCATGGATGTAATACCAAAGTTGATGATCTGGTATTCTTACTCTAAAAGAAAAACTCAGCAGAGTTGCAAATACACAATTAATTATACTGTCACTCCTTGTTGACTCTACATCTGACCAACTTGCCATAATCTGGATTTTTGTCTTCGGGAAAAATACCACGATAGAGACCAGAATAGAACCATTCTGCCAATGTATTGACATCATATACTGGTAACTTCACTGCATTTTGAATCGCCTTTGCAAATGGTGGCATTTGTGTGCACTCAAGAACAAGTACCTTGATGTCACGATTCTTCTCAACAATTTCTAGTGCCAGTTGAACCATCTCAGCTTCAATCAAATCATGATCATAAGGTGATCCGCCGACGACCAGTTCATATAACGGCTTACCTAGTTTGGAACCAGCAATTATTAAACGTTCGATTTGCGCATCAGTGATGCCAACGCCGTGAAAGTGCGGTCTACCAAGAACTGTTGGATCAAATGTCAAAACCCCAATTTTGGCTTTGGGACTAATAATGTTGAACAGGTGTGGTATTTGCAATAAGGCACTGGTCATTATTGGTATATCGACCTTTGAACTCAATCTGGACTGGATTTGTGCCAAGAATCCACATGAGGTTAAAACTCCGACGCAGCCTTTATCTTGCAGGGCCTTACAGGCCGCAACATATGGTTCCAAGGCCTCATCTGTCATCTCGTTTTCAATAACTACTTTCCAAGTGGTGGCTCCTTTTACTGTTTCTCTTATCAGCGGAAACGAATAAGATTCATTGGTAATTCCGTCTCCCGGTGGTCTGTGCAGATCTTCTTTATACTCGAGCGCAAGTGCACCCATTGGTGGTAAAATATCATTATCGGGATAATAAGACATGTTTCTTAACTGTTCTAGTGTGCCAGTGTATATATTGTGCGATAGTTTAGTAAGGCATATCAACTATATTTAAATACCATCTGTATCGGATCTTTCACCACTTATTTCCTAATAGAGCGATAAACGGAATGATCCTATCGTGTTACATTTTTTATCAGTAAAGACATACAATATTAATTTGCTTTTTTGTAGCGATGCAAAGGATTACCTACTCTTGAGCATGGTCGCTTGTAAAGATTGTCTGCCGATGAAAGCGTCGGCTTTGGCATAATGATATACACCACATGAGCAGTTACGATTTTCCACGACAGGCTTGTATGTTGTTATTGGTATTAATCTCTTAAACTACAAGAAAGCATTGTAAATTAGTACAAAATACTAATAAAATGTTCACAAATATGGCAAGCTGTATTAGCAATTATGAAGATGTTCTAGTACAAAAATGTTTCAAATTGTATTTCAATTGAAACAATTTGGGCACATAGAGGCAATAATCTTCTAAAATTATTTTACATTTCAAGCGATTTTTTACAGAAACAAGGAAGATAAAAAGAAGACAGGGATACCAATATATTCACTCTCTTGAGCAGGTTGAATTTGAAATACTCTCAGCTTAATTCTTTGGCTAGTATTTCGTATATCTCTCTAAAATCTTTTAAAGTGTATAATTTTTCTGTGGACATGTTTTTTTTCGAAAATTTTATTAGTAGCAACGTTGTTAAATAATACAAGTTTTTACAACTATCAGTATCCTTCTGTAGTAGTGAAACCATAGGACAAGAGGATATGACGGAAGACTCACGTTTACAACAGGCCACCAATTGTGCAATGGCTACACTAAAATCATCACCAGTCAATTGGCTTTTGGTCTTTGTGCCATTAGGTATCATTGCTGGTGAATTGCAATGGAATGCCTCGCTTATCTTTGGATTCAACTTTATGGCCATCATACCTTTGGCATCTATCCTAGCCTTTGCGACAGAAGAACTTGGTGAATCGTTGAAAAACGACTCACTTGCAGGTTTACTCAATGCTACATTTGGGAATGCCGTCGAAGTTATTGTTTCGATTATTGCATTGAGACAAAACCAGATTACGGTTGTTCAGTCGTCCATGCTTGGGTCCATCTTGTCTAATTTACTTTTAGTCTTGGGAACGTGTTTCATTGTTGGAGGATCTAAATTTAAAGAACAACATTTCAACCAAACAGCTGCACAGACTATGGGGTCCTTGTTAGCCGTTACTGTGATGGCGCTGCTTTTACCAGCGGCTTTCAGATTATCAACCAAGGGTGACAATGCTGGTAAGATCTTAGTACTCTCAAGAGGTACCTCAATTGTGCTTTTGGTTGTTTATTGCTTCTACTTGATTTTTCAATTAAGTACTCATGAATATTTATTCAAGGACCCTGAAGATATTCCGGGCGCACCATTGATGCTTGACATTGAAGCCAACGAAAGCGCCATTGGAGGCAGTAGCAGTAATGAAGAAGCTACTACATCTTCGCATGACAATGACCTCGAAGTCAACCAGTACCAACCAGGAGTTCAAAGTCCTCAGCATTCTCATAGAGGATCTTTTATCCAAAGACCAAAGTCCATTTACGACTTGGATGAGAATCGTCAACACGTTGAACTATCGCCACTGGCCGCCATAACTATTTTGTTGCTCTCCACTGTTCTTGTTTCCTTTTGTGCAGACTACTTGGTTGGCTCCATTGATGCCATTGTAGCCTCTTCAGGTTTGTCAAAGACCTTTATTGGTTTAATTGTCATCCCTATTGTCGGTAACGCTGCGGAACATGTCACTGCCATCTTTGTTGCCTACAAGAACAAAATGGATTTGGCCATTGGTGTTGCCATTGGATCTTCTATTCAGATTGCTATATTTGTCACCCCCTTATTAGTTATTGTCGGTTGGTTCATGGACGTCCAGATGTCCCTTTACTTTGACTTGTATGAGACTGCTGTCATCTTCGTCGCTGTCTTCATCACCAACTCTTTGATTCTTGACGGTACCTCTAACTGGTTGGAAGGTGTAATGCTTGTTGCTACCTACATCATCATTGCTATCTCCTTTTACCTCCTTCCAGACAACTTAATTGTCTAACACCACTTACATCTTATTTATTCTTTTTGTATCTCATATTTCAATTTCTATTGTTAGTGTAAACAAACAAACACGACGCGACGCGCCACGCTTGAAGATGAAAAATTTCCAGTTGAAAGTGTGCACGGTTTTCAACCTCCTTTAACGTTAAAAGGGTACATATAACAGAAGGTATTCCTCTTCCCAGTATCATTGTCTTAAAGATTATTGGTGGTGACAAAATATTGGTTCAAAGTTATTCATTTTTAACAAAAACCTTTATCATAAAATATATTTAATACATTTAGATTGTTCACATACTTAAACTTACTTATTGATATCAAATAGTACCCCCACCAATGTCAGATTTAGAGGCTTTATACTTGTTTTTGAACAAACCAGTTTCGTCAGATATGATACAGTTCTTGGTTTCTACAACTACATCTATTATCAATGTTCCAAATGCACAAAACAGCTATTTGGCAACACCACCTTCAACACCACCATATACAGGCAATAGTCAATCATCTAAATCCTCATCAACATTACCGTCGTTAACCCATTTTATCTCTAGACTAATCCATCATTCGCACGTTCAAACGCCAACCCTGATGACATCATTAGTTTACCTTAACAAGTTAAAAACTGTCATACCCCCAAATTCACAAGGTATCGAAACCACTCATCACAGAATCTTTCTAGGTGCTTTGATTCTAGCGGCCAAGTTCACAAACGATTCATCGCCTATGAACAAACACTGGACAAAGTATACCGATGGATTGCTCACGTTAACTGAAGTTAATGCTCTAGAACGTGAACTCATTGAATTCATCGGTTGGAGTAATCTCAGATTCACTAACAAAGAGCTTATCAAAACTCTTTCTTATTTCATCGATCCAATCAAAAACTCTCTCAGGTCAAAAGCAGAATCAAAGTTGCAGTCGAAGTATAACAACATTAATTTATATGAAGATGAACCTTCATTGGTATCTCCATCTCCTTCAATGCCATCTTTGATGTCAAGTTCTTCTTCATCAACAATCTCAACCCAACTTTCCTCTTCAAGAACTACTTCATCAATGTCTTTATCTTCTCACCTTTTGAATGAGAATGATGCTTCTTTGAATATCCAGTTGAAACCTCTCAGAATACCATCAAACTCAAATTTGAAATCAATAAAGCACTCTAAGTCGAATATCAGACTATCCTTGAATTTGCCATTAACAGATGTTTCAAACACAAATGATTTATTGTCTTCTTACTAAACAGTATTCAAAACTACATAGGCTGGCTCCTAATACTTATGATTCTACTTTACACTTTTTTTGATACCTAATATGTTACATTTGAACATGAAATTCTAGCATTCGAGATCATTTGTTTCTTTGCCTCTCATAAAATTAAATTATGTCTAATACGCTTTTACATGTTTAGTTTGTTATATATATATACCTTTAATATCCTTTGTTCATAATAAAATATCCATTCAAAACTATTGCTTTTTAGTTAAAAAAAAATTAAATCAAATAGAAAATATAATAATAACTATCAAAAGAATTGATTCCCTTAACTATACAAATCATCCTCTTCTTCTTCAACAGATCCAAATGCCGCTCCTGATCCAGCGTTAGCATTCCCTTCGTTGGATGGTTGTGTAGTTCCTGTAGATCCTTGTGGATTAGAATCAAACTTAAATGAACTTAATTGTCCCCTACTTTGTTGCATTTGTTGTGCATAAGCTTCATATCTTCTCAATTCAGCTGGTGACACTGATCTCTTAGCGGTTTTCATTGCTTCTTCGAAGTGAGCCTTAGAGATGTATGGGACAGGGTCAACGATTTCCTCTTCAGTGGCTGCAGTTCCTTCTTCTTCCATAGCAACATCAGTATCAACTTGTCCCTCCTTCTTAATCTTTGCAGCTTCCGCTGTCTTTTGTGCTTCAATAGAATCCTTAATAGCAAATTTAGCCGCTCTTTGAACAATGTACAATAAATCTGCACCTGAAAAACCGTTTGTTAATTTTGCAATTGCACGCAAATCTAAACCTGGTTCTAATGGTGTCTTTCTCAATTGAGCCTTCATAATAGACAACCTGGCTTCTTCATCTGGTAATGGCACATAAATTAATTGATCCAATCTACCTGGTCTCAAGATTGCTGGATCAATTTGATCAGGTCTATTAGTGGCACCAATGATGAAAACGTTTTTCTTTGCGTTCATACCATCCATTTCAGTTAATAATTGATTAACAACACGATCAGAGGCACCACCTGCATCTCCATTGCTACCACCTCTAGCTTTGGCAATAGAGTCTAATTCATCCAAGAAAACGACAGTAGGAGCAGCAGCTCTGGCTTTGTCAAAAATATCTCTAATATTAGATTCAGATTCACCATACCACATAGAAAGTAATTCTGGACCTTTTACAGAAATGAAATTTGCTGAAACTTCAGTTGCAACTGCCTTTGCCAAAAGAGTCTTACCAGTACCTGGTGGACCAAAAAACAAAACACCTTTCGAAGGAGATAAACCAAACTTTGCAAACTGGTCAGGATGCAAGACAGGGTATTCGACAGTTTCCTTTAATTCTTGCTTGATACCATCCAAACCACCAATATCATCCCAAGTGACGTTAACAGATTCAACAACAGTTTCACGTAAAGCTGATGGGTTGGAGTTGCCGAGTGCAAATCTAAAGTTGTCCATGGTAACACCAAGGGAGTCCAAGACTTCGGCGTCAATCTGGTCTTCTTCTAGGTCAATTAATTCCATCTTTTCTCTAATTTGTTGCATAGCAGCTTCAGAACATAAAGATGCAATATCAGCACCAACGTAACCATGTGTTTCAGAAGCGATCTTATCTAAATCGACGTCATCACCTAGCTTCATATTTTTAGTGTGAATTCTAAGAACTTCTAGTCTACCAATTGCATCAGGAATACCGATATCAACCTCTCTATCAAATCTACCAAATCTTCTCAAAGCAGGGTCAATAGAGTTTGGTCTATTGGTTGCAGCAATAACAACAATGTTGGATCTTGCTTTCATACCATCCATCAAAGTTAACAATTGGGAAACAACTCTTCTCTCAACTTCACCATTAGTCTTGTCTCTCTTTGGAGCAATAGAATCAATTTCATCGATGAAGATAATGGAAGGAGCGTTTTTTTCTGCTTCTTCAAAAGCCTTTCTTAAGTTGGATTCGGATTCACCAGCCATTTTGGACATGATTTCTGGACCGTTGATAAGGAAGAAAAATGCACCAGTCTCGTTAGCAACAGCTCTTGCCATAAGAGTCTTACCAGTACCTGGAGGACCATACATTAACACACCCTTTGGAGGTTTGATACCGATAGCTTTGAATAATTGAGGATGTCTTAGAGGCAATTCCACCATTTCTCTGATTTGAGCCATCTGTTTTCTACAACCACCAATGTCGTCGTAACCGACTTCATTCAGATTATTTTCTTCGTCTTCTCTATTGATTGGTTCACCTTCAGAATGTATTATAGTGTCTTGAGAAACAATGGCGTAATCTTCAGGTTCAACCTCAACGACTTTGAATTCAACCTGTCTCATTGAACCTCTGACGATGAAATGGTCACCCTTCCTAACAGGTCTGTAAGCGTCAACGAAATATGGCTTCAAGAAAACGTCAAAAAGAGAACCAGTTAAACCTTCAATGGTATCGGCGATAGGCAACACAGAGATTCTAGATGCGAATTTGATCTCTGGACATGGGTGGATAGTGACAATGTCACCTAATCGGATCCTTAAGTTGTTTCTTGCAACACGGTTGATCTTGCACGCGCCGTCTTCCATGTCGTCATTAGACATGGCAACAAGAACGGTGTCCTTTCTCTTCTTACCCTTAACAAGAACTGCGTCACCTCTGAATAGTTGTAACTTCTCCATTGTGTTAGAGGACATTGAGATGATTGAGTTATCATCAAGATCTGCGTCATCAACGATCAAAGCGTTGTCCTTCTTCTTTCTCTTTAAAATAGCAGTAGCAGTGGCATCCTCATCAATCACTCTACCACTTGCGTCTAATAATGGCTTCTTATCACTCATATTTCAATCAATCAATTGATATCTGCAAAGCAATTGGGATTAGATTCAGTGGCGATAATTAACTTTCCTCAATTTGCCCTCCAGCTTACTTTTTTTTGCCACCCAGGATTTCAATTCTCTTTACTTGGGAAACATCAATTGCCAATTGTCGAGCGGAAATGCAGATAAAAGAGTTAGCATAGCACCGCACCAATCAAGTACCACTAGAAGGCTACTTTATTAAAGAAAGTAAACTAAATTGGATTCTACGCTTTCAAAATACCTTAGAGAAGAAACAAATGAGCATTTCCAGCTGAAGCTCATTCCTTTTGAAGGTTGGCATTAGCGAAAATTAACGTGGTCACCTGTAATCGTTAGTGGGTAAAAGTCCAATTGAAATAGCAATTGACAATGTCCAGCAACAGTGCTTGTATCTTCTGTAAAATCATCAAGGGTGAAATTCCATCATTCAAGCTGGTTGAAACAGCTCACACATACTCCTTCCTTGACATTCAACCAACAACAAAGGGTCATCTGCTGGTGATCCCAAAATACCATGGAGCTAAGTTACATAACTTGCCTGATGAGAATCTTGCAGATATCTTGCCTGTAACGAAGAAACTCGTCAAGGCCCTTGGTTTGGACATCGATGGTCCTGATGCGGTCCCAGGCTACAACATCCTGCAAAACAACGGCAGAATTGCACATCAGGTTGTGGATCATGTTCACTTCCACTTGATCCCAAAGCCAAATGACAAAGAGGGACTCATAGTTGGCTGGCCATCTGAAGATGCAGACATGGGTGAACTATCCAAGTTTGCAGACGAGTTGAAAGCCAAGTTACAGTAATTGACCTCTGAATTCAGGTTTTATACATCTATTAGCTACTATATATACTGATGTATTTAGTTCATTTTCAAGCTACGTTAACCCAACCATTCTCGTAAAGTAACCACCCAGGTAACCCATTGTCTGAGCTCCAAATGGGAAGTAGCTCACTGTGTACCACACAACACCTATAAACTCAATGATACCCATTATCAGACTCAAGATAGTGCTTTTCAACACAACGGACGTGTAGATAGTGCCGATAATGCAACCGCAAAACAGAACGGTGAATGGCAACCTTTCCTTCGAGATGAGATGATGAAAATAAGCTACAGGCCCTTGTAAAACACCAAATGACAAGAAGAATAACAATGATCCTAAAGTCCAAAGCAAGACGAACTTTCTTGGATTCAGAGTCAAAACAGGTAAGAGTAAGAATCCGAGACCAAAACATATAAACGACCCAAATAGTAACAACCCAAACCCTGCCAACCTTTCAAACCTACTTAGTTGGAACCACTCTGGTTCTTGCGGCTCGCTACTGGTCAGTGGCAGACGCATTAACGTATCATTGTACGTACTACTGATATTTGTCCCCAAATTCGAGAAGAATCCTCCAACTCCACCACCCTCTTGTTGTGCTTCAATACCTTGCTCTTGTCCACGTCGCCAGTTAGATAAAAACTCTGCATTATCACTCATGGCCCTTAATCGCAGCACAAATCCTTTTGATAAGTGTTCCTTGATGTTGCGAGTGACAAAAAAGTCAGGAAGTGAAAACATTTCATTAAAATTATAAACCTTTAAATATATATGTTGATGTATACATATATGACGCTAGAACCGTAACTAGGATCAGTAATTAAGTAGGCAGTTGATAAGTAAGATTTAACTTGGGGGGGGGGGGGTTCAAAATTATACACATTCATTCTTTCATCATCCATTCCATCATTTCATTATAAAGCAAGCTTTTCGTTATTATTATCCCTATTTAAGCCCAATTCCAAAAACTCTAAGTCATTAAATGCATCAGAAATATGTTCATTTGCACCATTGGTGTTGTGCTTGTCATTTTCTAGTTTAATAGGTATAGCTGGCTCGTCCATTGACATCTGAGAAACTTCAGCAGCCAACTGCGCTATTCTAGCATCTTGTGCTTCCATGATCTTTTGTAAAGTCTTGATATAGTCCACGGATTTATTCAGAATGGTGCTCTTGTTTGCTTTTACTTCTTTAGTGGACCCTACTATTGCCTTTGACTTATTTTGATCAATTAATAGCGCTGGGGGAATTAGGGTCCCCAGTTCCTTAATCTTCTCCTTGATCAAGTCTCTCCGTCTCCTTTCAACGGCATTGTGTAGCTCTCTTCGCCTAGATAGTTTGGAGTCCTTATTTAGAGAGCTTTTAGGGTTGACGTTTGATGTTGATGGAGAACCTGCCAGTTGCTTGACGCTTGGTGAGTTTATTGGAGAGCGTAAATAATCGTCCTGGAATGACGAGCCATAGGAAGAGCCCATAAACCCAGCATAGCTGCTACTTTGTGGGGAAACCAAATGATTCAGCGAAGTACCGAGCTGAGACCCGTAGCTCTTTGCTAAACTGCCACCAACGGTCTCTGAAATACTATTATTGCGCCCATTGATAGCTGGAAGACCCAGGCTGTGACTCAGACCCATATTGTAGCTGCCATGCACACCCATGCTCTGTATTGAAGGCGACGCTGGCGTAAAAGACGGCGATATCATCCCACTGATGCTGGTGCTTCTAATCTGTGGACTCTGGGTGCCACCGTTTTGCCTGGAATTCACCAATCTCAATTGTTGCTGATGGTTATACTGATATGGATCATTGTTGAATGGCCTTGGCTCTGAATGGTAGGTGCCGCTAGTGTCTTCGTCCGACTCGTTGTTGTCTCCCGTGTCTGTATTGTTGTTTCCTGATGTCTCGACCGACATAACCGGCACTGTCGTGCCTGGCGTCTCCTCATTGTACACCGGCGTCTCTGCATGGTCTCCTAACAAAAATAGCGCTCTGTCATCAAACCCACTGGACGTTGCATTGGTTTCTGCTTTGTTGTTATCGATAAGTGAATCTAGGAACTGTTGGTCGAGTTCTGTCAAGTCCAGCTGGCTTAGGCCCGCAAAAGACCCGGCAGGACCAGTCCCTGAACTACCTCCGTTGTTCTGATCACTCAGGAGTGACGCAAAGTCACTCATGCTGCCTTTATAATCCATTTGTTGTTGTCACCTTTCCTTTAGTCAACGTTTTGAGTAAACTTCATTTTTCCCCCATACAAATTTCAAGCCGTCAAATTTTAAGAAGTAGCATGCTCAGCACGTTGACTTGGTTTTAAAATTCAGTATAATAAATTAATTAAAGTATATAAGAGAAAATATATAAGCAGGTTGTTCGTTCAAGTATCTATTTTTTAATCGTAATCGTCGTCCATCATTTCGTCCAAATCCGCATCATCTGTCCAATCCTCAATGTTGTCAACATCCATGGAGTCGTTAACAGAGTGGTTTGGAATGACATGAAGTCCTTTAGCTTTCACTGTTACCTTGACATCCTCCTTGTCTTTCACTTGGCCGTTCAAAATCATGACAGCCAATGGGTTCAAGATGGCGTTCTGAATTAACCTGTTTAATGGCCTAGCACCAAGATCCATTGAGTAACCGTTGTCACAAAGATACTTTAGTGCAGTGTCGTCAACGTCTAAGTGGATTGTCTTGCCGTTGGCCTCAAACCTTTGCTCAATCTCCTGTAATCTAATCTTCACAATCTTTGAGATGGCACTCTTTGACAACCTATTGAAAACAACAGTAGCAGAAATTCTGTTAAGGAATTCTGGTCTGAAGTGCCCTCTGACAACGTTCATTACCTTGTCCCTAACGTCTGGTGTGATCTTAGTGACATTCGATTCGTTGATGAACTGCGCACCCAAGTTAGAGGTCATGATGATGATTGAGTTAGAGCAGTTCACCAAGGTACCATTGGCAGCGGTGATTCTACCATCGTCCAGCATTTGCAACAATACGTTCAGAACTTCAGGAGCAGCCTTTTCAACTTCATCAAATAAAACCACAGAGTATGGCTTTCTTTGCAATTGGTTGGTCAACATACCACCTTCTTCAAAACCAATGTAACCTGCAGTGGTACCAATCAACTTAGAAACAGAGTGCTTTTCCATCAACTCAGAACAGTCAACTCTGATGATTGCCCTTTCATCAGCAAACAAGAAACCTGCTAACTTCTTTGCTAACTCAGTCTTACCAGAACCTGATAATCCTAGAAATAGGAAAGATGCTGGTTGGTTAGGGTTTGCTAAACCGGATCTTGATAGTCTGATGGAGTTGGCAACAGCCTTGACCGCAGCACCTTGTCCAACAACTTCTTCGGAAAGGACCTTTTCCATATTGATCAACTTGGCATTTTCAGCTTGAGTCAATTTAGAAACAGGAATACCAGTCAATCTAGCGGCGGTCTCTGCAACTTGGTCAGATCCAACAACATTTTTGACTAAGTACTCCTGAGAGGTTTCTTCTTCTTCAACTTCTTCTTCCAACTCCTCGATTCTTCTCTTGACATCAGGAATAGCAAACATTCTCAAGTCAGAAACAGTGGCAATATCATGTCTTCTTTCGGCATCCTGTGCCTTCACTTCTAATTCATCCAACTTTCTTTTTGCAGCCGTCAACTCTTCATGGCCAGCTCTCTCTTGGTGATATTGTGCTCTCAATGGCTCTAACTCTTCTTCAAGTTCTTGCTTCTTCTTTTGAGCAGTCTTTAATCTATCTTTTGTGCTGTCATCTGCATCCTTATCTCTTTCAAGAGCATTGATTTCAACTTCTAACAATTCCAGTTGTCTTTCCTTAGAATCTAGCTCTTCAGGCTTTGAGTCTCTAGCCACAGCTACACCAGCAGCGGTTTCATCGATCAAATCAACTGCAGAATCAGGAAGTTTTCTGTAAGTCAAATATCTAGAAGCCAGCTGCGCAGCAGACACTAATGCAGAATCCAAAATTCTGACACCATGATGAATTTCGTATCTTGATTGCAAACCTCTCAAAATAGCAACAGTTTCATTAACGGTTGGCTCTCTAACATCAATTCTTTGAAATCTTCTTTCAAAGGCACCATCTTTTTCAATGTACTTTCTGTACTCACTGATGGTAGTTGCACCAATACAGTGGAAGTTACCTCTTGCGAGGGCAGGCTTCAATAAGTTGGCAGCATCTGATTTACCGTCACCCATTAACATGTGAATTTCATCAATGAACAAGATGATCATAGTCTTGGATTGTTCGATGTCGTTAAGGACACCCTTCATTCTTTCTTCGAATTCACCTTGATACTTGGCACCTGCTTTTAAGGCACCTAAATCTAACGCATATAGCTTACATCCTTGCAAGACAGTTGGAACGTCGTTATCAACGATTCTTTGGGCAACACCTTCAACAATGGAGGTCTTACCGACACCAGGGTCACCAATAAGAACAGGATTGGACTTGGCTCTTCTGGCCAACACTCTAATGGCTCTTCTGATTTCCTCTTCTCTACCAATAACAGGATCTATTTTACCTTGCAAAGCTTGCTCTGTGAGGTCAATGGCGTATTTAGAAAGGAATTCGAACTGCTGAGACGAGTCTGCCTGTCTAGAGTCGATTCTCTGGTTGCCTCTTAGCGCTATTATTTGTTGTTTCAACACGTCAGGCTTGATACTGACTTCCTTCAAAACCGTCTGGATTGACGAGTCATCCAAAAGCGCACTAAGGATGTGGTCCTGACCAATGTATGAGTCCTTTTGCGAAGCCTTAATCTTATCTGCGTTGTTCAAAACAGAAGCTGCATTAGCACTGAACTGTGCTTCCATGTTAGATCCACCTTGCGAAGGCAACCTAACAAGGTGCTTGTTGATTGTTCTTTCAAATGGCAACCACTCATACCTGGCACCTTCCACAATGGCCTTCAGATAAACTGGATCTGGCGAATCCGAAGGTGCCATTGCAGCCAGCAGGTGCAATGGCACAATCTGTGGATTGGAGTTTTGTTCACAGAGCTTCTTGGCATTGGTGACAATGTCCAAGGCTCTGTCTGTAAAGTTTGTCGATTCCATATTTAAATCTGTTGTTTTATGATTAAGAAACTCCAATCCGTGCTTTCCGTTCTATCAAATGGCGAGAGACTCTCTTATATACCGGTCCTGGAGGACATGTGAGGTGACTGGGATAAGATCCCACGCGAATATTCTTGATTTTTTGGGAACCTTCTAGAAGCTACCAGAACAAAAGACAGTAAAACCAAGCTATTTAATAGCTACAAACATACAAATAAAATAATTGAATTTACAAGATTGTTAGCTTTCATATGAATGTATAATCGTCTAATAGCATAGCTGAGCATTCACGTGACTATGCACCGCCCTTTTTTGAGAGATCTGAAAAAAAATCTAAAAATTAAAAAAAAATTTTTCATCTAGGTTTCACTATATTAGCCATATCTTCTTTCTTAAAGCTACGTACAAACAGTTACATAGATAAATAATAATGGCGGCTAGAGCACAATTTGAGAATTCTAACGAAATTGGTGTGTTTTCGAAGCTCACGAACTCATATGCGCTTGTTGCAGTGGGTGGATCTGAGAACTTCTACTCTGCATTCGAAGCTGAACTTGGAGACGCCATCCCAATTGTGCATACAACCATTGCAGGAACAAGAATTGTTGGTAGAATGACAGCAGGTAACAGACGTGGCCTTCTTGTGCCAACACAAACAACTGATCAGGAACTCATGCATTTAAGAAACTCGCTTCCGGACGGTGTCAAGATCCAAAGAGTTGAAGAAAGGCTATCTGCGCTTGGTAACGTCATATGTTGTAACGATTATGTTGCGCTTGTGCATCCAGACATTGAAAGAGAAACTGAAGAAATTATTGCAGACGTTTTAGGTGTGGAAGTGTTTAGGCAAACCATTGCAGGTAACGTGCTTGTGGGATCATATGCATCTATTTCAAACCAGGGTGGTATTGTGCATGCTCAAACTTCCATTCAAGATCAAGAGGAACTCTCCTCCCTTCTACAAGTTCCAATAGTTTCTGGTACCGTTAACAGAGGTTCTAGCGTTGTTGGTGCTGGTATGGTCGTTAATGACTGGCTTGCAGTTACAGGTTTAGACACTACCGCTCCTGAATTGTCACTTATTGAAAGTATATTCAAATTACAAGATAACGAACCTCAAAACATTGAGGGTAACCTTCGTGATACTCTTATTGAAACTTATTTCTAAAATTTTGTGTAATATTCAATGGGTTTTTAATTGACTTAATGTTGGGGCTTCATAGACATGCTTTATCTTCATAAACTTACATTGTGATCTTTTCTCTTATATCTGAATTGTTTCCTTTACTCTTTACTAGCGTTGCTTACATAAGCTTTTCTTATGGGCATCCGCATTTTTTCCCTAGATCTCCTGTGTACAAAACATTTGTTTTTAGCTATAATATACTTCAAATGGACTTTCTAGGGTATGTAAATCATATACAGGTAGTAAAAGCTTCAGAAATACTAATATATTTTGCAATTACTATACAGGTTTCCAGCAGCAAATTTACGTGCTGTGGCATGGGAAAAGTTGGCCCTTTTGTCTGCTAAGACGACTTCTAAAACAGCACCTCATGAAAAGGCAGTTTCAGTGACCTTCATTGATCTGCTGAATCAAATACAGTATAGGGATAAAAGTAGTGTTACCGGTGCTATGAAAAATGGGAAATTGCAAGTTCTTTATGCAATGACAAATTCAACGGCTAAAATGTACAATCATTACCAAGCGGAATTATTACTACCTGTTCTTACAAATTATCTTCTGAATTCACAAGCAATGGTATTTTCTCCTAATTTGAATTCCTCGTTACGTGAGTTGACCCCTTACACAAAATTTGCCTTTGAATTGACTTTGGGTATCGCTAATTTAGCAACAAACGTTCCACATTTTCAATCAATTGCGATTGAGAGCTTTGAAAGTTTTTTAAACTCTTTGGATACAGAAACACTGCAAGGTCAACTGTGTTTAATTGGTTTTATTCAAGGTTTATGTAAAAAGAAGGAAGTTCTTACTGCCAATTTGGTCAAAAAGGTACTCTCTTTTGCCAGTGATGAGTTTTTCGAATCTGTTGAGAAATTAGCAACTTCTAACTCCTCATATGAAGAGCTTTCCTTAATGTCTTCCTTTGCTGACTGGGATCAGGAATTCAGCTCCCTTTTTTTTATCATCTTATTCGGTCGTTTACAGCTACAATACCTAAAGAAAATTATTGCGGCTCCAGAGAACATACAAATAATTGATTATTTGCTGAAATCCGGCGTTTCTTATATCGTTAATAACGAAGACAAAGAGCTTATTAAGTCATTTGTGTCTTATCAGAAAAACTTCGAACTGTTTCTTGATAATGCTTCTGACAGAATTACTATATCTTCTTGGATTCGTACTAGTTTTTGCTACAGAATAAGAGCTATTGCAATGGAGATGTATGCTTTTGGTATTTCTTCTGCGGTTGACAACTATGACAATGTTCATCAGAAAGTCACGCAGTATTTAGCTCTATTGACTAATTCAATTGAAAATCAAACCCCCGTTGCTCTTTCTATGCTAAGTTCAAACTTATTGATGTGTGTTTTTGGCGTTGCTGCTATCTTATCTGAAAGCGATCAAGCTATTGGTCTTTCAATTGTTCGCAATTTTCCAACTCTTGTCAAATCTTTGATTATGGACAAAGAGTCCGTCAAAAGATTGACCGCAACAGTTATTTTTTGTCTTAGAAGTCTTTCACAAGAAGATATAACATCTTCTATCTATAATTTGACTAACCTTTTAGGTGAAAATGCAAATGATAACGAACAAAGTGAATACATATCACAAAATTCAATTGTGTATGGTAATGATATTGTCTCTCCTAACATTGTTACATGCCTTTTAGAAATTGCCAAGTCTGCAAGTGACCCTTCGGTGAACACATTAGTTTGCACTCTTTTGTCTCAAAAGTTAACTAGAAAAAATACTGAATTCGATGCCATCCTTCTGGAAGGGTTAATTGAATTTGTTGACTTTATGAGCAAAAAAGATTTTGAACAGCTATTGAAAAACTTTTATGATTCATCTTTATCAACATTAGTCAAAGACAAAGCTCCAAATGTTAAATTGTGGAAGCTCTTCTCTAAAGCTATGCTGCATAGAACGGAATCTGAATTTTACACTTTTTACCTGGAAAAAATGTTAGCAAGGATCATTTCAAGGGGTGATATGGACAAACTCGAACAACATAGACCTGATAAATCGGTTTGTGCTTCTGCTAGTGAGATTGGGTTGTTTTTAGCCCCTCTTGCAGAATTGCTACCTCCAATCGATGAAGAACCAAGGATCCCAACTTCAAAAGACACAATTAGACTATTTCAAAACGCTTGGTTCAATTTGGCAGTTCATGGATTTGCATTTGGATCTTCATTATTCAAGATGTATGAAACGGAGCTTATGAGAATCGCACATAATTCTCCTCCTTTGGCATCGGAAGCAACATGGAATAGAAGTGAAACATCAATTGAAATGAATACCATTTTAAGACGTGGTACTTCTAAAACAACCGAAAGAATTCATAAGGATACACTAAGAAACATTTTGAATCTTAGTTTTACTGATAACAGGTTATCAGATAATCAGTTATCAAGGCCTGGGTTGATGTTTTTATCTTCTACTTTATTAGTTGAAACTCTTCGTGTTAAATCTGGAGATTGCTCTACTGTTCTTGAATATTTGTCTGATCCATCAGTTTCGATTGCCAACCTTCAAGAGCATGTTGCTGTCATTGCTCAAAGCTGTTGTAAGAGATATGTTGAAATACTTATGACTGGCGAAAAAGCGGCATTTACTGGAGAATTACTTACCGACCAACTAAAAAAGATTTTCATATTTTGTTGTCATAGAGTTGATGTTCTGCAAAATTGTGCTTTCCAATGTGCTGATATTATCTTGAAGGTTGTTCCCTCAGGTCTCTGCTACCAAAATAGTACCTTTGCTCTTCTAGATCTTTTATCTTTATTGTTTCAAAGCATTATTGATGCGGATACTAATGAATATGAACCAATTACCGAGTTCAAATCCAGGGTGACTGATATTGATCTATCTTTGTCAGATTCTTATGAATGGAGACAAAAGACGCTTGATCGCTTCACCAAACATGGAGCTCACTGGATAATCACTAGCTTGACTATTGCAGAATATGACATGAAAACTATTTTGAGAGCATACGTGAACAAAGCTGATACTTTTCATAGAACTGTCAATTTCGGTGTTTCTTTTGCTTTAGATATGGCTTCCAAAATACTACCTAGTGATCGTGAATTTTATCAGTTGGAGGGATTACAATCAAGAAGGCTAAATACAACAGCAGGGTTTTTAACTCAATCAACAGATAACAGTGGAAATAGACTAATTTCAAATGGCTTTGGGGATATTAGTTTGATTATCGACAAAACTAATGAAAAAATTGAGTATTTTAGAGAATCATTCAACAAAAATAAAAACTCTTCAAGTATTAACCATCATCATGTATTTAACGAAACCATGGAAAATCTCTCTCGTGTGATTCTCATTTTAAAGTTAGATGACATCAAATATTTCAAGGCAATAGTCGAATTGCCATTTTTGTTATTTAGCTCCTATGCAATTGAGCACTCATTAAATCTTTGGTTGACTGTAATGAAACAAAGACCTGAAAACTCCTTCTTGCTTTTGACATTAATTTTACAACAATTTGAAAAATCAATTCACGATGGTAAAGGCCTATATAACAAAGAAAATGATCCTAAGGACCCAAAGTATGATCCAATGGAATACTTGCCCACCAATAAGAATGTTGTGGAAAAAAAATCCAAGAAAGTATCCACCTCCTTCAAACCACATTTACTCTTGATTAGATTCATTTCCTCCCATTTCCAAGCTACCTTGTTCCAGAGTGAACATATACTCAAAGTATTTTCAGATTTTGTCATGAAATCATTATTAAACTTAAAATCGGCAAGTTTACACCCCTACGCAAGAATGATTAGGTATGAATTAGTGTTATTGGGTATTGATATTTACCATTATTATCGTAAATTGAAAACTTCTAATGAAGAAAGATTTTTATCCACCATTTTAGATGCCTCTTTATCTTGGTTCGTACAACCAGTCATTACCCCATTTGGAAATAATCGATTAAAAGTTAAAGCAGATTTGCAATTATTAAAAACAATTTTATCTAAAGTTTCTGCTTTTAGAATACCACCAGGAGCTCTCAATCATGATAGAAGAGCAATATTATTATGGTTTTTAACAGATGAGATAAATTTAATTGAAACTTGGTTATCACCACTTTCTCCTTCAGGAGGGAAAAATAATATCAAACTTGATGAATCTTTAATTGCTAAAGCTTATAAGATTGATGGTAAATTTGCAGTCAACCTTATTCAGAGAAATCAATTTGATGGCCTCAAATCAAATTCTCAGAGTAAGTTTATGCAATCTCTTATTTTGAACAATCCATTTGAAGTTGCTGACTATCCACCAGCGATCTCTTATATCATAAATTGTGGAATATCTGCAATTGCATTTTGGGCCCCTGCTTCAACAATTGATTCAATCAAGCTTTTCCTTCCCCCATTTGATAAGGATAACTTAGTTGTTCAGTATGCAATGAGATCTATTGAAAGCTTTGATATTCACCAAACGTTTTTCTATGTTCCACAAATTGTTCAAACAATGCGTCATGATTCCTTAGGTTACATTCGTCGGTTTATTTTAGAGACTGCGGATGTGTCTCAATTATTTGCCCATCAAATCATTTGGAATATGGCAGCCAATTCATTCAAGGATGAAGATTCTGAAGTTCCGGATGATATAAAGCCTGCACTAGATGACATCAAACACACAATGATCAAAGGCTTTACAGGTGAAGACAAGAAATATTTCGAGAAGGAGTTCAAATTCTTTGACGAGGTTACTGGTATCTCTGGTAAGTTGAAACCATATATAAAAAAATCCAAGCCTGAGAAGAAGGAAAAAATTGACGAAGAGATGGCTAACATTAAAGTCGAAGAAGGTGTTTATTTGCCAAGTAATCCAGATGGTGTTGTTGTTGATATTGATCGTAAATCAGGTAAGCCGCTACAGTCTCATGCAAAAGCTCCATTTTTGGCCACTTTTATGATCAAGAAGATGATGGAAAATCAATCATTTGAAATTGTCAGAACCAGTGCTATTTTCAAAGTTGGTGATGATTGTAGACAGGATGTATTGGCACTCCAGCTAATATCAGTTTTTAGAACTATTTGGATGAATTATGGTGTTGATGTATACGTTTTTCCATATAGAGTCACAGCGACAGCACCTGGATGTGGTATCATTGATGTTTTACCAAACTCTATCTCGAGAGACATGTTGGGCAGAGAGGCTGTGAATGGACTTTATGAGTACTTTATTACCCAATTTGGCCCCGAAACAGGTTTAGAGTTTCAACGTGCACGTAATAATTTTGTGAAATCATTAGCTGCTTATTCAATCATAACTTACCTTTTGGCAATTAAAGATAGGCACAATGGTAACATTATGTATGACAATGAGGGTCATATTTTACACATTGATTTTGGATTTTGTTTCGATATTGTTCCTGGTGGTGTTAAGTTTGAACAATCCCCATTCAAACTAACTAGAGAAATGGTTAGAGTAATGGGTGGGTCTACTAATACACAAGCCTATAAGTGGTTTGAGGAACTCTGTGTCAAGTGCTTTCTTGCTTGCCGTTTACACATGGATACCATTATTGACATGGTTTATCCAATGCTCGAAAGTGGGTTACCATGTTTTAAACCAAATAGTATGAAACATTTAAGGCAAAGGTTTGTCCCACAAAAGGACGAGCGGGAGGCTGCGTTATACATTAGAGGTTTGATTAAGAAATCTTTTGAAAGTTTTGCAACCAAAGGTTATGATGAATTTCAGAGGATCACCAATGGTATTCCATACTAACCATTTATATAGTATCACAAATTTTAGTGTCAAGATGATTTTAGCAATTCATTTTGTTCGTTGATAGTGAAAAGAAAATTATATATATTTTGAAACATATAAAATATTATCTAAAGATAAATAAAAAGCAAGGATATTAAGAGGTTGAACGTAAAATAGTGTTTGTTAGATCATATTGGCAAATTTTGACTATCAAAACTCAATTGGAAGTTTGGATACATTTCAAAAATTTCCATTTGTTGTTGCGATTGGTGCTTCTGCTTTTGCTCACCATTGATGACAAATTCGTTTGTAGTTTCTCGTGTTTCAATCAATTCAGTGCTTATGGTTGCATATTGTAACTGCTGTTGTTCCTGTATTATTTGCGACTCTAAGCGCTTTTGCTCTTCCTGTAATTCCATCAATCTTTTTTGATGAAGTTCTAACTGTTGTTTTTTGGCTGAGTCAATGTGCTGAGAAATGTTCTGCTTCTCACTGGGCTTAGGCTTAGTGGTACTTAATTTTTGTGTATTGGCAATTTTTTTCCTTTTTGCTGGATTTGAAACAACATGTTCTATCGTAGGATCTTTGGGACTTTCACTTTCGTGTTCACCATTTGCGTATCCACCTTTGCAAATATTTCGTATTCTATGCCTTTTCATAGCATCATGTCTAGGAAACTTTTTTCCACAAGGACAAACAAATTTGAAATCTTCGTGTACTTTTGCATGTCTTCTTAAATCATGGTTTCTAACAAATGCTTTCTGACACACTTCACAAACGAAAGGTCTGTCACACAAATGTGTTTGGACATGGGCTCTAACGTTTGAAATTCTGTTAAACTCTCTATTACAAATAGTACCAGCCTGTTGATTAGTGAATTTACAAATATATTTTTTATCTTCATCAACTGGTCCTATGAAGTATTTATCCAGAGTACCAGTAGCCAAAGTGGATGTAATCGTTGGCTTCTTTTTTCGTATAGGAGAAGTCTTTTGTTCTTTTAGCATTTTTTCTGTTATATTGTTCTTTTTTGTTATCAGAGTTGGAAACCATGAGATCTTAGTGGGTGTCTTGTTTGGAGACGGCGTACTGACGTTAGCAAATGCCGGTTTCACTTTCAATGGTGTATTAAACTCGGATATTGTTTTGTCAGTATCGTTATCGTTAGCTTGATTCTCCGTCATATTTAAAGTTTTAGGTTTCAATGGTGAACTTGTGAAGACATTTCGTAGTGGTGATTTGGTTGGCGATACAAACTGAATCGGCTTGGCTTCTGATTTGTGTGCAAAATTGGAAAGCTCTTTACTTAAATCGTCAATGGATTGAACAGTTTTGACTGGAGTGCGTAATTGAGATTCATTATGTTGAATTGAGGTATCCCTGCTAGCAGGGAACTTAAAAGTAGAGTTTGAAACATGATATTCCGGCTTATCATCATTGGAACCTATTGTTATGTCATCAAGTTTAATACCAGTTTGTTGTGACGATTTGTAATCCATTTGCTGTAATTGATTTTCAATGTCTAAATACATTGGCTTTTTATCATTGAATACCACTGGAAGCGGAGCTATGCCAGGAATTGCCAACTGTGTATCATTACCAGTTCCAATAAATCCAAAAATTCCAGAGCCACTGATTTTCCTTTTATGGCCCCTGTGTGGTTCATTAGATGTCAATTTTATAGGATCAACGCTGTCTGAACTTGATTTTGAAGGTTGTACTGGTGGTTCTGATATTCCTAAATCAAACAAAATGTCATCAAAATTGGCTTGATCGAAATTCCCATTGCTTATGTTGGCATTCAATTTTGAAAGATCTAAATCATCAATGGAACTCGGCTTCAAGGGATTGTCAAATCCAAAGATATCATCTGGTAATGGTAAAGGTTTGAACGTTTGAAACTGTGATGAAAAGCTGTTATTATTGGGATCGCTGTCAAGAAACGGGTTGGGTGTTTGCCAACCATATGATGACATTGTTAGCTATAGTAATATCAACAAGTACCCAAGATAAAGTTATAGCAACTTATAAGTCAAAAGTTGATGTTTTTAGTAGATCTCTCATATAATGCCTAATAAGGAAATTTGTCAATACACAAAATTGCCTAAATGGGACTAATACTAACATCACGTGAGCTGCTGACGTAAACGTTGGCCGTTAGCAACTAACGTTAATGTAGTGATCGGAATAGATAGCTGAGGGCCTAGAGGTCGATCTATATCATTTGATGGGAAGTTATGAGTCGGATATTTAAGTTTCAAAATGTCGATCGATTGTAGAATCACATTATTTAGGTATAGTAACTCCCAGAGACCAAATAAACCACCATTCGCATCTATGCTATCACTTTTGGAGTCAGCGGTCCATACACCAATAGTAATGTGAGGTGTTGAATCTATCCACTGAATCATTATCCCGTCATTCTCACCCATGGCAACGCCTGAATCTGGTAGGGATAACCTGAAATTCTGCATCACTTGAAGCATGTTGGTCAATGTACTACTTGGCTCCAGCTCCAAACCTAAAAACACCTTCTTCATATCCCACTTAGTGAACAAGTTCCATTTGCCTGTAGTTTTCACCTCGAATCGGGAAAGACCTCTGGTAACACTTTTGAACTTGGTAAGCAGCGTAATAACATTTAAATTGTTTTTAGTGTACCTTATCAATGGAAGATATGATACATGGTACTCCTCGGATAACACACTGTGGTCCATCTTTATAAATCGTGTTGGCCAGTGTGAGAAGGATCTATTGAGTAATGTGGCATTGTAGGTTGGCATTTCGCTTTTCATGATGGTTATGTATGCGTCAGCAGGTTGTCCCCACTGATAACAATGCACATTGGCCCTGGTTATATCTGTAACATGTAATACAGAAATTTTTGGAAGTTTCCAGTCTAATTCAACGTCATCAAACCTACCTGAGATAAAATGCGTCATTCTTAGTCTGATGAATTGGTTAACCTGACTAACAAGTTTGAAAACTGCTGATTCGAAATCCGGAGCCGTATGTATTGATGAATAACATGTCAAATAATCGGATTTTGGTGCACTAGTCTCCAATGGAAGCAAATAGTTAGTAAATTTCATGGAAAGTAGTTTGATGAAGGTGAGCTTTAATTCTAATGATAGCGTATGTGTCAAAAAAGATTTTTTTTTGATCTTTGCAGAAGTTAAAAATCCCATGCTTGACCATACATGTGAGTAACGTGCCATGCTTTTAGTAGAATGAATGATAGTGGAATAAAAAATATATATGTATGTATATAAAATTGTAAAAGAAAGATAATTCAATCAATAAATATAGTAGAAGCAACTTAGTACAAGGCTTTAATGGAATAAATTACATAATGGATTCACATTAACAACATCTTTCTTGGATCTTCAATAAGCTCTTTGATAGTTCTCAAGAAGACAACGGATTCAGAACCGTCAATCATTCTGTGGTCGTAGGTAAGGGCTAAGTACATCATTGGTCTAGCTTCAACCTTACCGTTGACAACAACAGCTCTTTCCTTGATACCATGAAGACCTAAAACAGCAGTTTGTGGCATGTTGATAATTGGAGTACCGAAAAGGGAACCAAAAACACCACCGTTAGAAATGGTGAAAGTACCACCAGTCATATCTTCAAGAGCTAATTTTCCAGCTCTGGCTCTAGCACCCAAGCTTGCAATTTCAGCTTCGATTTCTAAAACAGAAAGGGACTCTGCGTTTCTGACAATTGGAGTGACAAGACCCTTTGGAGTGGCAACAGCAATAGAGATGTCCATGTAGTCTCTAAAAACCATGCTGTTACCGTTTTCAATAGCACCGTTGACAGCCGGGATATCTTTAGCAGCAAGAGCAGCAGCTCTAGAGAAGGCACCCATGAAACCCATCTTGATACCGGTCTTCTTAATAAATTCATCTTTGTACAGCTTTCTCATTTCCATGAGAGCAGACATGTCAACCTCATTGAAGGTAGTTAAGAAAGCAGCAGTGTTTTGTGACTCCTTCAATCTTTCAGCAATTCTCATTCTCATTCTGTTCATCTTGATTCTTTCTTCTGATCTGCTGAAGTTACCAAATGGGTTAATGTTAGCTGGTGGAGCACCAGATGATGACTTTTGGGCTTCAGTTGATGATTTTGAAGCACTTTCCTTCTTTGGTTGTTCCTTCTTTGGTTGTTCCTTCTTAGGCTGTTCCTTCTTAGGCTGTTCCTTCTTTGGTTCTTCCTTCTTTGGTTCTTCCTTCTTTGGTTCTTCCTTAGCTGGTTCTTCCTTAGCTGGAGCAGCGCCGCCTTCTGGAGCAGCACCTGGTTCGATCTTGGCGATTTCTTGACCAACTGTGACGGTGTCATCTGCGTTAGCAAGCAATTCTGCGACAGTACCACCAACTGGAGCATTAACTTCAACGTCAATCTTGTCTGTTTCGATAGTGGCAAGTAATTCGTCTTGGGCAATGTATTCACCAACAGATTTGTTAAAAGAAGCCAAGGTACCTTCGGTGATTGATTCTGCCATTTCAGGAACTTTGACAACAGTGGCCTGAGTTCTGAAGACGTATGGGGAGGCAGCACGGGCTCTCAATGCGGTTCTAAGAGCAGTTCTAAACATTGTTTATAGAATAATAAAAGTATATTAGTACTGGTGAACTTTTTCCACCAACAGATTTCACCTAAAATAAAAATTTCGCACTAAGCTTTAAGGTAGATGAGATACGAAATGGCATTATCAACACATTATACAATATGGTAAACGCACCGGAGACAACAGATTTAAATTCTACCGACTGATAGAATCACGATGATCTATTTGAAACTCCTAAAGGTGAATTATTAATGGCTTTTGCAATCAACTTTCCTCGCAATCCGAACTCCGGGTCCGACTCCGGCATGTTGCAAAATCACTCACCATTGACTGCAATGGTAACTAGCTTACCGTCAACTACAGTGGTCTTAAACTGTTCTGCAATAGGCATTTCCTTAACGTCATCACCTTCTGGAATATTGACATTGAGTGCAGTTGTACCACTGCTATAAATTTCGACTTGTGAAGCCTCTTCACCAGTTAGATATAAGGAAACAGACTCACTTTGATCGACAGACATGACAGGGACCCATTCCATCACCTGAACCTCACAAGATTTACATTTGTTCAATTCAACGCTTGAAACAGCACGTTCGACAACGATACCAACTTTGGTGCTGTTGTTCACTGAAACGGCATTCACTTTACCTGTCATCTTAACAACAGTGTTGGCACAGTTACCTATGAATACTGATTGATCCATAGTGACATCGATTTCAATGAAGCCTGCATCAACTTGGTTCAAAATCATCCACTTGTTATCTACTAGCTCCTTCTTTGGTGGTTTCTCGGTAGAATTTGCTGGGGTTGGTTTTGTTGAGGATAATGATTGTGGTTTCTTTGGTGGTGCAGGTCCTGACTTCTTCCTCAATTCTGGATTCTTGTGAGTCATTTCTGATTTGTCCACCTTCTTCAAGCCTGATGTGATGCCTTCACCTTTGTTTAACTCTGCAAACACAGCACCCATACCAGCTGATGAAGTTTCAGTCGCTTTTGGGCCTTCCAGATTGTCAAACAAATTGGCAGGAGGAGGTGGTGGAGGAGGTGGAGGAGGTGCCGCACCACCGCTGCTTGGTTGAGATGTCAGTACCGCCTTTGCAGAGCTATCTTTGAGCGCATTTTCGTAATCTTTATCACCCTTAAAAACTAATCCGGTAGCTGCCCATTCCTTCACATAAACCTTTAATTTGTCAAATATAGCAAGATAAAGTTTGACCCAGTAAACCCACTTTTTGGCGGTTTCGTCACCATCACTTGCTGAACTCTTGAACTCCTTCAAAACTCTATTGGTCCAAAATTGTGCAGAATCCTTAAATTCAGGGACGTAGCTAACCGGAGTCTTAACGCAGACCCAACCTAAAACTGCAACACCTTCAGCCAATGCATTCAATGCGCTAAAATGTGCATGAGTTCTGTTACCATCTTTCAACTCAATGATCTTCATAATGATAGAGTTGATTGGTTTGATAATATGTTCTTGAAAAGAGCTACTTTCGACATTCAAAGGCTTGGAGTCTAGTGCAACTTGGATAACCTCCTTTTCTTTCTCAAAAGCTGATAAAAGTAAATCTATCTGGTGTGATAAAACTGTGTCCAATTCTTTAGAAAGAGTAACAAGAGGCTTGACATGTTCATCAATAAACTCTTGAAATGACAGAACAGACTTAGCAATTGGTTCCTCAGTTGCAGCAGATTCCTCAGTTGTGGCCGCAGCTGGTAGAGCAGTTATTGCTTGTCCGTTGTTCTTAGCTTCCAGTTCTACTGGTGCATTGTTGGCAATCGCAGCAGGTGCTGGACCACGCTTTTCCTGAAAGATAGTGATATCTTCCAAACGAGAAGTAGCAGTCTCTAACCTCTTCAAAAGAGTTACAAGATTGTAACCTTGAATTGAGAAGTTTTCAGCAGTATTATTTGACATTTTGGGTAGCTAATCAGCAATAATAAACAGTGTTGGCTTTTGAGGTAAAAAATTAACTTTCAAGATCTCGATTCAAAAATAGGAAAGAACATTAGAAAATTATTAGAAAGTGTTTTAGCGTGTATTGAAAGCTCGTTCTCAAGAGTGAATGAACAAGCGGCGACAGTAGTCAGTATTATTTGACTGAAGCTTAATGAATTTTTAATACATTGTTTTTAAAATTATACACTCAGTTGTTGTAGCTATTTATGGTGATATGGTATCAGTAAATCAGCTTTTGGTTACAATTGAAATCATTCTCGGCTATATAATCACCTCCCATTTCATCATACTGCTGCTTGGAAATCCATTCGTTATCATTTGATTCCAAACTCCAGGCACGCATACCTCTCCATGAATCTCTTAGTGGATCCTTAGCAACTTGTACTTTTAATCCACTAGCGCTTGGCAAAACGGCCGTCAATTCATTTTCCATTCTTTCTTGAAAACCTTTGAATAGTGCCTGACCTCCTGTCAAAAATACATTTGAGAGGACATTGGTGTTATTTTCAGTCATGTAATTGCACCACTGAGAAGAATCACCCGAAAAGCCAAGTTCTTGAGGCAACCTTCTTAAAACTATATCTTCACAAACCTCTGCAACACCTGCTTGATCTACACCTGCCATTGTAGGCTGAAACATTATTTCTGGGATCTTGATCCTTTCAACGTTAAGATGAATCTGGTGCAACTGATGCTGGTCCTCAGCATCAAATTCTCTGGGACCTCTTAAAAACTTGTGTAGAGTAGAGCCCTTCCAATCAAATTGTCTTTCTTGCGTGTGTTCAATATTGAAATTAGGATCATGTGCCAATAGTTGAACTTCTAAGTTATAGATTTCTTCTTTTTCATCCTCACTAGCTTCTTCAAAGTCAACTGCTGATATTTCTCTATAAATAGACCAATCTTCGTCATTTGTACCAAAATTGTCATTAGGATCTTTGTCAATACTAGTACCATGGTTCCTCTTTCTCAATTGATTACCCAAAGTTCCACTTCCATCATCTGCTAATGACGCGATATTCTTCATACGCATTTGCGATGCTTTAGACTTTCTATCTCCTAACTCTTCCTTCAACTTTTGTCTTTCCTTACGCTTTTGGATAACAATTTCTAATCTTTCCCTTTTAACTTTTATCCATCCTTCAAGATCAGTTTCACGGAATTCTTTATCTCTTTGAATGGCGGCGGCAGCTTCTCTTTTTGCTTCTTCCTTTTCTTCTCTGGCCTTTTGTTTGGAGTCAATATTGGATTTAATCAATCTCAATCTTCTTTTCTCTTTGATCTGTTCCGGTGACAGTTCTTCGTTAGCAATTTCCAAAATCGAAAAGTCATATTTGGACGCAACGTCATTATTTTCTTCATCTTCTTCACCTTCTATAACATTGGCTTTTTTTAAAGCCTTTTCAAGCGTCTCAAGATATTTATCCAAATCTTCCTCATCATCAAACCCCGCTTCTCTCAAAGTTGCATTCACTTCTTTTCTATTCATATCCTCCATTGATGTCCTCATTTTGGTATAATAATCATAATCTTTCTGTTTTATCTTCAACTTTTCCTTCCTTTTTTCTTTAGCCATCTTTTGCATTCTTTTTGCATTTTCACGTCTCCGGTTCTCCTCTTGTTTAATCTCCTCTTCAGTCTTCTCCACCGTTATAATTTCATTAAATGGAGCTTCTAGTGTAATATCGTGTTTCTCTAAATAATCTAGATTCAATGTATTATTGATTTCTTCATTGAAATTTGAGCTCACATAACAGTGATCAAGAATTAAATTCTCGACTTGAATATCATTTAACCTAACAGGGAAATATGGGTACTTTAAAGTCAAAAACCATCTCATGTAATCTGTCAACTGGTGACCACCAACATTGATTCTCTTGAGAACACTTCTTACCGGTTTACCATTGACAACTGGGATAATATGGGTTGATTCATGACCTGTGCCAACAACAAGCCCATTTCTACCCGAATTGGCTTTGAAACTAAACAATGAATCAACACCAAAGGCGACTTTCGGTGCATCGTAAGTTTCAAACATTAGCTCCTGCCATGTGGATCTTTGACTTAAAGGACCACATGGTTGTTCGGTCAAAACAATTGGATTGTGCATGGGGCCATCAAAATTCAAGTGCAAGAATGTGTAGTCTAGCATCTTTTCTACCATATCCCAATTGGTGATCATGGAACCATCGAATGGCGATTTGATACCAGTTCTAACTGATGCCTCATTGAAGGAGTCGTAACCAACAAAAAGCGAACTTTTACCAACCTTTCTGTCTCTGTATCTTGTAGTAATCGTTGGAAAGTCAACTGCTGGGTCAGAGCCATTGACTGGACCAGCTCTCACGTGATAATGTCCAAAATCTATTGCAATTGGTGTAGTGGAACTGTACTCCAGCGGTTTGATCTGTTCTAGGGTAACAGGCGCATCTTGATCTCTGAGAGGGTAAATGGTTCTTTCGGGCAAATCTGACACGGGAGTTGGATGTGTCTTTGCATGACTGTACTTCTTAGACATGGTTGGCTTCAGTAAGGAAGTTGTGAACTTTCTGAATCTCCATTTAGCCTGGATGAATTTAGCGAGAAAATGCTCTTTCTTAAAGAAAGTACCAAAGTCAAAACTCAGAAAAATGCATATAGAAAAAGGTGAATATTGAAAGCTTTACAGGGTAGCACCTGAAGTGAACAGCATTTGACTAAAGAACAAACTACGTTATTGATCAAAACAACTAAGGGAAATCCGACGTACTAATCGTATTAAATAAGTCAGTAGTTGAAAATATATCAAATGGCATTTACAAGAAACAATTCACTAAATTTAACACTACTACCCAAGGGTAAAATAGTAATTTAAAAGTAAAACCTTTTATGAAATTTATTCGATACTGTTTAATACATATGTTATATGACATTCGCTCTCATTATCCATGAGCGATTACACCTAATTACGTTTGTGATATTCATTTTTTCACTGTGTTTAATTTATCCAATTTAGCATCCAAGTCGACCTTTCTGGCATCAACACCCTTTTTCTTCATTGACCTTTCAATAGCGGATTTCATTATATCTCTATCTTCTTCAGCTTCAAAAGTAGCAAAGTCGTCCTTAATGACACCCTCCTTCTCTAGCTCTTCTCTGGCAACTCTTTCCTTTTCACCAGCACCAGCCTTAGACTTATCAAATGGTGAAGGTCCTGTCTTTTGGAATTTGGCAACATAGAAACCATCAACGTTATAAACATGTGGATAGTATCTCCTTGTCAATTTGATACTAGAATCGAACTTTTTACCTCTGAAAGAAGTGAAACCTTCCTTACCAATGGCAAGACCAGTTTCCACTAGCTTAACGTTAGGTCTTTTCCTTAAAGCGTAATTGACTACTGCTTCGTTTTCTTCAACCATAACAGAACAGGTAGAGTAAACAATCACACCTCCCTTTTCGGAATTGCAATCAACAGAGTCAATAGCACTTAGAAGTAATTGCTTTTGTAAATGTGGAATCTCAATAAAATCTTTTGGTGTACGGTTAACCTTGACACTTTGATCTTTTCCAATAACACCAGTACCTGAACATGGAGCATCCAAAAGAATTCTATCAAAACCACCGATAACCTTCGGGAACTCTCTAGCGTCATAATTACAAACAATCGTGTTCGTACAGTTCAATCTATGAATATTAGCAATAAGTGACTTTGTACGTGCCTTGTTAGAATCGTTGGCAAAGAGGCAACCTGTGTTTTTCATTAAAGCAGAAATATAGGTAGTTTTACCACCTGGGGCTGCAGCCATATCCAAGACACGCTCATTTTCTTGAGGATCAAGAGCCATAACTGGTAAAAACGAGGAAGCTGCTTGTAAGATATAGTCACCGGAAAGATATTCAGGGGTGGCACCGATTGGAACTTGCGAATCAAAAATTTGCAAACCAACCTTAGTCCATGGACCAATAGGTTGCAAGTTGACACCTCTGTTAACAAGTGCTTGTGCTAAGTTTCTTCTTGTTGTTAAAAGAGTATTGGTTCTAATTGTGATTGGACGGTGAATTTCGTTAGCTTCAAAAAATTCAATAGCTTCAGATGGAGAAAATAGGTTAAACAGCTTTTCTGCTAGGTATGGTGTGTAACCAAAGTATTCACAAATATCTTTTATTAATTGTTCAACGTGTTCGGATCTGGATCTTCCTTCCTCAGCTAATTCCTTGAAGTTTTCCAAAACCTTTACAATTTCCAACATTCTAGTTCTAACAAAAGTAACATCTTTATCCTTAGAATCATCATACTCGCCATTTAGAGGTGGCAAAATTTGTGCTCTTGGTTGAACTTGATTTACTCCTTGTAATTCCTGTTCGGCTTCAATGGCTTCTTGTTCGGCTTCTTCATCTAAGATCTTGGAGTAAGCTTCCATGTTAGCTGCATTGACCTTTTCGATTTCATCATCTGAGTATTCCTCATCGTCAGAGAACATTGGTCTTTCTTTCAGTGCACCATCTTCATCGTATTCATCATCTTCTGCTTCTAAATCATCCAAAGTTTCAAGCTTATCCTCATCTTCATCATCTTCTTCCTCTTCATCATCAGAATCGAAAAGTGATTTCTTAGCTTTAGCTAATTCTTCATAGTCCACTTGAGGAACACTAGCAGGAATTTCAACATCTTCTTCGTCTTCTTCTTCAGCTCTTTTAGCCTTCTTAGATTTCTTGGTTACTGAATTGTTATTTGATTTGGAAACAGATGCACTTCTTTTGAGTTTTTTCTCCTCCTTTTTAGCTTTAGAGCTTTGAAATTCATCTAACGTTGGTGGTAGTCCTTGCTTGTTCTTAGCTCTTCTACCCATCTTGTTATTGGAAATATAAGAAAAGAGTTTCTTTTACATATATGGAAATTTAATATTTGAAAAAAAAATTTTTCAAAATTTTTCACTTGTTCCTAATTGGGAAGATCTTCTAATATATATCCAAAATGTCTATTAAACTGAATGATCATGTATTGATTACTTTACCTAGTGGGTTACATAAGATAGTGGAAGTGAAAGATAGTGGAGTTATAAATCTTGGGAAATTTGGAAATTTTGAAATAACAAATATTATCGGATATCCATATGGCCAATCATTTGAGATTGAATCAGATTCAAAACTTGTCCCAATTGCAAAGCTTGATGCTGATCTTTCCACTGACGATTTTAGCAGCTCGAGTGACAACAGAGATCTATGCGCTGATGCGGGTGTCCAAAAGATGACATTAGAGGAAATCGAGCTTTTGAAATTAAAGAAAGGTGGTAAGGAAGTGACAAAAGAGATCATTGAAACAATGATCAAGAATCACGATTCTTTCGACAAGAAGACCAGTTATTCACAGGAAAAATATTTAACTAGGAAGCAGAAGAAGTTTGCTAGAAGGTTTTCTGTGGATGAATTGACTCCAAATGCTGTTCTGGAGTACATTTATCACGATAAAGAACCATTGAAAATTATGGGTCTTTCAATAGAAGCACTTGGAATGATAATGTCACTAGGTAATGTTATGCCAGGCGGTGATTATTTGGTCGTTGATGAAACAGGTGGCCTAATCACCTATGCAATGTTAGAAAGAATGAATGGTGAGGGCACTATAACACTTATCCACGAAAACGACCAACCTTCACTGCACTTACTAAGCATGACGCGCTGGTCAAACCCAGAACTGCTCGACAAAGTGCTTTTTCCAATCAATGTTTTACAATTCTTGCATCCATCAACAGAAAGACCAGAGTTCACTATTCTCGATGATGAGCAAACTAAAGCTCTGCCACCAGTTAAGCTTGTTCAATATCAAAGAAAGCACAAGAGATTCCAGATGATAAATAAGGCGATGGATAAAGTGCTAGAGAATGGGTTCGATGCCTTAGTATATGTTTCTACTTTAAATCCAACTACATTTGTTCCAAGAATTATCCCAAGGCTAGCTGGGTCCTCTCCCATCGTTGTTTACTCTTTGCATAGAGAGGTTTTGGTCGATTTAAATCATTCTCTCTTGAGAGATAAAAGAGTGCTATTGCCAAATATTCATCACACCTCTGTTCGTAAATATCAAACCATTCCTGGTAAAATTCATCCCCTGATGACATCAAGACCTGCAGCTGGTTATATTTTGATGGGAATTACTGTTTTTCCTTTGGAAAATCCACAAGCTGTTGGTAGATTCACTAATAAAAAGAAGAAAACCGAATCAGTGACGGCCGAAGAGGCAGAAGCAAAACCAGACGATGTAAATGCAACATCTGAGTAAGTGCAAGCTGAATTTGTCTTTAGGACCTTTATTATGTTGTCGTATGTACATATGTATTCTATCTAATTTACAAAAATTTAATTTACTTACAGGCCTTCCTAGATGACTATATCTTGACTGATAAATTTCTTGAGACAGCTCAAACTTTCAGTTTTCCAACCAGCAACACAACGAAGCCTTTCATTGTGGTCATGCCTCACTCCTAAGGACCACCCTAGTTCATTCATTGTTTCTATAACATACTCTGCCTGATGTGTGTAACCTAGCTCAAATACAAAACCATTCAACTCTTTGTGTGCTTTTAAAATATCACATAATGCTACATAAAACTCTGAATCACCAACGAGAGCTAGATGAGGTTCATAGTTCAAGACAGACTTTTCAACACCATTGCATTCATTCATATGTTCAATTGGAATATATGGTGGGTTAGCCACTAGTAGGTTAATATTGTTGTCTGGCAAATCTAAATTAGTTTTAAATTCTCTTTTCAATAAGTCACTTTTCTGCACTTGAAACTTGGTGTGAACCGGAAAGTGATCTTCGTTCTTATCAAAGTTTTCCTTTGTTAAATTTATAGCATCATCACTAATATCAAATGATGTCAACGTTGACATACTCCAAACTTCACTCAAAAGACCCAATCCAACGCAACCAGATCCAGAGCAATAATCCACTAAATTGATCTTTTCATCGGTTGATTTTAAGCAGTCTGCCAAATCCATGACCCATGATTCAGTATCTAGTCTGGGTATTAAAACACCTGGCTTACAAATCAAATCAAGCTTAGAGCCGAATGGCTGATTTCCAAGTATATATTGTAAGGGTTCAAGCCGAGATCGTCTGTCTGCAGCAGAAATCCATTTTGATTCATTCAGTTCACGCCTTATGTATCTAGATTCATTAACCGCCTGCTTCATGGGCATCACCTTGGACAAGCGATGAATAATAGCTGATAGTTTAGGTTTCATTGTGGCAACTTGATGTCAGTTGCTAAGATGCATGGAAATTTTTGAAATTTTATTCTAATTAAGATATGAACATAAATGATTACTTTTAAGTGTTTGCAGAAAGGTAAATACATAAATTATATACATGAAATGATAACTCACTTATCCTAAGATAATAAATAAACTGAATGGAGGAAAAAAGATAGTAAAAAGTGATTCCTTTTTGACATAGTTTTAGAAAAATTACATTCCGTTTTTGACGTAGTACATATAAGCTCTTTCGTGGATGTCTTCATCATATGGGGAGATGACTTCAGACTCACCAGGTCTTGCAACTGGATGTCTTAAGTAAACAGCATGACATGTTGAAAATGAGACTTCAATGTGCTTTGGGAGAACGGCAAAAACAGGAAGGAACTGTCTAGGCTTCCAAGGTGTGAAATAAGACTTTGAAGGATCGTTGAGACCATACATACCTCTTTGCCATGGTAAATGAACATTATAAGAGCCTTTTTCTTCGACCTCAGACCATTCAGGAATCTTTGGATGCTTTTTCAAACCATTAGACCATAAAGAGATCAACTCAGTTTCACTGAGTGGCTTTTCGGTAAAATCTTGTCTCACTTTGTCAAGATAAAGCGAGTTCAACTCGTTAACGAGCTGACGCACCTTTTTCATTTTGGTATCATTGTAAAAGTCACCAACTGGCTTACCCTCTTTGTAGGTTGGAATGATTTTGTTAATTTCATCTGACTGTGATTTTGGGTCCAAATTGAAGATGGCATTAGGTAAAGATTCTGCAATGTTGAGACACTTTTGTGCCAAAACTGAACCAAACTGAGGTTCAAAAATGGTTGCTGTTAATTCTGCTTCCTTCTTCTGTGCAACAGTTTTGATAATGTCAGTTAAAACCGAGATTCTTGAAACAGAACTTTGCACTTCTTTCATCTTTGACAATTTGTACTTTTCCATGCTTTCCATTCTACCATTGAAAGCATCACCGTTAGTAATCTTTGGATGAACACCATTGACAAGATAATTAGAGTACAAAGATTGCAGCTTCTTTTGCTTATCCAACTTTTTTGACCAAACTTGTCTAGGATTTTGCTTAACTGCATTCACATATTCTTGCCACTTGATAACTTGAAATTTATCGACTTTGTAAGATTCCTTTGTAGAAGGCTTCTTAGCACCCAGTGCTTCTAAGACTCTTTCAGGTTCTACTGAAAAAACGTCACCTGGAGACAACGTATAACCAGGATGTTTGATGACAACGTCGTTGACGGAAACGTGCCCATTTAAAATAAATTTCTTTGCTTGTCTCACTGAAGAGGCAAACAGTGCCCTGTAAACTGCGTAGTCCAATCTCTTTTCCAGTGGAGCGTAAGTTTGATTCACCATAGGCGTTGGAATAGACTCACCTTTCAAGGAGGCATCTAACTGGGCCACACCTTCTAGCTTCTTTTCAAAAAGGGTCTGCCATCTTGACTCTCTGATGTGCTCACCGTGGTAGGCTCTGGTCTCTTGTTTGGAAGCCCATTTCTGCTGGTAAAGTGTCATATTTCTGAAATTAGGCTTGGATTTCTTGTAGAGATTGAAAAGGATGTGTTTGTTCATCGAAGGACGAATTCTACCCCTGACAAGGGAGTTGAGGTTCTGTGAACGTCTAGACATGGTCTCAGCCTTGGTGTTTACAGGTGCAAGTGTGTGCTCCAAGCTAAGATTTGTGGTGAAGAAAGGTGAAAAAAAATTTACAGTGGGAGGAATCGAGAGAGGGTAACCTCTCTTGAGATCAAAGTGCAGTTGGCAGCATATCGTCAATGGTATTGGCTATTTAATGGCATAGATGGCCAGCTATAGAATTGTAGAAAGGATAGTTCAATAAGAGGAGTTCAAACATCAAAAAACGGAGGGGGAGGTGGTTTTAGCCAGCGTAGACAATGAAATCGCTTTCGATGTCGTAGTTGAACGTTGTCAATGTGTAGTAGGCTCCGACGTTGGCACCCAAGTCAGCTGGGCGCTCGAGATAGGCGAGCGTGCTTCTCTTGCTGAGGTTGGCGTCGTAGATGGTGAGGTTCTTGTCGGAGAAGGATGCAGGGACGTTTTTGAGGTAGACGTTTGGCTGGTAGACGGAGTGGTCGAGATCGTCGTCGTGGTCGCCGCTGATCAAGAGCAGAGGCACCTGCTCCCTGGTGTCGTCGGACACGGAGACCAACACGGTGTCGGCAGGGAGCTCGAACAACTCGAGGAAGTCCTGAGGCAAGGCCTTGTCCACAACGTAACCCGAGTAGTCCTCCACCTGGACGAGCTTGCCGCCGTTGGACGAGTTTGCGTGGACGAAGCTGGTGCTGACGCTGAATGGGAGCTTGAACTCGCCCTCGTTGATGCCGTACTTGAACACGAACCTCGACGTGTCGCTGTCGAGCGCAATGTTGACGATGATGCGGTGGTCCTCTGTGTCGAGCTCCGCGTAGCGCTGCGACTCCTTGTTGTACGTGGCCAGTCTGTACTGGTGGTGTCCGAGGAGCCCGAACCGGTCGACGTGCCACTTGTGTGTCTGGATCCCCGGCAAGCCCTTGATCGGGTACACGATCGTGTAGTCCACCACCCCGAACTTCTTCTTGAACGTGAACGGAGCTGCGAGCCAGTTCCACACACGCACGCTCCACGACTGGATGGTGCTGATCAACCTGGAGAGCCAGTTGCAGCTGCTGGTGCACGATTTGTCTGTCATGGTCTATAAACTACTATACTGTAAATACTCTAGTATAAATTTTCTCTGTTTGCTCTATACACACAACGGTATATATATGTAGAGATGTTCTTACCAACCGCCTACCTGCCACGCCTGTGCCCTCCACGCAACCTCGCTGCTTATTTAAATACTTTCGCACTGTGGACGTGCCAGCCTTTCCCAAGGGCCATAACGCGAGCTGGAGGGCGGCACTGTAGCTGTGAAGACTGGGTGTCGGCTGCGTGCCAGCGTGGCCGCAGCAAGGCTCGCTGACCGCACACCTGCACAGCAAGCATGCTGGCGTGCGGTTTGGCGTTCAATGCGACAGGCGCTGAGCGCCCTGGCCACATACTGGTGAAGCAGAGGAGGGCAAAGGCCAGCTCCAGTGTGTAGGGGAAAAGCGAAAAGGGGCAACGTCAAGAAAAGAAGGATGGCGCGTGGTTGCAGTGTTAGCAGCAGTGGTAGGTGTAGTGGCAGTGGTAGTGTAGTGGTGGTGGTGGTGGCAGCGTTGAGAGCAGTTATGCCCCGATGAGCGCTTCCGTAAGAAGAAAAATTATCAACACATCTTTTTTCCTCTCTTTCGACTGTATGACAGAACAAGAAAATGGGGCTGCTGGTGCGTTTGGTGTCGCTGGTGGCGATAACGTGGATGGCAGTCGTGGTGGTGAGCTTCAACACCCGGCTAGCCGGCCCAGACCAGAACTCGTGTCGTGCGGTGGCGATGTCGCCCGCGTACGCTAAACTGCACGCCTTTGACGACTCTCACACCCCGCTAGCAAACAAATACTCGCTCTACTTGTACAGGGAGCAGGGCAAGGACGTGATCCCAGACCCGGAGCGACATCAGTTCACGCTGGACGGCACGCCCGTGCTCTTCATCCCTGGCAACGCAGGCAGCTTCAAGCAGGTGAGATCCATCGCCTCAGAGTCCACTGCGCTGTTCCACGATGGCGTCTACGCAAGCAAGCTGGATTTCTTCTCAGCAGACTTCAACGAGGACTTCACCGCCTTCCACGGCAGAACCATGCTGGATCAGGCGCAGTACCTCAACGAGGCCGTCAAGTTCATCTTGTCTCTCTACAGCCACAACCAGAGCCCTCCACAGTCCGTCATCCTCTTGGGCCACTCGATGGGCGGTATCGTCGCCCGAGTGATGCTCAGCCTGCCCAACTACCTACCGCAGTCGGTCAACACGATCCTCACGCTCTCCGCTCCTCACTCCGCCGCCCCAACCACCTTCGACGGCGACCTCCTCCAGGTGTTCACGCTCACCGACAACTTCTGGCGACTTGGGTTCTACAACGGGTCGCTGGACCTCGACGAGAGATCCGCCGCGGTGGCCAGAAAGAGACTACACGACGTCTCCGTCGTCTCCATCACGGGCGGCACCTTGGACACCACGCTACCTGCAGACTACACCTCCTTGGACGGCATCGTGCCCGCCTCGAACGGGATCTCCGTGTCCACCACAGGCATCCCTGGCGTCTGGTCTGCAATCGACCACTTGGCGGTCGTCTGGTGCGACCAGCTGCGTCATGTCGTCTCTAAAATATTACTCGAAATCGTCGATAAGAGCTCCCCCTATCAGACTCTGCCCCTTGAAAAACGTATGCACGTTTTCAAACATCACCTACTCACTAACTTTGATTCAGAGTTGACTTTGCCCGAGAGTGTCAGCCAATCTGACCATTTACCTTATCTAGTAAAATTCGACTACAAGCAGTTGGCAGAATCCACTAACAAAAAATCAGCTCAGCCGGTAAATTCTAAGAAGATCATCAAGAGAGACGTTTCCACCCCTAACATGCAGGTGTTTTATATCCCCAAGGAGGAAATCGAGTTCAAGTTCAATTTTGTCTCGTCGTTGAAACCCGTTCATATCACTGAATTTTCAATCGACGATCCAAAGGCTCTCAATATTTTGCTCTGCAAAACTGCATCTGCCAAGTCAAAGACCGACGCGGTTGACTACGACTACACCTTTGACTACACTTCACCCTCAACAAAACAGTATGTTGAACTAGAATGCATCTCAATACATGATTCGATCAACATTGTCCCAAAATCTGACGCCGGTGTCCAGAGTTTAGGTGAGTCCTCATTCAATGGTCCAAAATCTCCATTTTATTCTTTGGAAATACCTCCTTCCATCCTATCGAAATACAATACAGTTGTTGTTAGCACATCCTCTGACTTTTCCAGTAACTCTGAGAACGATGATTTTGTCGTCGCTGATATGGAGTTAAATGAAGCGTGTCATGAAGTTCTAGGGACTTCGTCACTTTGGAGCTTGATATCAAAGGGCGCTGACATAACCCTTGCTCCGCATTGTTGTTCCATAGTTGATGTTGACGTTCCTTCTGTCAAGTCAGGTTTGTTAGCTTATCAATTGGACATCAGGTATAAAAAATCTTCAAAAGAAAGATTCTCTCCTTTGATTGGCCAGCATGTGCCTGGTGAATTAAAATGGCACATAGGAATTGATGAAGATCGTTTATTGAATATTCTCATCAATGGTGAGGCTCCTTATGTTCCCATCCCGAAAAAAGGAGACAACAATTTGAAACTAAAAGTTATTTCAGATAGCCACTCCGAAGAAATCATGGACATTTATTTATCTGTGGATTGGTTCACTACGTTTTCATTGGTTGTCTTGAAATACAGGCTTTCAATCATTGGCTTTCCTTTATTTGTTTGCATCATGTGTTTCATTATACAACTGATGCACTGGATGCACTACAAGAAAGGTGAATTTCCCTCTTTCTTAGATGCATTAAATAAACTATGTTGCGGCAAGTTGTTCATCACATTACTCTTTGCCTTCTCTATTGCCAGTCCACTAACAACATCAACAACATTAGGACCTTTCATTTCTCTACTTGACCCTGTCCCTTCGCCAGACTGGAATTTATTACCAGATGATATGAGCGTCAATTGGAACTTTCTTGGTATTGATGAATTGAATTTATGGTTTTATGGGCCTTTGATGTTTAGTGCCTCTATCATTCTTAATTACATAGTTTTCAATGCTATGAACTTGGCAAAGGACGCTCTTGTAGGCATCGTCAAAATCATACTTAAAGCAAGTCAAACAAATACTAAGACAAAGAATACCATGTTTCAATTGTTATCCTTACCTTTAAATTTCACCACATATACATTAACATTGATATTTTTGAAGCTAGGATTTACAATTAAGGGAAGAATTAGAAGATCATTCGGAGTTATTGCCATCACCATATTAGTCTTGCTTTATTTCCCATATCAATTTGCATACATAGTGGCGTTTTTCACCCATGTTGTTGGGATCTTGAGATTAACTGTTAATAACGATAGAGCACTTGAAAAATTTAGTCATGAAAAATCAGAGCATAAGCTAAATACAAAGGCATCACGCTCTCAAATGAACTTTAATTTATCTATCTTCATGATACTGCTTTGGATCTTACCAATTCAAGTACCTGTTTTGATAGTGTGGTTACATAATCTATCACTAAAATGGACCACTCCTTTTTCCAGTCATCATAATGTTTTGGCAGTTTTGCCTATTATTTTAGTCGTACTAGCATGTAATAGAAATACTAATGTGGGTATTGATAAGGTCGAGTCATCATCAAAACATGAAGTGGAAGAAGAAGAAGAAGAAGAAGAAAAAGCAGAAAAGTCCAAAGCTAGTTGGTCATTATATCTGGAGTCACCTGTCGTTAAGGCATTTTTTCAAAAATGGCTCTTGTTTTTGTTATCATACATGGCATTCTATTGTGTTATGTTTGGTACAAGGCATTTATTTTTTATTCACGAATTATTTGATATAATCTGTGTTGTTATTTTACTGTGTTGGGTTAACGGTGCTTTGGGGGGAACTATGCATACAGTTGGTCTTATGGGTTATTCTAGAGGATGGAGAAATCATGAAAGTGTCTCCTCTAGAGTAGCAGATAAGATAAACTAGTCTTTAATTAATGTTCTCTTCAACTAATCAAGTTGTTTTCTTGTTAATATTCGAAAAACATCCGATATTTTATGTGACCCGTCTAACTATGTAACTATGTAATTTTAAATTTCCATCGTCTCCTAAATCGGCATTCATGTCTGGTATTTGCTGTAGTTTCAAAACTGTCTTTCTATCGTGTATCAGTTTATTTGGATCGAAATGGGAATCAAGTCCCCAGTGTTCGTCAAAGATCAACTCATCATCCGGCACACTGGATATTCGAATATCGAAATCAAGAGCTTTGCCCTGAATTTGATCAATCTCTGTCAGTAAACCGAGAAACCATGTCTTGAGGCCGGCAATCACTGTTATCCACGAATCTCTTTTAGATGGAGCACCAATCACCTTCCATCCAATTCCACGGCCATCGTTTAAAAAGAACTCCCCAAATGAGATTCCAATGGACACAATTGTATTGTCTTCCATTTTGAAATCAAACCATACACGTGCCAAACGCTGTCGTTGAACCAATTTGGTGAGTTCTATTCGTAATCCTTCAAGATATTCTTGAACTTCAGGATGTCTATTATGATTGGTTTGGATGCCATAAAACACCACTTTAATGAAGGATTCTAGTGGGTATATATCTAAGTGTTTGAAAGCATGTTCCAAGCTGTAAAGTACAGTGTCAATGATCAAGTCGGGTATACTGGGCGCCATTATTATCAAGATGTAGATCGCATATTATTGACACCCTAACGCGTAACCACTTTTTTCTATACTTCATTTAATTGTTAGCGTATTTTGATTGATGATTAGACAAATCGGGAAAGATGTTATTCATAATATAACATCTGGACAGGTTGTGGTTGATTTGCAATCTATTGTCAAGGAACTCTTAGAAAATTGCGTGGATGCAGGTGCTAAGTCAATATCAATTTCAATCAAATCAAACAACTCGAACTTGGAGTACATTGAAATCAACGATAACGGTAGCGGTATCGACCCTAAAGACTTTGAAAGTATTGCATTGAAAAACTATACTTCTAAGTTGTCAAATTTTGATGAACTGACAAATGTTTCGACTCTGGGATTCAGAGGTGAAGCGTTAAACGCCATTTCCAGTATGTCAAAGCTGGAAATCAAAACAGCATTAGAGAGTCAAGCACCAAGTGGTTGGTGTTTAAGGTATGATAGTAATGGTGTTTTGGTTCATAAAGGGGCGATAAGCCACCCCAAAGGCACTACTATTAAAATTTCAGAAGTATTCAGAAATTTACCAGTTAGAAAGCTCAATCTGCAAAAGAATTTCAGAAAAGAGTTACAAAGGATGTTGAACTGTTTGCTACAGTATCTGATCATATTGACTGATACCAGGATTCTGTTATTTCATTTGGAAAATAACAAACCTAAAAAGATTTTACTGAAATCAAACGGCAATAAACTAGTGAAGGACAATATCATCAACATATTTGGATCAACAGGTTTACAAGGTGTGGAGGAGTTTAAGGGTGAAATATATTATGACACCTGTGATGAATCAAAAGTAATCAATGTTAGTGGGTTGATTTCGAATTCTTCATTTGGAAATGGTAGATCTAGTAAAGATAGGCAGTTTATTTACATTAATAAAAGACCAGTAGATTGGAAAGCTGTTTTGAAGATAGTAAATGAAATATATAAGAAGTTCAATTATTTGCAGCTACCTTTTGTCGTTTTAGACTTCACAATTGGCAGCAACGTATTAGACATTAACGTCACGCCAGATAAAAGTATAGTTATGCTAGATCACAACATAGAGCAAACTTTGTTGGCAGATTTTGGGGTATTATTAGAACAAAGTTGGAACCAACAAGACAACTATGTCATACCACTCAATAAATGTGCAAATGATGTACTCAAGGGACGAAATTATCAAAGACAACTTGATTTGGACTCTTATGTCTCTTCCTATGCTTCCCCCAAGAATTTTGAAAATGAGAAAGACTCAAACACTGCGGAAGTGATTGAAACAGAGTATGCTGTCAAAGTCAGTAATGCGAAAGTGAATACTGAAAGTATTGAGCATGAAAAAAGTGAAAAGGGCTCTGAAGCTAACACTCAAATTACTATCAGCAATTTGGGTGAACAGCTTGATGATGGTTTCAAGACTGAATTACAAGAAGAGGAGCTCATTTTAAGCCAGCTGAGCGTCAAATCGTCACAGGCTTCAGCCACTGAGGATTTCAATGAAATGGAATGCCAGTCAAAAATTATTGAAGAATACGACATTCAAATGAAGGAAGAGCCAACAAACATGGAAACGAATGTCAACAATCAAAAACCACTAAATGATATTCGATTGCCCATTGAAACTCAGCTAGATAGTACTTTCACATCAGTCCCTTTACCTAAGGAGCCAGATGTTAAATTCAATACTAGTAGGATCGAACAAACTGTAATCTATCAACTTTCCAATAATGCTTTGCAATTTCCTTCTATCTTTGATCATAATAAGCACACTTCTGATGTGACGCCTATGGATATACTGAACAATGATGAATGTGAGCGACAATTAACCTTAAATGTTCATAAGAAAGATTTTTTGAATATGGAAATAATTGGGCAGTTCAATAAAGGTTTTATATTAGTTAGAAATCCAAAGACGCATGACATATTCATAGTTGATCAACATGCAAGTGATGAAAAGTTCAATTTTGAAAAACTAAGTAAGGAAACAGTCATCAATTCTCAAAGATTGGTTATCCCTGAATTACTAGATCTAAATTCAATTGATAAACTCACTATTTCTTCTAATTTGAAAATTTTTGAACAAAATGGTTTTCAGTTCAGGTTTCAGCATAATGATGAATCTCAAACAGACCAGATTTTTTTGCTCTCTTTACCATACTCTAAATCTACTGTTTTCACTATATCAGATTTACATGAGCTAATTCACTTACTCCAAGAACACAGTACCACAGGCGGCTTATCGGAGATTGTGCGACCATCCAAAGTGAGGAGTATGTTTGCTATGCGGGCATGTAGATCCAGTATCATGATCGGTCAAACACTTTCCTATAATAAAATGGTCAATGTCGTCAGAAATCTTTCGGATTTAGATAAACCGTGGAATTGTCCCCATGGGAGGCCAACAATGAGACACCTAATTAAGCTTAAACAATGGGATGCATTTAATAGCGACTATACCATTTAATAAGTTATAGAGCGGGGAAGTTCCTGCCATATCTTAAGAAGAATCTACAAATTTCATTGTGTTTTCCCAAATTGGTAATTCTGAGCATTTAAATCAATGTGGCAGTTTTCCACAAAAAAACCCTTATAATGAAACCAATTTCTTATCACTACTTCTTCTTGGAACAGTGAGATCAAACTTACTTGACTACAATTTCTTGAGAATTCTGATAAATCGAATCAAATTGAAATGGGTTTAGAAAACTTCGACATTTTTGACGAGAATCTTATGGAAAATCCAAAGGATTTAATGATCAGTTTTATGACCTTTTCGGGACTACACGAGCTTTCATTTGGTGACTTAGATGCATATTTCAAAACTATATTAGTTTTTGCTATAATTTACGGTGTCAGAATTGGTATGTCATTTATTGCCTTACCAGTAACATATTTGGTTACCAAAAAGAAAAACTCACCAATTTTTATTTTGAATATGATAACTCTTTCTCTCCTTTTCATTCAATCTATTTTATATGCGGTGACATTGACAGACCAATATAACTCACTAGGGTATTATTTTACTGAATCAACGTTTGTGAACAAAAATAACAGTAACATCACTGTCGCATCAAATGTTTTCTATTTTTTGTTGATAGTTTTCATCCAGATTTCAGAAACCTACCAAGTGTGGATCATATTTGAGTCTCCTCAGTCTTTCATGAAATGGATTTGCTATATTGTTACTTTTATTTCTGGTGCATTGAGTATCGCAACCATAGTTTTATATTTTATCTATATGGTTCAATCTAACAAAACTATGTTTAGTGAAACATACACAGTTGATTCTTATTTGTTGAATGATCCAGTTATTTTGTTCATAACATCCACTTGTTTGATTTTTGGATTGTTAGCAATAAAATTGGTTTTTGCGGTTCGGACAAGAAGACATTTAGGCTTACGGCAATTCAATTTATTCCACATTTTGTTGATAATGTCTGGCCAAACAATGATCATTCCAATGATTTTAATTCTAGTTTCATTCACTGGATTTTCCGAAACTGATAAATACTCATCGCAAGCGCTTTCATCTCTCGGAACGGCTCTTGTTGCACTTTCGTTACCAATCACAGCAATGTGGGCTAATTCTTCAGTCAATTCTCCAACACCAACATCTCAGGCAAACACTTTTTTTTTCAGCTCTAAATCTTCATCAGGATCAGACACAGAATACGAAAAGCAATCACCAACAACTTTAGTAGACCTGGATTTAGAAAGAGCTTTAGGCAATGAATCTAACATTGGCGATGATGAAAACGAGTTTTGGAAGGAGGTTGCAATGTATTCTAATGAGTCAAAAATTGTTACTGATGATGAAGACGAAGCATTGAAACTATTTCAATCTACCAAACAAGGCTCTCCTAATTTATCACATTGAAGTTGCGTAAAAACTACAATTGAAACGTTTGCTAATAAATAACTGAATTGTTATTACCGGGTGCGTTAACAATTGTACATTTGACTTTTCATTTTCATTTCATTCTGGTATTATTTATATTGTTTTCGTATTTATTTATTTAATAGGTTCATTAACGACTTGGAATTTACATTATAAAATAGTAAACATTAAACATTGTCGAATGATTCTTGTACCTAACTTTAGTGTTTATGGTGAAACTAGTTATACGATAAAAGAAACGAGTAAACAGTAAGACTATACAATTTGTTGCTACTAATAAATATAGAAAAAAAAGGTTCAGGTCAGAAGGTTATTAATAAAGGATTTTGAGTGACAACCAAAAAGTTTTTTGGTTTCTTCAAGTTGTTTCTCAGTTAAAAGTTGGGTTAACAAATGTTGATCATCTTCAAAAATGAGTGATTGGGCGTCAACACTAATTTCATCGCTCAAAATGGTGCTATTGGCCGCTAATGCGTGTCTTTGATAATTGAAACCAGAAGGCGCCGACAGATTGTAGTAATGTTCCATAGCACTGTTACCATGGTTTCCATTTGGTGAAATAGTGAATGCAGACGTTCCATTTTCTTTTGATTTTATATCTAAAAATTTAAAGCCATTATGTTTCATTGAAAAATGACGTGCTTTAGTTATATTCACGTCTAGGTTGATATCTAATGGAGCTTGGGAAGGTGAATGAAACTTAGCACCCTTAGGAGTTAAAGAAAGAAGATCTATTGCTAATGGTGAAGTTTGTTTGAACTCCAATTCATCGATAATATTAAACTCAGAATCCAAAGATGTAAATGTATCGTGAGTTTTAGGAATAAGAATAATTGACTGAGAATCACCAAATTTGGAGATGAATGTCAATGCCGTTTGGTTGACATTATTAGAAACTTCTTTGATGGTATTTGTCTTCGTGCCGTTTTTGTAAAAATATGAAAGGTTGGTAGAAAGCGAGTTGGAGTATTCAGCGTTGATTATTTGGTTCAAAACACCTGAAAAAGGTGGAGAAACACCAAATGCTTTAATTTTAGTAGAATTATCAAACGATAAGACTTCTCCAGTGGAGTCTTCAATTTCTTCATTTTCCCATATAGATAGAGAAGCAGATGTAATCCAGTCAGAACCAATGCCACTCTTGAAACCTGTATTATCATCATCGTCGATACAATTTGTTATTTCAATTGTCAACTCTGAGTTTGGTGTCTCCCAAAGCCAAGGTAAAACGTAGGTCAAATCGACCACAAGTGGATCAATATGAAAGCTACCGTCAGAAACGATGGGGTTCCAAAGCGCAGGAGAAATTCCTCCCGAGAAAATAACTGGGTTAGGATTGAAAGTATGGACTCTGATGCCACCAACAAACACATTTACAAGCCTACATGAGCCATGTCCCAGTAGTTTGTGGTTATTCAAATCAAATGCATGTTTAAATTGATCCAAAACATTAGAATACCAAAACTCTTCCTCGGCATTGCCAGAAGTGATTATCGATAATTCGACTTTGGTAGTATTTGCATTAAGTGTTGGAATTTTTGGTGCTGCATGTGCATGTGGCAAATGAACAATTGAACCGTCAGATGGGTTCTTAACTTTCAAAAGATTCTGAACCTTTGAAGGATAGTCGGTATGAAATTTATTTGGAATGTAATAGAACTTAGCATCTAAAGCAACTTCAAAAACTCCTGTTAATCTAGAGTTTATGATATTGTCTAACTGAAACTTCAATTCCGAAGTAGAATTGAATAAAGGTAAATATGCCGAAACGTCCTTCTGAGCAAACGAGTGAGATGACTTTCCAGCAGGTTCAATAGTGGAAGATCTCCAAATTTCAACATTATCAAGATAAATATTGACTAATCTGTCATACTGAACACCATCTACCTTTGTATCAAGAGTTAAAACAATTTTATTGAAGTCAATGTCAGCTGGTGGTGGTGTATACGAGACATTTGCAACATGGCCCCATGATTGACCAAAAGTTCGGTTAAGTAACTGGACAGACCAAGCAGGTGTACCAAGAGATTCAAGATCATCATTTGGCAAAAATGGTATTTCAATGACCTCATGCACCGATGGCTCAGAATCCTCTAATGGGAAAAATTCGTCATAGTCTATTTGCATATCAGCAACTGATGATAACAAGTGCTTTGAAAAGCTTAGTCCCTTCAATGGTTCATTACAACAGTTCATTAATGATGTAGGTGCAAAGTAAAAAAGTGCTGCAACAACCATCAAAAAGGTCAAAATACGCTTGGTAGCCGTCAATTTGTTGATAACTTTGTAATCAGGAGATTTATTGTTATCATAGGCTTCCTTATTTTGTGTGACAAGATAATGCTTCTCATCAGAGTCGTCATATTCGTCGTCTGTGAGTACTGAGTTTGAATCTCTGGCAGCCTTCATCTGGTTCCAAATGGCCCACTCTCTGTGTAGCATTCTGGTTTTATCTTATAAGACCTAAAACAGTAGTAAAGGGAGAAAAAAACTCAAATCGAGGATAAAGATTCTCCACACTTTGTCTTTCGTTGATTGAGTCCCAATGAACATGTTCCAATCGATAAGGAACATCTTTTCATCCTTTAGGAGTAGTGAGGAGGAACGCAAGCTGAGGAGATGGGCATTCTTTGCCTTTGTGGGATTCTTCTCCACTATTTGGGCCTTTTCGGTCTTGAGTGTGTGACATATCGTTAAATTTTCTATGTATCTCTTTTTTAAGCTTTTAAATTATATTATAAATATGTACAGAGAGCTAGTAATAGTAGGAAATGAGTAAAATATAAATACAGTTATTTCAGTTGAAATGTAACTAATTTATTTAAAAAAGTATCTTTTTTTAGTATTTATTTAGAGGTAATTTTTTGGTTTTAATATAGGTCGCCAAATGTAAAGATTTGAGATAGAGGAAGATTGTCCACTATGCTATCAATAATGAAATGGGAGAGATAAAATAAAACATTTGTCAGTGTTTTAGTAGGAATTGTTCGTAGGATTGAAGTGCTAATGTTTGAATTTTTGATTTCAACTCGAGTGAAGGGTACCAATCTGGTCAACATTTAAAGCATTGGTATTATTGGCGTGATTAATTGTAGCAGTAGCAGTATTATTGATAATTGTCGTTTAGTTTCGCATGTTCATGCAGTGCAGGTGTCATTAGTCGTTCATCAGGTAAGCTTTGGCCATTTCGTAAGCGGTCCAGGAAATAGCAGTGGCCGGCATATTGAAAACAACTCTTGGACGAAGACCTCTCAAAAATACTTGAGAACCACCCTGTTGTTTTAAGGCAGCAATGGCGCTGAAAAATCCTGTGGCCTTAACAGACTGGGTTTGGAGGGCCGTCTTGATGACATCTAGAGGCGTGGTCAGACCCGCTGCAAAGGCACCAGAGGCACCACCGGCAACGCAATGAACCATTGGGTTGTAGTCTTGATTTGGGTTCAAAACATCACTGGCAAACTCATATATACCGAAGTTCAGCGCTGCGAATGGGATTGAAAGAATCAACGTAGTAGGGTAGCTGATAAAAAAGGCCTTCAAACCTTCGGTTTGCTGGATGTGGCCACAGACCCGAAGTGCGTTGGTGACACTAGACGAAGTGTTCTGCATTCTCTGTTTGATGACGTCAAAAGGCGTCATCAAGGCATCACTGGTTATGGTAGCACAAACACCTGACAGAGCTGCAACAACTGGGAACTTCTCAGACGTGACAATGTTGTTATCCAGGTTGTACCACCTGTTGCAAAGCGTGGTCTTTGTAGACTCGAAAACCAAGTAATACACTGCATGAGCCGGTCCGGCACCCATGACCACCGACGAAACTCCCCTCCATAATGCCAACGGACCCTCTTGCGACGAAATCCTCGTGAATGCCGTTATAATGCTTTCCTGGGACCCAATTTTGGACGTTTGCATTCTTGTCTTGATGGAGTCGATAGGGAACATGACGGTGTGTTCCATGATCCCTGCAAACGCTCCCGCTGCTAATTGATGCAAAAGTGGCGACGTCTCTGGAAGAGCTTCATAGTCAACGATCTCAACACTATCCATAATCCCTGTTTGGCCTCTATTGCTAAAGACTCTATTTTCTTCCTTATGGAGATCCTCCATTTTTTATTTTTTTTTGGATTGAAAAAATTTTGAAGCCCGCTACGACGACAATGCTCATGAATGACAGATGAGTTTGCTAGAAATGGGGGTACCTATGATCTATTTACAAGTGGGGTTTCCTCTGTGTTGGCCCTGATGGTTCTAGCTGCAAGCTTTTGTCTTCGCTTCTCCTTTTCTAAGGCCTTTTGCGCCTTTTTTTGGTCTTTGGTAAGCCCAGCTACTTCCATACCCTTCACCGATATCACCAGTCTGGTGTTTATTTTACCTTCTAGCTGGAATTTTGCACCCAGCTCCTGCAATTGTGACTCTAAATAAACAATGATCTTAGAACGGCGCAGTGACTCAATTTCGTCCAGATCCTGGCTTTTGCGGTAGACGTTACCTCCAACGTTTTCCCTGTCAAGAATTCGTCTGTCGTCAATCACAACGTCCACATCGTAACCCTTGCGCCAGTGGCGCTCGATCTCAAACTTCTTCTGCGACTCCAGGTCATTCAGCGTGATACCCCAGCCAACCTGGACCACCTTTACCTTGGAGTTGTCCTCCTTCTTGCTGTTTTTGTCCTGCTTCTTCACAACTTTGTTGTCGCTGGCTCGCAACGACGCGGTGACGGACTTGGCCAAGTGCTCCGAATAGGCCTTCATCGCAACCTCCCTTTCAACCACCTTCAGCTTCATTCCGTGCTCAGACTCCCCAATGATCACAATCCCCTGCTTGCGTAAATCAAGGTCCTTGAAACACTCCTTCAAGCTCTCGCACTTGATCAACCCCTCGTCCGTGATAAGCTCCAACTTCTGCTTGCTCTTGTTCGCCCTGTTCATCACTATCTTCGCCCACTTCTGGTCCCGCTCGGACCCTGTCAGGATCAGTCCACGTTTGTTAATGGCGTTTCTCTTGTTCGGATGATCATTGTTCAACCGTGGTTTTATTTTCATCTGGTTGTTGTACAGTCCGGGAGAGATCTTGCTCACTGCCACCGATGTATGAAATTTACAAGCACCAAAGCACGACCTCACTAGGTGCATCCTCTTCACACACATCATCGTTACTTCAACTTCAACTTCTGCTCTTTCTGTAACTTGTCATTGTAAGGAAATTTTTCCTCATATTATTTTTTTTGCTCACTATGGAAACCAACTAAACTTTGAAAAAGTACTGGACAGTAATCAGATATACTGGTGTATTCTGAGTCGCCTTAACACAACCTATATTTTCTTCCCAGTTTGGTGATTTATTTTTATGGGATAGTGGGTATGCAAATTGATTATGTTTTCGTCTCTTTCTTATCAATCAACCCCACTAAATTAGCATTCGCCAAAACATCTCCTTTTAATTAACATTCATTTAAAGATCTTTGGTTGTCTCAGACCACTTATTGAAAACTTTCAAAGTTTTATATTATTTGTTTCTTTGTGTCTTGAAGCACAATAACAGCAATTTATCATCTTACGACATGTAAATTACTCCCGTAAGTTTAGGCACTTTCTGTAAAGTTTCAGAGCCATTATTCATTGCGTCTAACCTGAACAGATGAAAAAAGTTGATTAAATTCTTGTTATACTGTTTGTACTTCTGAAGGCTTTTCTTTCATAGACATACTCATGGTAAATTCTTCTAATGGATGAGCCCTATTAGATACCGTCAAATGTGTTGCTACATACGTATACCGCAATTCTCGTACTAGAGTGTTTAACTAAATGGTAGACATGCTACCTCTGATGCTTCACTTTAAACATAGCACTCGTTTTTATTACATGTAGTGTTATATAAAGTTTTGAGCCTCAATATCGTTGTCTCAAACTCCAGACCCAATATGTCCACGCATATTAGTTGATTCAATAAAAGTAAAGTAACACTTGTTATCAAAACATATTTAGTATTTGACGAAGCATCACGGCTAAAATCAAATGTTCTATGATTAACTCTACAACTCGAGAAATAAAGGGTACTAAACTCGAAGTCTTAGAATATCAGAAACGATAAATATATTACAATTATATTATTGACAACGGCGGCAAACCTGAAAAGATTTATCTTAGGATATGGATGCAAGCAAATAATATTCTTCATCATCAAACTAAAATTATGTGACGGATGTAAACAATTTTACCAAAACAGAGCTTCCAAAACCCTAAATTTAATAAACACGAAACAGGGCGTCATTAATGCTCTACATACCATTAACTCTACAATTACTAGCTTCTGATTATTCTTTTGGTATAAAGCCTTTTTAAAAATTAGAAAAATATATATAAACTTGATATTAACTTAAAATTTTGGAATACCCTCTAATTCACTGTAGCCAGTGGCCAGGTTGATATTTTGCATACACTGAGTAGCAGCACCCTTTAATAGATTGTCAATGACACCTACAACGACAATTCTGTCACCTGCTGCGCTAAGCTTAAAACCACCAATATAACAGCCATGCTTACCACTGATGTCTCTGACAAGTGGAGCTTCTGCACCAGTGATTTTAACTAAGGGCTCACTCTTATAAAATTCATTGTAAAGTTCTTCAACTTTTTCAGCAGTTAACCCATGATCCTCTTTCAATGGAATGTTAACAGTCATAGCAATACCCTGAAACCATTCACCAACATGAGGCATAAAGGACACCGGAGAACCTAATTGAAAGCCAATTTCACGCTCATGAATGTGATCAGTTAAAGCATAGGGAATCATATTATCTTTGAGAAACTTTGGATCGTTCTTATTGCTTGGTTTAGTACCAGCACCTGAGTAACCAGAAACACCAAAAACATTAGGCTTAGCTTGTGGGTCAGCATAGCTAACTAATGGTGCCAATGAAAGTTGTGCACATGTCGCGTAACATCCAGGATTGGAAATCTTTGTGGCTGACTTGATGTCGTCTCTGCCTTTCAATTCTGGTAAACCATATGTCCATTCACCTGTAGTATCAAATCTAAAATCGGCTGATAAATCAATAATCTTACCATGGCCTCCTTCTACAGATTCAATAGCTTCAACAAATGGTAAGCAAACTTTATTTGGAAGTGCCATCACCCACATGTCAATCTCACTATTCTTTTCAATTTGTTTAATGTCGTCAGTTGACAAATTGGAGTAGGTAACTTGTGATTTTTTGTAAGAATCCAATGGCTTCCCTGCTAATTCACGAGATGAAACATATGCTAAGTCTAAATCACCATGATTGTCGATGAGAGAAATTAAATTTTGTCCAGTGTAACCTCTTGCACCGATCAAAGCAACGGATTTTCTCAAAAGTTGACGAGTAGTGTGGAAACCACGTTTTTGAGAACTGTTTGAAAAGATACCTGATGTAGAAGATGTAGTTTCAGCGGTAGTAAATGCAGAAATTAAAGTCGAAATTTCACTCAAATCTTCAACACCAGACCAGAATAAGACCTTGCCGTTGTGAGTGTAAGAGCCATCAGACTTATCAAAGAAAAATGTGATGTTTTCATTTTTTTCTGGGACAACCCAGTAAAATCCCCTGTAGTTGTTCTTGAGAAGTTTAAACACATTTTCACTAACGTTATTTAACCATCCAGATTTAGAAATGACCAACTTGTTAAGATTTATTTTGTTAGATTCAAGACCTGTCACAATTGTTAAAACTTCCATTGGTTCATCACAATAAATAGCATAGTCGCCTTCTTTCAAAGAGGACAAATAAGTATCAACATTACTGACTTCATTGAGTAATTTACTCTTGAGCAAGTCAACATTGATTTCAGATAAGTTATCATATTTTGTAAGCTTGTATCCGCGTCTGATCAAGGTACCAGCACCAGAATCAGTGAACAATTCTTTTTGCAAATCATCGACATTAATAATAGCGACCGAAGATGAACGAGGTAAATGCATCAACAAATCTCTAATTTCTTTAATCTTAAGCTTGGTACCATACTTAACCCATGGCTCTTTCAATAATTCAGCATATTCGGCATCAAGATTAATAACTGAGATCTTTTCGCCGGAAGTTCCGTTAATGATACCACCCTTTTCGTTCAAATAAACAATTTTCAAAGGCTTAAATTCTCTTGCAACCATACCAGCTGCAATATCAGCATTCACATTAAGTAATTGACCAGAGGAAGTTTCAGCAAGTGAAGTCAAAATTGGTAAAGCACCAGCTTTGATAGAGGCCTCAATAGGCTCCTTGTTGATTGAACCAATGGATCCAACTAGCTTATACTTATCCTTATCAAGATATTCAGCGTTAAAAACACCTCCAGTAATAGGTCTAGCTTTAACGCCCATCTGTTCCAAGGCAGTCACCAACTTAAGATTCTGTTCCAGGAAGCATTTTCTGACAACACCCATCGTTTTTTCATCAGTAATTCTGATACCATCACTATAGTTTGGTTCAATACCTTCATTTTCAAGAATTTCGTTGATTTGTGGACCAGTTCCATGAAGAACAATTGGATAAAGACCTAAATGATACAAAAAGGCTAAACAAGAGGCTAACTGAGGTAATTGTTGAGTAATGATTGCACCACCTACTTTAATAACAGCAAACTGCTGTTGTGAAACAGAGGTAAAATATTTGAGGTACTGCTGGACCTCTCTTTTTGAGCCGATGTTATTAAGAAGTTGAATAACAGTGGATCTTGTAGAGTAGCTTCTTTGGTTTTTGATCGCTGAAGCTGCCCTGGCAGCAACCTTGAAACTATCGATAAGTGTCATTTGCTGAAATATCTCCCAAGCTACGTAAAGAAGAAGAAGTTGTCTATGATTAGAAAGAAAAAAATTTCACTTCCTTTTCAGTTTATCCAATCCATGTGACTCAACAGTTAAGCGCGTTACCCGATTAGGTAATTAATAAAATAAGCGCGCTTAACTTTGACTTCAATTACTTCAAAAGGACAGTTCAAGTGGCAACTAGTTGTTTCTAATGTAAAAAGAACTTTTCAATTGAACTGATTGTTGATCGATATATAGCAGTGGCTATTGCTGAATTCCTCAATGAATTTATAAATTTCAAGCCGAGTTTATTGCCAGAAACTCCAGAAGTTCATGCTTATTTTCTGGAAAAGTAATCAAAGGAAAGAAGCTTAAGTTAGGTTTGTAACAAGAACTTAAATTGAAGGTTGGGTCACTACAATTATGTATCATAGATCATAACATCGCTTAGCCGTTTTTTTTTTCACGAGTATTTTATTCAGGTTTTGACTTCATTGAACAAGGTGGCAATGAATAAGAACCTGAATGTCGTGCAAGCAGCGTATTTGAAGAATAAAAACAAGAACTTTTTAAATGCAAGACCTAACCAATCAGAGTTTTCAGTATTGGCGGGTATTTGGGCCATTATTAACAATAAAGAAACAAAGTTATTATGCTTAACAACAGGAGTCAAGTGCGTTCCTGATATCAAACTACAGAAAGTACAGGGTTCGGTACTACACGATTCACATGCAGAAATACTTGCAATAAGGTCATTCAATTTTTTGATGTTGGATTATATCCAACAGTTGAAAAGTGGAAAATTGAACCCTATAATTGAACAAGAACATGACTCTGATTTATTCAGGTTGAAAGAGAACATTAAATTGCATATGTATGTTAGCGAACTACCATGTGGAGACTCATCATTAGAAAGCTTTATCAATGACGACGCAACGCCATGGTCACAGGAAAACCTCAATAGTGTAACAACTGTCAGAGGAAGGTCAAACTATACACAGGTAGGGAAAATCAGAACGAAACCAGGTAGAATAGATTCTCCCATTAGCCTGAGTAAAAGTTGCAGTGACAAATTATCCTTATTGACAATAAAGGGGATACTCAATTGCTACGTCGAAGATTTATTTTCAACCCAAATTTTCCTTGATTCAATAATACTACCAACTATCACACCAAGCGTGACTCGGTGTTTTAAGGAAAGGTTTCCTTTGCAGTTTCAGGATTTGATTAAAACCGATATTGTAACTTCAAAATCAGAGATTGAGTTTGTTACATGTTTAAAGGAATTGAATATGGGTTTACTCCAAAGGCCAACAGGCAAGGAACGAGCAAAAGAGCTGGGGATTATATGTATACCAGATGCTCCTTTATTAGAAGTTGTGAATCTAGGTGTTCGGAATGGAAATGGTCTGAAAAAGGTTATAAAAACACAAAAAGGTTGTTCTTCAATCAGTAGAAAATCTATGATTATAAAACGAAATGCACTGAAGCCAATTAGTTGCAACACACTTTATGAATGGAAGAAAAGTAAAAAAGAATATCAAAAACTTAAAGACAGTATTAAAAAGGCACTTGGGACTTGGGGGCCTTCTACAATAGATGATGTTGAAATAGAGCGGGATTTTTTGTGAAAAGTATATATATGTAATTAGATAATTGTAGTCATCTGAAAATGATACATAGTTCTGTAACAATTACCTATTCTCTTCTTCGTTAATGCTAGTAGTGGAGTCGTCATCGTCGTCGATATCAGAGATATCTTCTATAGGCAGATCAAAAGCGTCTGCATACTCCGCAGATTCTAATGCCATTTTAATTTGTTCGTTGGAATCTCCTATTATATCCTTTGGTTTCAAACCCTCCTTGTTTTTGATGTTTGGGTCCGCTCCACAATTGATCAGTTCGTTTGTTAAAAACAAGGCGTAGTCGGCATCCTCAAAGGAATAACTTGCTACATAGTGCAGTGCCGTATTTCCATTCATCTTTGCAACTACATTTACGTCCACGCCGTCAATGTCTAACATCATATCCATTACTTCATAATTGCCGTATTTCGCAGCTAAATGAAGCGCTGTATTTCCAGTTGGATCAGTTGCAGTGTTGATTAGTTCAATGGCTTTTTCCGGAGTCTCAACATCTTTCACAAACTCTTCAAAAAGATCGGTGTTATTTCTTCTGGCAGCATCTAATAACCTTTCCGAAGGACTGGCTCCTGACATTGCGTAGTAGGCTCTATTGTAAAGAAAAAGGTATCATAACTATGTTATAATTTTGAGATATTGATACTTCGCACCTGAAGGCATTACCTAAGCATTTATGACTTTCGTATCCGAATTTTTTTTATAAGAAATTAAAAGTGTTTATTGCAAGGTAGCAACAGACATATAAAAGTGAATAATTAGTCTATATACATGTGTGAGAGATAAATAATGAAAGTTTTTTATAATGGGAAAACAAAGAAAACCTTGGAGCTTTCACTAGTTTTTAGAGACTAAAATCTTATCATCACCTTCTTTTGGAGTGAAAATAGTGTTATCTTTTTCGTGTCTATCTTCTTTAGGTTTTTTGAACCAAGAGGTGATGTTAGCAAGGTATTTGAAAGAAAATCCGTTGACTCTGAATAACCAATAGCCGAAAATCATAGCTCCGAAATTGAATAGAATATAAATCCATGCAATTCCAAAATTTCTCCAATGTTGTTCCCATTTGATACCGAATTGCGCAACCACTTGAATCTGTTCTGTGTAAGGACAATATTTGCATTGAGAAGTTTCAGTTGGGTTTGAAATATATCCACCATTGTTTTCAATATACGAAGCTAAGAATGAACCACAAGTTTTACCCTCAGGTGGATCCATGATGTTATATTCATCAAATGCACAGACCAATTGTCTGTTGTGTAAAATAGGACCAACAAAGGCCTGAACAAAATAGGTAAATGGTGACACAACATACATGAAAGACCAAAAGCCTGGAGACCATTTTTTTGGATTCAAGATACCACAAAACAACAACATAAACGCAAATAAGTTAGAATTGATCATTGATGCTGATGGAACATCTGGTGAAAAGTACAAGATTGCTAGACCGTACGTAACAAAATAAATCGGAAAAATCAAAACATAAATGAAAAAGAAGAAACCTGCATTAACAGCAGTACCGGAGTACTGTGCAGGCCAATAGTAACAAATAAAGCACATGAATTGGCATGCCATTGACCAAGCAATTTCAACTAAAGTATGCGATAATAGCAAACATGACCAATGGAAAGTATTCGAAAGGGCCTCTCTAACTTCAAACAATTCTCTGGTATCAATTGCAAAAACATGACATTGATTGATCATGGCAAGTGATATCAAAAGTAGCATGAAAATAGAAGAAAATGCACCTTGGGCACCAGCAACAGTATGATCAAAGCCGACATAAGATAGCCCAACAAACAATGCACAAGAAACACATTCTAGAAATTTGGCTCTAATGTAAACGGGAGACCTCCAAAATTGAAGGTTGGACCTTTTTAGCACAATCCAAAATTGATTTCTATAGGAAGTAGCAAATTTGGCAGTCAGATTTTCGGTTCCGTTGTGTTCAGGTCTCAAAGCCAATTTTGCGTGAAGATCCTTGATTTCGTCAGTAATTTCAGCACACTCGTGAGAATCATTCCAAAGTTGTGACCAATCTTGAGTAGCGTTGGCGGTAGCACCTGCACCAATACAGTTCAAAATGTACTCTGCAGGGTTTTCGCTGACTCCACATTTGACACCAGAATGCTTTTCAAAATATTTTAGCATGGTGGCAGAGTTTGGACCAATATCACCAAAATAGACAGTTTTACCTCCCTTTTTCAATAGAAGCAATCTATCAAAAACCTCAAACAACGTTGCTGATGGTTGATGAATAGTACACAAAATTGCTTGGCCAGAATCAGCGAGAGCTCTCATGAACTGAACAATAGACCACGAAGACTCTGAATCCAACCCAGATGTAGGCTCATCCAAAAATAGTAGAAGAGATGGTTTAGCAACAAGTTCAGTAGCAATTGAAAGCTTCTTTCTTTGTTCGACGTTCAACCCTCTACCAATCTTACCAACCATAGCTTCAGCATATTTGTCCATACCTAAACAATTGATGATCTTCTCAACATATTCATACTTTTCAGCTTTTGAAACAGATTGGGGTTGTCTCAGCTCAGCGGCAAACCTTAAAGATTCTCTTACAGAAAACTCAGCCATATGCAAATCTTGTTGTTGAACATAACCAGTTCTTCTTTTAAAAGATATATCCAATGGTTTACCGTTCACTAGCATATCACCAGTTATAGTACCAAAAGAGATTCTTTGAGCTAAAACGTTTAATAATGTAGTTTTACCAGCACCGGATTCACCCATTAATGCAGTCATAGAACCGGGTTTGACATAACCTTGAATGTTACAGAGCAATTGTCTAGTGGCACCTTCATATGGAATAATATAATTCAAGTTTTGCCACGAAAAAACATCAGCCTCAGCAATAATTTGCTCAAGGTCTGCATCTGGACCATTCAATGCAAGCATCATTTCTTCTCTGGTAGCAACTTTACCATCCCATTCCTCACCTCCTGAAGTATCAGGCATATGACCTCTTTTGAATAAAAGCATATCGCCACCACCTTCAACATTTTTGATATACTCAGACATAAACACATTCATCATGATAAAACCTGCTGTCCAGCAAACATTAATACCCCAATATTTCCAAACATTGTGCCATTTGAAATTAAACTGTTTTAAAATGTAATTGTCACCTAAAACATATTCTTGGCCTGCAACAGATCCAGCAATGTTACAGATTTGGTTTGCAAGAGAAACATTTTCATAACCTGGACCAGATGGAACAAAATCGTAACAAGGCATTGTTCTTCCATGAAACTCAGAACCCATCAAAGAGTTAAAGCAATAAAACATCGGGTTCAAATAATGAATCCATTTGATCCAGTGGTGCATATTTGGTAATGGCAAGACAAAACCAGAATACACACAGAGCATTAGCACCCAAAGACCGCCTACAGCATGGGCGGTTGTACCATCTTTAGTTACTGCAGCAACCAATTTGAAAATAAATGACATGCATTGTTGAATCGTCAATAGGAAAAGCATGAACATAAAAAAAGCACCGGCAGTATGTTTCAAGTTAGGCATCCAATAAGAAGTACAGGCCAAAATAATGACAGCAACCACTTTTGTTGGTAGTTCTGTGATCATTTCTTGTAAAGCTTCCGCAGACAAATGATACATTGTGTAAGACTTTTGTTTGACGAGAATCTTCCTATTAGCAAAAGAATTACCAATTTCAGCCAAAGATGTAACACCACAAAAAAGTAAGCAGTAAAACAAGATACCTCCTCTTGAATAAGCACCAGCAGTAGATTTGGGAATATGATAATACATGGAACCTACAATGAAACCCTTGGTCAAGAATGATGATAAGTAAACCATAGTGTAAGTAAAATTACCTTTGGTTCTTTGAAAACCTCTTGTCACAAGAAATTTGAGCTGGGAGAAATAGTTCACAATGAACAATGACTTTTCTCTCTGGCCACTTTGCTTTCTTTGAACAGTAGCCAATGCAAGTCTTGCTCTAGTTTCTTCTGCACTATGCTCTGCTTCAAAGTCAGAGATTTGGTCCATTAGTTTTTGATATTCAGGAGAAGCACACCAATATTCTTCAAAATCATCAGCAGAAACCGGAACCTTATTTTCATAACCAGGCTTGACTTTTCTAGAGGAAGGTGAGGTCACGGCTGTTAAGAATTCAGGAGCAGTCATCCTGCTTGGCTTCATGTAACCCATTTTTTCAAAATATGCAACACCGTCTTTGGCAGGACCCCAATAAATTTGTCTACCTTTGTATATGACAGTGACTTTGTCGAATAGATCGTATATGTTTTGACCAGCCTGATAAATTGCAACAAGCGCACCACAATTGGACATGTTAGTGGCTGTTCTCAAACATTGGACGAACTCCAAAGCTGTTGATGCATCCAAACCCCTGGTAGCATTATCAAAGCAATAAAACGATGCGTTCATTGAAAGAGCTTCCACAATAGAAACTCTTTTCCTTTCACCACCAGAAACACCTCTAACAAAATCATTACCCACTTTAGTCGAATAGGTGTGAGTCAAACCAAACACAGTACACCATAATCTCAGCATATTGTCGACGTATTCACTTCTTGACACATTGTCAACTCTTGTGTTAGGAGTTTTGACATTCAAAGCAAACTCGATGGTCTCCTTAACGGTGATGTAAGGGAAGTGGAAGTCTAGCTCTGGATTATAAATGATGTAGCCTTTGAATTTTTGCATCATCTCTTCCTGCGATAAGCCATCATAGGAAAACTCACCTTCCACCATGGTGAAATTTCCTGTTTCGCCAGCACAAGCTTTTAAAAGAGAGGAGCATCCAGCACCGGGCTTACCAAGAGCTAGCACTAGCTCACCGGGTAGAATCAAACCGTTGAAATTTCTAATAATCTGTCTTTGCTCAGTAACATCTTTTTTGAAGAACTTGGTGAAAAACTTGACAGAGTCCCTAATCATTTCAGGCACGGAGGGTCCATATGCCGCAGAAGCATCAATACCCCAGCAGGCAAGGTTTGTGAAGGCTAGTCCAGAGTGTGCCGGCTCGATGCCTTGTTCCGATTCTCTGTCATGAAGATATTTTAAAAGCAGCTGCAAATCAAAATTGTCCTCGTTAATCTCAAACCGCTCTAGTTCAACCTTTGTTTTGGTTGATAGTACTCTGGCTAGAGATTCGATTCTCTCGATACCGTCCGTGGTTGATAGGATTTTGGAAAGTGTTTGCGTTAAGTTTTCCTTGTTGCTCTGTGCTTCCACATCTGGTTCAAAATGTTTCACCTCTGGAGACGAGTCAATTGTCACACTATCACTGTCACTCATTTTTAAACAACACGTTAGAGCAGAATCCACCTCAAGCATCCATGAAATAGGGGGATCAATGGTCATTTATATACAGTTCATAGTTCAAACAATGCTGGACCGAGCCGACTCATTTTTCCCCTTTTCAGTAGGGGTCGGCGTTGTTTCCTGTGCCGACCCGTTATGTTGCCAAGGTTACAGGGAAATTTTTTTTCTTAGGCCAAGCAATTTTAACCTTACACCAGGGTCTGCCGTGCCGACGGGGTCTCCTATGCTCTTGGCATCCATCTCAGTTTGTGTGGAAGTCGCACTGTAAAAGTGATTTTTACAGTGGGGACCCTCACAGCTTGCCATTGCCTTGGCAAGCAGCCTGCTCTTTTTTTCCAAGCGCGGGTTTTGTCTGGTCGAATTGTGTGCAAAGTGAGCCGAAGTAGAATGAGAGCTAGTGGGCAACAAGCAGTGCTAGTATGGGGAATAGCAGAGTGCTGCTGTGTTCTTGATGTGTAAACGTGCCTTCTTGTTCCAAAGTGAGGAATTTAAGCTCGCATAAATTGAAGGATGGCCAACAAATGTGAATAAAAGTGCAGGAAGTGCGCTACGTCATACTTTGTCGTCGGCAGTTCCGCTCTTGGTGCCCTGTTTGTATGAATAAAGCACCCTTTAACTATATTATAAAGGTGTTCACAAAATCTACAGAAGAGGAAAACGGTGCTTGGTAAGATGGCATCGCTTCCAGCAGCACTCAGTAAGCCGTTTTCTTACATGTTTGAACGCCACAGTTCTCATCTCTGCACCCTTAACTTGCGCGCACTCACGGTGTTTGATTAAAGCTCATGTAAGGTATCAGCACGTAATAGATGCGAAGGCAAACACCCTGCTTAGGGCCACTGTTTTTACTCAGATACAGGGATGCAACTTTTGAATATTTGTAGTGAATAGAACAAAGTCAGATTGGTAGAGTAGCTTCAAGCGCTCAGCCAAGTGCAGATATGCGGTAACGTAAAAACCAAGTAGAGTTTGTTAAGTAGGATGCGTGTTTTGGAAGCATGTTATGCAATTAAACAGTAAATACATAGGTGCGTATAGCAAATTCAGAAGACAATAAAACCGCAGAGCCTTAGTCTTCTCAAGTCCACATTTTCCTGGTTTTTCTTCAAGCAAAGGCGGTGTTGCAATAGAGCTGGTCGCTTGAAAATCAGCTGCAGTGTTTCATCACTTGTTTCGTAAACGCGGACTTCAAACGGCGGTTCACCTCTCCTGTTTAATTGCTGCTCGTAACGATGCGATGCTATGACAAAAATGGCATTGAGTGTAAAGTTTAAACAGCGAGCATTGTGAACTACTGATGATGTCTGCGTCTGTGACAACAGTTTTCGCACCGGTTTCTTCTGGACCTATGGCGGCGATGGTCCATTGGTTCAACTTCCACCCCGCAGAGAATACCGATGGCCTTACGTCTGGCAAAGCGTGCATATCTATGTCTTTCGATGATCGTATTGAGTGCAAAAGCTGTCACGGTGACTATTCTGGATCCTAGACTTTTACCTTTGGACTCCTCGGTTTCATTTATGGCCGGTATCTGCATCCCTTCTTGTTGTATTTCGAGCTGAGCTTCATAATATGCTGGAGGACTGTCTTCATCGAAAACAGACTCTGCTCCGTTAACTGGCTCCAATTTTGCTTCTGCTGTCTCCCTGTCTGCGTAGATCCAATCCTCGCTGCATTTATCTGAAGCTGGTGTCTCTTTTGCAGAAATTTTGGGCTCAGATCCGATAACCTTCATTGTCAATATGTATATATATATAAAGGTAAATTTGAATACACGTATTTGCTTATACTACAATTAACTATTTACTGCATCAGAAACTGGAGGTTGGACATCTACGTTTATATATTGCGTGAATATAGGCTTAGAAACAGGCTTAAAAAGTAAATTTCGCTTGCTCTCGCAATCATACAATAAAGTTGTAGGCGGAAAAAAACCCGTGCAACTTACACGCTCAACAGACTTCCCCATTTGGAAAAGCCAAGCAAGTTAATATAATAACGTGTTCCACGTTAGAAGAAAGAAATGCAAAGAAGTTTATTGCTAATTATGTAAAGTAAAACAGTTCTGTCAATCTTGGGCTTTTGCGATTTCAAGTAAGAAGTAATCAAGTAATATAGACTCTTGTTCGTTTTGCGTCTTCTAAAGTTTTGACCTAATAAAAGAGAGTGTGCTACGATTCTAAGTCAATACGTGCTCTAAAATGCATGATACATGCAGACAAAAACAGTGTTTTGGAAAATTATTAAACAAGGATACAGAGTTTACTGACAAAATAAAACAGACACTGGGCAACATAGTTAATGCAAAAAAGCCATTCACTTTACGCTAAAGGCTTAAATGAAAATCAGCTTTTCCAAGCCTAGGGCAATACAAACTCAAGGTGATTGAAGATGGAGTACGTGTTAGCAAGCATAAATCACAGGGTAAACACAAAACTGTAGTCAGATTACAACACATCTGTCAAATATCAATAAAAAGAGGGCATCCTAAAAACTTTTATTAAAATCAAATCTATATGGAATTAAATAGAGCGATCATTAATTGGATCCACAGCAAAAACTTTATCAGGATTCAAGATAGTATGTGGATCCAAAGCAAATTTAATTTTTCTCATCAATCCCACTGCATCGTCACCTAGCTCCTGAACTAGAAATTCCTTTTTACCAATTCCAACGCCATGCTCACCAGTAACGGTTCCATCAAATTCGAGAGCTTTGTCAATCATGTTCTTGACTAATTGCGTAGCTGTTTCTCTTTGCTCATCCTTGTACAAAATTAAAGCGTGATAGTTACCATCACCTGCATGACCAACAATTGAAGCAGTTAGGCCAGCTACAGCAATGTCTTCCTTTGTGGCTTCTAATGCCTCAACAAATTTAGAAATGGGAACAGCGACATCAGTACTCCAAATATTAATATTTGGATCAATGTTGGTTTTACCATACTCTATTGTTGACCATAATGCAACCTTTCTGGCATTCCATAGCTGGAACTTCTCTTCTTCATCCTCGGCAAACTTGAATGTTAAGTTGTTGTTTTTCTTGCAAATTTGTTTGACGGATTTTGTCAGTTCACTTACCACCGACTTTGATCCACCTCCGATCTTCAACAAAAGTGTTGGAGATTCGTCATACTTCCGCACGGTTTCGCTTGATTCGTTGACAAAGTGCATCATCTTATCATCTAACAATTCTATTGCGTTTAATTGCACGCCTTCTTTAACAAAAGAAGCCACTGAAGCAGCAGCATCTTTCAAACTATTGAATGAGACGAGTGCTATGTTCTCAAACTTAGGTTTGACGTGAAGCTTCAAGGTAACCTCTGTAATGATCCCTAGGGTACCTTCAGAACCAATAATCAAGTTGGTTAAGTTGTAACCTGCGGCAGACTTTCTTGGTCTCCTTTTCGTTTTAACCACAGTGCCGTCGGCAAGAACAACAGTCAACCCAATGACGTTTTCTCTCATAGTACCATACCGAGCTGCGTTTGTTCCAGAACATGAAGTAGCACACATACCTCCAATGCAAGCCCCTGGTCCAGGATCAGGTCCAAACATTAAATTGTATTCCGACAGGTAGTCTCTCAAACTTTCCCACCCAACTGCAGGCTGCACAACAATGTCTAGGTCGTCTTCATGCAATGCAATGATTTCGCCCATACGACTAAGATCGATTGTGATACCGCATTTTGTTGGAATGAAGTGACCCTCCAAAGAAGTACCACCTGTGTATGGCACAATAGGCACCTTGTTTTCGTGGCACAGTCTCAATACCAAAGACACATCCTCGGTAGACTCCGGATACACCACGGCTTCAGGTCTCTCGTGGTCATGAGCATGATCACTGGCCCATGAACTGTCACTGTGGAAATCAAGCTCTGATTGTGACCTGCTCACCTTTTTGGCGCCTAGCTCCTGGACGAGCTTGTCAACAAGGTCGGTCGTGTTACCGTACTCGAAGGGTTTGATACTTTCAATTTTAGTCACCGAGGTGGATGGAAAAGACTCATACTTGCCATGTTGTTTGAAGTATGCACCATATATAAGGGAACTACTCACTCCAATCACGACTCCTATTCCTAAAAACAAGTTTCGAACATTGCTAGAATTACCAGTCTTTGATAATGACTGAGTGGAGTATCTCAACCTTTGCTGAAGCAGATGCTTAACCCTTGCAGCTGTGTATTTACTGCCAAACATCGTCTGAATGATAAAACTCCCTAGATCTAGTCTTTAAAGTCAAAGACATGTGTTACATATATCCTACACTAATTGTCTTATCATTCAAACTGCATCTTCCAATCGGCTAAACTGGCTTATCAATTGTGGTGTCTTTTATTGTGGTGGTGGTGGTGGTGGTGGTGGAAAACTACAATCCCACAGCGCATCTGCGATCTGAAGTGTGTATCTATTGTTAGAGGTCCTTTGTTAAAACTGTGGAGATCGAGGGTCCAAGAAAAATCACTTAAAACAGGCTCAGGTCGCCAAGAAAGTCCAAGAGAAAAGACCAAGGAGGGCAGCTACAGCTACATTTAGAGATGTGGACAAAAATCAAAGCAGCCGGATGGCATTTACTCAAGGTTGATGATAAAAACACTTTGAGAACTGAGTATATTGATAAGACTATTAACAGAGAAAGGTCAGAACCAAAAGAAGGTAAATTTGGCAAGTACAATTTCCTGAATGCATTCAATTGGTACCCAAGCCACTATAGTGCCTATGAGAGGAAGTTTTTACTCAAGTTTGACTTGTCAATCTTGCTATTTCTTTCCTTTTCCTTCTACACTAAATATTTGGATAATTCCAACGTGACTGGTGCTTATGTTTCCGGAATGAAGGAAGATTTAAACTTGAAGGGGAATGAACTAAACTACTTCAGCACCTGCTACACTGTGGGATTTGCTTTATTCCAAATTCCTACCACATTGTTGATTACAAGACCTTTGTTTGCACGTCACTGGTTATTGTTCTGTGAGTTGGCCTGGGGATTAATGACGCTTGCCAATGCTTACGTTTCAAACGCTTCGCAAATGTATGCAATTAGGTTCTTTGTTGGTGTCTTTGAAGCTTGTTCCTTCCCAGTCACTTACGTTATTTTGAGTTCATATTTAACACCAGATGAATTGTTCAAAAGATGTGGATTTTACGGCGCTTGGGCAGTTGCTGGTTCTGCAAGTGCCGGTGCTCTACAAAGTGCCGCGATGAAACATTTAGATGGTGTTGCTGGGATGGCTGGTTGGAGATGGCAATTCATCATTGATGCTGTCATCACATTTGGAATTTTCATCTACGGTTTCCTGTTATTCCCTGGAACACCTAATTCTTGTAAGAGTTTCACCATTTTTTCTGAAGATGATATGATCTTTGCTAGAAAAAGAGTTGAACATACGGTTAATGTTCCGGAAAAATGGACTTTGAAGTCCTTGAAGGAAACCTTTACTACTTGGCAAATTTACGTTTGTTCTCTTTTATGGATTTTGCACCACAAGATGTGGTACGACAGTGGTCCTCAACTTTGGATGAAATCCCTACCAAGTCTTTATCCCGGAACTGCTGTTACCACATGGGGTGCTTATGTTAGGGTCGTTGGTGTCCCATCTTCTCTATTAATTCCACCATTATGTGCTTACTACGGTAAAATCCTTCCAACCAATGGTACATTTTTGATCGCATATTTCGCCGCAATTGTTTTGGTCATTTGGGATGTTCCACATAAATTGCTGTTGACTGCATTCTTCCTACAGGCGCCATTCCAATCTGGTCTTGCTCAGATTTTCTTCTCTTGGTTCGCTGTTTTATGTCGTGACAATGTTGAAAAGAAAGCTATCGTGTTATCATTTGCACAAGCGGCTTCATATGCTGTCAACGCCTTTTCAATTCCTTTGCAGTACAATGTTAAGAACTCTCCAAACTTTAAAAATGGTTACATTGCTAACTTAATCATTCTAATCTTTGCACACATCACTTTCTTTGCAGTTTGGTTCTTGGAAAGATACGATAAGAAATACTTCCCAAAAATTGCTGGACATAGGGACGAATTTGATAAAGCTGCTACCTTATCTTCTGCAAGTGAAATCTCATTTGAAGTAGATGACACTTTGAAAAACGATGTTAGATTGATCACTCGTGATGTCGAATCTGATAGCGCCAAATCTCTTTAATTCCTTTATAAAATTCGTTGTCTTAATTAGAAAGTTTAAAAGTTTTGACATTGCTAAACTACTAATACTATTTATCTTAATTACTATCTTACCTTCCAATCAATAGCTACATTGGTAATGTAATTCGAATTTGCTCATGAACCTGTAATGTTGCCAAGTTGTGCCTCCTTGGCCTGGAAAATTGGATAATAAAGTTTCGCTTGGCTGTTGGAAGTATCTATCAAGCTGATAACAGTGAGCGGCTCCACAGTGGTGGGCTCTCGGTGCTTAGTTTCCGTCCGAGTAAAAACGGTGTAAATTACAAAAGTGAGGCTTCTTTTTCCACAGTACTAATTAAACCTAGATATGCCCTAGTGACAAAAAGAAGCGGAACCTCCGAACTAGATATTAGACACCACATTGAATAGTTATGTGGCAAATGCCACACTAACCGTATTGATTTGTAAGCAAAACCTTGCGTGACATTCAAAGATATAATCATTAGGTATATAAACAGCTTGAAATAGTTAAAACATTTGTGGACGGGAAGTTTGTTTTGTCAAACTAAGGCAAATCACAATGGCAGCAACAACAACAGTTACTTCAACCAACTCCGAATCTATCGACGTTTTTGATGACACTCCGATTGATCAACAAATTGAAAAACTTGTCAGAACCTCTCAACAATTGAATATCACAAGAACTGAACGTCTTGGTTTGGATTTACGTGTTGGTAGGGATCCACTGGGCGCTGAACTTTTACCGAAACACAGCCGAAAGAGACTAGAGGATGACGGTATTGATTTAAGTAAAGGGTACCCTGAGATTCCGGATAGATCACAAATTCCAGTGTTTGTGGATCAGGCATATGCTGTCAGAGACGAGGACGTGCCTTACATTGAAAGAGGAAAAGATGCAGACCCTGAGAAAAAGGCGCTTTTGAGTGCCGCCAAAGAAGTCATCCATCTAACTGATAAGATTGGAACTGAGCTTGTTGGCTTGCAATTGGCCGATCTGACCAACCAGCAAAGAGATGAATTGGCTTTATTGATTGCTGAAAGAGGTGTCGTTTTCTTCAGAGACCAAAAATTGCCTCCTAAGAAGCAATGGGAGCTTGGAGATTACTACGGTAACGTTGAAAAGCATCCGCAAACTCTACAAGTTCCTGGATTGCCTGGTGCAACCGTCATTTGGGTCGACTTCTTGCGTAAGCGTGGTATGGAGTTGAATTTTGCAAATGCTAACCTTTCTAACTGGGACAGAAAGCACCCAGCGCCAGGTAATCAAGTTTGGCATACCGATTTAGTTCATGAACGTCAGCCTGCAGGTTACACACATTTACACTTGGACGAAGTTCCAGAAGTTGGTGGTGACACGATTTGGTCTTCTGGTTATGGTGCATATGATAAGTTAAGTGATGAGCTCAAAAAATTCTTAGATGGAAAAGAGGCTGTCTTTGTTTCTGCCCATAGCTATCTAAACAGGGACGATCCTCTAGGAAACACTGTAAAAGTTGAACGTGTTCACCCCTTAGTTAGAACTCACCCGGCTACTGGGTGGAAGTCATTATATGTGAACAGGGGTATGACTAAAAGAATTATTGGTGTTTCGCCAGTTGAATCTGACATCATTCTTAATTATCTTTTTGATGTGTATGAAAAGAATGCTGATATTCAAGTTAGATTTAAATGGTCAACCAAACCAGGTTACGGCACTTCTGCTATCTGGGATAATAGAATTTCGCAACATAGAAATGTTTGGGATCATGAGGGAAAGCGGCCAAGACACGGAACAAGAGTTACATCTTTGGCAGAAAAGCCTTTTTTTGATCCAGCATCCAAGTCTCAAAGAGAAGCGTTAAACTTACCAATTTACAAGTGGAATTGATTTATCTATGATTTGTAGCTGGTTACTATAAGAGTATTTCTTTTTTAAAGCATCAATTTCTTTCATATCATTAACCATGCCTTTGTAAATGGTTAGATCATTGACATTGAAGATATAGGTCAACTTTGACATAAATAATTTTTTCCAATTAATTGGCGTTTTGGGCCCGTTCGTATTTTTCATGAGGGATATATTAGTAGCTTTATTGTTCAATTCTATATTTATACTAACGGATTGCTTAAGACTTAAACCTATGATTGTTCAGGTAAAAGATAAGTAAATATGAACAACAACTAGCATTTATAAATTTAAGAAATGATTTTAAAGAGAAAACATAGTGCAATCAAATCAATATTTAGACAAAGACAAAAAACTTTTTCACTAAATGAAAGAATTGAATCTGAATAATAATCGTTGAAAATAAACCGTAACTGATAAGGAATATTGACTAAAAGTGAGAACTCTTCTCTGGTTGAGATAAAATTTTGAATAAAAAATGTAATACTCTGGAACTAAGCAATTTACAAATTTTGAGTTTTTGTTGTGTCACCTCAGGACGTCTTATCAAGCTGAGCAATATGATGGAAAGCAGAAATACTTACCTTACTTCATACAAATAAAACTTTATTAGGAGCACGTAAAAGGCTCTGATTTTCTCATTCAAAAAAGAAAAATTAAAATTTTTTGTAAAAAAATTGAATTATGTATTTGTAGTAATAACTGACATCTAATATCAACAAATGTAATAATGGCATACAGACGCACTAACAAAAAGTGGGCTTTTTTTGTTGTAGCTTTCAACTAGTTTTCATTCGAAAAGTGTAGCAATATTTAAAAAAACTCTTTCACACCTTTCTCTTTCCTGGCAATTACCGATTATTGTTTTGAGTTTAACAAAATTGGAGAATCTTTGACTATGTCAAAGAAAAGTCATTAAAAGCCTATTGTGAATACGCACAGAGAATGTAATTTTATCTTTTTATTTTTTTCAAGCTTATGGTGCTATTCTGGATATCAAAACAACTTCATTCTTACAAGCATGGTACTATTCATTATTGTTTCTAAAGTGCTTATTAGACCTAATATAAGTAGATATGCAGATAAGTATGTGTGGAATAAACCTGAATCTAGCTCTAAAACCGAAACACTCGATGTTTTAACTAATTGTTGCATTATTAAAGTACAAAAGCTGATAAAAACAAATATAAAAAAAATAGAAAAATGCAAAAGAAGATATATTTGTACTTCAAAAAGCTAACAATAGGAGTCACAATAAACAACATAAAAGTGGACTTGCTGTCTCTAATTTATTCAATTAAATAGTGCTGCATTATCTGAATACTGATGAAAAATTAAAAACTTTCTTTTGAATCCAAGTTCTTGATGACGACCTGGCCAAACTTTCAATATCACTAAAACAAACCAATCATAATGAAAACTATCCACTTCAAGATTGGGTTTATTTCAAATGTCTTTTGAGATCCATTAAACTCAGAATTTTGCAGCTCACCTGTGGAACCCACAATAGCTGAAGTACTGACTGCTTCTCCACCTATAACAGTTTCGCTTAAAGCATTTGCACCTGTGGTATATTCCTGGTTTACAACTGAAGTTTCATATTCCTCAGAAACATTTTGTTGAGTGAGTGGATTAATGACTGTAATTCCAGTGGTCATCCTGCCATCAGATCCTGTATAAATTGTATTTGTAGTTATTGCTCCACCGTTAATTCCTGTGGTAAGAGTTTTAAAATCATTCTTGGTAGGGGAAATAACCACAACCTGTGTTGATTCAACACCACCCTTTGTAAAAACTGAGGTTATTGTAGAAGGCATGCCATATGCTTCTGAAATCACAGTGACGGTTTTCAAAGATGTGTCGCTGTTTATGTTGTCGCTATTTCCACTGTTGAAGGTCACTGGAGCAGTTTCAAGAGAATCTGTACTCACGTTTCCATAATCACCACTCAAAGTGGTTATGCCATTGGCTGTTGAAATGGCACTAAGTATTATAGTGGACAAATCAATTGAAGTACTTTCAGCTGCTGAAATAGTTTTAATTATATGCGAAGCACCTGTGTTGCTTGGTCCAGTTGGTCCAGTCACGTTTAATGTAACACTCATTGTTTCTGGTGTAGCAGTTGTAGTAAGTTGAGAGTCACTTGGTAAGGCAACAACTATTTGTGTAACTGTATCAAGATCGGTGACAACAGTGGTGAACGTTTTGGTAGAAGCCAATCCAGATGTAATTGTAATGGTTTTCCTTTCACTGTTGGATGAAATGGAGCTTCCTTCAAGCGAAGACTCTTCACCATTTGGAAAAGTTAAGTGTGAAAGGCTGTTGGTGGCACCAGTGACGCTAGCACTGCTTGGAAGTTTAGTATCTATAGTTTGAACAATAACAACTTCGGTACCCGTAGGCTTGCCAGCAGAATCAATTAAAGTGGAGATATATGGTGGGACCACTTCAGTGCCAGTTGTAACAGTGGTGGTGGAATATGGCATGGTTGGTACAACCACAACAATATCGGTACCGGTTACATTGCCATCAACATCGGTCAAAGTCGTCAAGTAAGTTGGAACAATTTCAGTTCCAGAAGTAATGGTGGTGGTGCCATATGGTGTAGTTGGAACAACAACAACAATATCTGTAGCGGTGGTGTCTCCATTGGAGTCCGTCAAGTACGTCGTGTAGTTAGGAACCGACGATGTGCCAGAGGTAACAGTAATCGTACCCAATGGCGTAGTTGGAACGACAACAACGATGTCCGTGGCGGTGGTGTCACCATTGGAGTCCGTCAAGTAAGTCGTGTAGTTAGGAACCGATGAGGTGCCAGAGGTAACAGTAATTGTACCATATGGCGTGGTTGGCACGACAACAACGATGTCCGTGGCGGTAGGTTTGCCGGCAGAATCAGTTAAAGTGGAGATATATGGTGGGACCACTTCAGTGCCAGTTGTAACAGTGGTGGTGGAATATGGCATGGTTGGTACAACCACAACAATATCGGTACCGGTTACATTGCCATCAACATCGGTCAAAGTCGTCAAGTAAGTTGGAACAATTTCAGTTCCAGAAGTAATGGTGGTGGTGCCATATGGTGTAGTTGGAACAACAACAACAATATCTGTAGCGGTGGTGTCTCCATTGGAGTCCGTCAAGTACGTCGTGTAGTTAGGAACCGACGATGTGCCAGAGGTAACAGTAATCGTACCCAATGGCGTAGTTGGAACGACAACAACAATGTCCGTGGCGGTGGTGTCTCCATTGGAGTCCGTCAAGTACGTCGTGTAGTTAGGAACCGACGATGTGCCAGAGGTAACAGTAATCGTACCCAATGGCGTAGTTGGAACGACAACAAC